>WNGS01066681.1:6321385-6380762 GCA_020271785.1 Procambarus virginalis | reverse complement strand
ACACACACACACAGTATATAAACACACAATATTGGGTATACAGAATTCTTACAAATATAATACCCATGCACATTATAAATTAATAGAAGCTTGCATAATTAAATACTGAAAAATGAACAGATGTCACATTGAGAAAGCATTATACATACATATATTGACCACTTAGTATTTTCTGCCAACATTTCAGTAATAAATATACAGTGCACCTAAGTGAAGGTCAAGTAACTTGATTTCATTAATATTGATCGACGCTGACACTCTCATTGTCTAACATGCAGACTCATCAAGCATTTAATTTTAAGTATCTACTCATTTTTTTACCATGCAAGCATTCTAAATTTAGGTCAGTAAGATTGTGTTGTAGCTAAATAAAAGAACGTTTCAATTATTCTGTTGGAGAGTTTTATCATACATACAATGATAACCTGTATGTGAACAAATCCACAAGGGCCGTGATGAGGATTCGAACCTACGTCCGAGAGCATCCCAGACGCTGCCTTAATCGACTGAGCTACAACATGGTCAAAAGAGTTGAAACCAGAAGTTCTACTGAACTTATTTGGATCCTGCAGCCTCTCCGAGACACAAACCAGGGTTTTACACAACTCCCCCATGCACTCGAGCTATGTCAATAGGCCGTTCTACCTCTTTGCCCTTACTTCATTGGGTGAAGTAAAGTGCAGGGGGGAGTTGTGTAAAACCTTGGTTTGTATCTCGGAGAGGCTGCAGGATCCAAACAAGTTCAGTAGAACTTCTGGTTTCAACTCTTTTGACCATGTCGTAGCTCAGTCGATTAAGGCAGCATCTGGGATGCTCTCGGACGTAGGTTCGAATCCTCGTCACGGCCCTTGTGGATTTGTTCATTTGATGCATCACGCTATTGTGATTTCTGTGTGTAACCTGTGTGTACTTCAAGCATATTGAATCTACATATCCAGGCAGAGGCATTATGTGCTTTAAATCAAACTAATTATAAAATAGTAAAATAAATTTAAATGCCAAATTATTTACAGAAGACAGTAACCACCATTCACTCTTATTTGTAAACATCAATACTTCACATTAAGATCAATAAATTCAACATGCATGTTGCAACACAAACATAAGTTGTGCAATGACACGTGCTGCAAACTGCACTACTCTCCCGGCTTTTGCCACTCTGCAGCAACACATACCAATGAACCGTTGGTAATTACACAAAGATTTCATTATAACAATGCTCACTGCCAAACTGATTCTTCAAAATATCTAAATCATACAGGAGTGAAGTAGCTAATGTTGTGCAACTCACATGACCACTCACTCAGGAGGACAGATGGAGTGTTAGTTAGTTAGTGGAGGATCTCATTTCAAAGAGTCCTCTGCCTCATCATCCTCATAGTCCTCCTCATAGTCCTCATAAGGTGGAGTGGTGGAAGGTGTGACCGGTGACTCAAGGGGGAATACATCAATGGGAGTCCCTCCTTTGCCAATTCCCACTCTTACGGATTGGATAATATTCTTACCCTGTTGTATGGTGAGCATTTGGTAAATTCTTGTTTAAAGCACTGCTAAAGTGTTCACCTTATCAGCAATTATTTGTGATATTTATGTTAATGGTACATTCACATAACCAAAAAGCAAAGCAGAACATGTAATAAAGGTTAGTAATATGCATGGTGTTTCCATTTAACTAGTTATTTATGATTCTCTTTCTGGATAGACAGGATGGCATTATATTAGGATAAATTATTTCAATAAAAAGACAATTCACTGTGGTGTTCATTTCAACAGATTCCTGAGTAATTTTAATATTGTAAGATACATTATATTAGCGTGACTTAACTGCCAATAGGGAAATAGTAGATTATGCTATGAACCTTTCATTACCCCAAAGACTGATATTTTGATGTTCTCACTAAATGATTAGATTGATTCATACATTGCTGTTTCTTTACAAATGCCTTCCATTAACTTACAGGCATTTACCTAAAGTCTCCAAATTGCATCTACATAATGCATAATAATAAATTAATTTCAATCAATCTGTCCTGAATTTCAAATAATATGCAGACAAAACTTTCAGTCCAGAGGACTGAATCAATCTGGTCAGCAATGCCCATCAATTGATAGTGTTTCAAGCCTTCATCTAAGAAATAATACAAATACAATTGAGAAGAGAAATTGGCATGACTCAACTTTCAGTACGTGTAATGGAAACAAAACTGGGGGACCTGAGGATAGGTTCAGATGAAGGTAGGCTTCATCAATTCAAATGAAGGGAAAAGGGGAACCTATGAATCTCCATGGATGTCGAAAACATTGGTGGCAAAGCCACAATCAGTTTTGCCCTTGCTTCTCCCCAAGCGACCAGTATGGCAAGGAGGCACCCTACCAGATACCTGAATGAACCCAACAGAACCTGCCACAGTGCTTTGTGAACTTGTCACAAAGCACTGTGACAAGCTGCTATGATGGTAAACCAAATAAAGTTTAACAACAGGATGACCAAGACAGGGGACTGAGTAGATTGAATCTCTTAAGGCTCTCAATAAAATCTTTTCCTAATGTCATGTATAAAAGGTGGAAAAGTAAGAAGGAATAAATGAAAGCATATTTCACCAGATAAAGAAGTACCTGACAGATATGAAACCATCACAATGAGAGAAAAGTAGAGGGAAGTAGAAAGCACTGAACCCATTGGGTTTAGACTCTGCTGCTTCTGATCTATGAAAATTAACAATCTGAGGTCAGATAGGTGAAGGTGCAGTGAGGTTATGTAGGCACAACTGATATTTCTGAAGCATTAATTTGTAAGAGGGGTTGCAGTGCTAATATTTCCTCGACTGTTTGATGGTGTAGTTGTATTTAATAGCTGGAGATTATATACACTGCCTTCTAAAAGTTATATTTTTTTGATGATAAGTTTAGCATTCTTAAAGTTTGAGATATCTGTCAAGGTTCCTGTATGTGACAAGCATTGGTAAGTACCAGTATGTTATGTTGTTACATGTAATACTATGTTCATAAATCCTCACATCTAAGTTTCTAGATGTTTCACCTACAAGTACTTTGTCATGATTACTACAAGTTACTCTGAGGTAACCTTGTTGCTGTTAGTTGTGCTAGTGATGAGGGTATACAGATATTTTGTGCACAACCCCCTATATTGGCTGCACTATATTGCAGGTGTTAGGAAAAAATATTTGACATCTGTCCTAGTGGAAGAATGAAATACTGTTCTGGTTCTTACTAGTTACTATTGATGGTCATTGTTGACTGTTTTCTGCATTACCTAATAAAATATGTGGTCTTTTAAGGTTTAAGAAGGAACTGATGATGATGTACTGTCACTTTTTAATACTGTACACCATAAATGCAAGAAAAAAGAACCAATCAATGAGTCATTTGCCAACACAATGACAAATGACAAAAAAGTATAAAGATGAGACACCATAAGCATAGTTCACTTCTTGTATATAGAACTACAGGTAGGTAAAAACATGTGCACAAATCGTAACCAACATGTAATTCCACTGTAAATTGCAACCAGTACCAAAATCATCAGTGAAATACTAATGCAACATGTAAAGAAAATGGTCCCTCGTGTAAACGTAGTGGAGTCAGTTATGCGAACTTTGCCAATTATTCAGGTGTGCTCAGTCCTGACTAGTTCAGATAACCGTTGAATTACTAACACATGATGGGACTTTATATGCACATTACTATCATATATAGTAAACTAACCACTCAGTATAGACATGAAAAGCACAGTTTTGCATGTACAGTACATGGTTCCATTTTGTACATCAAGGTTTCTAAAACTGTGAGGACGAGTTTTGTATATATGTTGCCTCCTAAGTGTGTGAAAGAATGTTAAATTTTAAAACCATGCAAAAGAATAATAGCTGTTAATTGTAACACCAATCAATCCTTAAGCTGCAATAAAAACTTTAAATACTTAAACCACAAGCACCCAAATAGTAATGAAAATTGTCGAGATATCAAGATACTGTACTGTACTGTACTATTATCTCAATGTTTAGGTGAGCAAACAGACACACTAATTATATAATGATTTTACTTTAATATGCAGTACATCTTTTAAATCTGCACACCCAAGACAAACGTTTAAAATTTACTCCTTTACCTGTCCAGGCCGCCATCCACAACCTGGCAGAGGAAGTCCGTCAGGCCCAGTTGGGCAGGGAGCATCAAGCCCTGGCACACCCATATCACCTTTAGGCCCAAGCTTTCCACGTCGTCCTCGACGACCCTGCAGCATCAGCAATAATTAGTCCTTAAAAAGTAGTTTTGGGTGAATGAATAATGTGGATACACCCTAAATCTAACTTCTTAAGATAAATACATTTACAGTACATTCTTTATCCCAAAGGCAAAACAGTAACTAAAATACAAATGGTCCCCAAGCTGCATACATAATATGCGAGTAATAAGTTCCACAATTGATATTTTAAGTGAACTAAAGATTGCAAAAAGCAAAATATATTGTGTTAACACATTCCATTTCTTAAAACTAAACCCATCAAAAGGTTATTTCATCTTTCGAGCACTATGTAATAGGTGGGAGAAGGGTCATTATTCTTGTGTCATATAACTTATTTCATGATGAGGGCTTACTAGTATGTTTAATAATAATAATAATTTATTGTATTATGATACAACTTTACATGTTAGGCATATATCGAGGTCTCCCCCAACCCTAAGGTCGAATTACTGACCTTTCCCAGGATGCAACCCCACAGCAAGCTTACTAACTCCTGGGTACCTATTTACTGCTAGGTGAACAGAGGCAATTAGGTGATAGGAAATGTGCCAAACCATGCATGCCTATTCTCTTGGAACTCAGCCCTTTAAAAGCTATCACATTTTTTGTCCTGCTCAGGATTCAAACCCAGAACTCCCAACTGTGATTCGAGAATGAACTTGACTGAAGTACCTGGACCCTTATGAGAAGATACTGTACATTCAAGGATTCGTAATGGTGCCTGCTGTCTCATGAACAATTTACAAATGAACAAGTGGACTCTGTGAATGTCATCAATGATTTGACTTTTCATGGTCTCGACAAGCTGTGCCCGAGTGGATAATGTGAGTACCAATCACTGGTCTGGGGTACATAAGTTGATAAAGGTAATTCACTTGTATAGGCCTTCAGTTGCTCAAATATAAATTATTTCTCCTTGCCCGCATATTCTATTGAATATTTTAAAGGAAATTCCAAGGCTTTAACTAAAATTTAACTTGGTCTTTTCTTTGCAGTGACAAATTATTTCTACTCTCAATGGTAGATTTAAAGACTTGTTAAGAATATTAAAAAGTATCTATCGGTAAGCTACTACATATGATTTGTTAAACCTAATAATGCCATTTTAATAAATTGAATGGTAGTTTCAAAGTAGATCCTATAATTACATGGTTATGTTTACAAATACAGTATTGATATTGTAATCTTATTCTCGTTATAATTCTTGGATGCTTGTAACATTAAATTTCATACTCAGGTCGTTATACTAATGTACCTTTCCCTCATAGGCGGGCAAGATGGTTAAGCTGATAACGAGCAGAATAACCTCCAGCTGTTATTCTCTACAAAATATTTAAATAAAACTAAAATAGCCTTGATGGTTATTATTTTGGTTGCCCAATATCAACATGAACATATTTCAGCTTAATATTTAGTAACTGGGACTTTTATGTTCTTTTTATATGTGACTGGATCAGAGAGCAAGATAACACAGGACTTTTGCTTTAATTCTCTAGGCAAAATGAAACAAAATTACAATAATCACAAATAGGAAATAACACAATCTTATTTGATAAAGAAGTGAACACAATTCAATAAAATATTTTATCTATACAAGATTAAAAATAAAACCAAAAGCCATAATATTTAAGAAAACTACTTACCCGTTCCCCTTTCATCCCTTTCTCTCCCTTTGGACCCTGAGAATGAAAGGATGACATACACAAATCAGATAACAAGCTGGCTTTGCCTGAAGTTGTCATTACTTTTTACAGTGAAAGTTGCATCATTGTTAATCAGCATTTCCCCATCAAATGTTATTTAAGCACAAGCTGTTGATATATATTAAATTCGTTGTCAACATATCAAGTTACTTAACATTTAAACACTATTTCAGGAAAGCGTAGACGTTGCCACTTGTGTAACTATATTACTTGCTAGTTACAGCAGATATGACCATGCAATGAGATGCAAGGTTGTATTAACACTACAGTACATGATGTAGTGTAGTTATATCCAGTGCACTATTAACTTCCAGAAACTGAAATGCATGAGTATATAAGCTTCTATTTGTACAGGGATATGATATTACAAGATTTGATTCATTTCTTTTTTTTATGTTCTTTAAGCTACAATGCATAATTCTTCATATTTATGTTTACCTTGACGCCGAGTATGAAAGCTTACTTGAACCCCCGGAGCTTATAACATTAGTATAGATGAAAACTGGGCATGTGATCATGCTTGAACTACTGCAATGTCATTATTTTAATACACTTCTCACTTTAGATATTGTACTAGATATGCCAGAATAACCTTCAGCTCTTCTTTTTTTATAAAAATCTTTAAATAAAACTAAAATTGCCTGGATGATTATTATTATTTTGGTTGCCCAATATTAATGGGCAGGTCAACAGGCATGTTAAAACAGAGTACTAAAATCAATGAGCATATAAACAGATCATGAATACTTCTGCAATAACAGCGTAAAAGAAACTACAGCCTATATTCTCTATACGATCAGTTCTCACAATAATTAACAAGGACATACTGCGTATCTTGTCTACACTGTCAGAACTCACAATATGTAATAAGACTTCAATCATTTGCTGGGAATTTCTGAATAATAGTATCAGTATTAAACATTTGAATGTCCTTATTTGCTTATAATAATTTTTGCTTGTAAAAAAATGCGAGAACAATGTGTTGTAGCATCCTGAGGTACACAAAAGATGGGTGAATGCAGATTTGCACAAAAGATAACTACAGTATTAGAATATAGGATAATGATAGAGACAATTTTAAAATCAGAAAGAAAAACAGAGGTATGGGGAAGAATAAAACTTCATACAGCAGTTAAAGCAAAAATACAACAATCATCAATAAGACTAAAGCTAATTTATAATGAGGTGAAAACAAGAAAAGGATGTGCAGGAAAGATAAGAAAATAACAAATAACAACCTTCAAAGACTGAGCCTGAGAAAGTGTCACACCATACAAGCTTCATAATAACAGGTCAACAGAGACATGAACCACCCGTACACAAGGGGGAGCACTCCTTTGTATATTTATTATCTTGGACCACAAGACAAGCATTTCCAAGTGCAAAACATAAGCATGCAATGACCATTTGTGACCCCCATGCTTTGTCACCATATGGTAGTCAAAGCAAAAGTTTTTTCTACTGCATATTATGAAAAGAAAATCTTACACACTAAAGGAAAGACCATTCCAGGGTATCATATATCATTTCAAGCACAAAGCTTTGCAATATGATGCTACTCAAAATGATTTTTAACAAATTTATTAAAGATAATTTAGACATGTTGTTTCCTACTATTCCGAGTCTGCTTCACGAAACCTCCCAATCCCCAGGTTCATAATCTTCATTCTCTCCTATTTTACAAGTTGTTACTATAACATATATTAATTTAATTAAAATTACGAAGTGCATTTATGCTGAATGGGGCCTAAATATACATTTGAATACTGAAATGACAATTCCAAAATCGTTAGATTCAAATGTAATCCAAGGAATGTGTTCCTATCCATCCACTTAACTTTTTATCTTTCTATTCATCAATAATTTCTCCACTTGTCTGTTTAATGTTCACTCACCTTTAACTGTATATACTTCCTCTCCCATAACATTAGGGGTAATAAGGTTAATATTGTAATGAAAAATATGATTACAAATTCAGTGATGTACTTCAAATATTTTTGTATTAGAATATCTAAAAAATTTATTTAAATTTAAGAATTAAAATTCAAGACATTAAGTTGTTTATAAAGAAATAAAAGAAGGTGATGAGTCACAATAACGTGGCTAAAGTATATTGACCAGACCACACACTAGAAGGTGAAGGGACGACGACGTTTCGGTCCGTCCTTGACCATTCTCAAATCGACTTGAGAATGGTCCAGGACGGACTGAAACGTCGTCGTCCCTTCACCTTCTAGTGTGTGGTCTGGTCAACAAATAAAAGAAGATCTGCAATTATATGATCCACTGTTTAAAAAGCAGAAACTCTTTATCAGAATGTATTATTTATATAAATGCTATACAGTAGTACAATACAGTACTGTAATATCAAAGAATGAATCTATTTCTACTGTTAAAATGATGATCTACAAAATTCTTCAAAAAAGGTTTCAGGTACGCAAGATGAAAAATGCAGTTAACGAAAGATAAAATTCAAAGCGTATGTTAATGACCATTTCATAAAGATTCTTCTTAAAACAACAACATTAATCATTGATAGCTGACTGGCCCTAATAAATGCTGAAGAGTAGCACGTGTTCTTATAAAAATATACTCTTACAGGCATGGTTTTAAGGCCTACAAAATCCTGTAATAAATGGTTAAGATTTGATAAAATATAAGAAGTTCAAGTGATATTATTTAATGTCTATGCCCCTTTTGTTATAGTATGTCCCCCTTATCTTATATATGCCTCCTTATTACATATCTGAGAAATGGGATAATAATAATAACGACGCTATAATATTGTAATGAAAAATCAATTTAAAACTTTAGGGAGAGCAGGAACTATTTTATGTATCGTATAATACCTAATATTTTTTTATTGGTTTTACTGTATTTATAAGTAAGTAAATTATCTGTACTCAAGACGCATGCATTGGAGTAAAACACTATCCATATTAGTACCTCAACCCCTGGAATACCGTCCGTCCCCTAGAAGCAAAAAACATTTAGATATTAGTAAAGACAAAATGTGGGTATATTTATGTCCGAGTCATATCACATCCATTAAAGATGAATTTTGTTTTACTTTTATGTTTAATTGCTAAACAAAAAACTCTAGCAAATGTCAAAATTTATTCATTTTGATTCAAATGAAAATTAATTTGGACATGAGATGAAACAGACTATAGACAATGAACACCAGTCCACCAAGCATAAGCAATGTTATTTATGGGGGCTTTCAATCAAATCATTTCAGAAAACTTGTAGCAAATTCTGTAGATGAAAGAATATTTTTACACTAAACATTGTTACAAGTAGGCCTACTAAACGGTGGAACCTTGCATATCCGGATTAAGATACTCTAGAAACCTTGAAGGTCCAGAAAGACTTTGCCAGTGGAAAGCTTTGTTACTCTGTGATAGGGGACTTGGATTATAATGACAGTCTGAAATTGGACCAACTTGGCTCGTAAATAGATTATTTGTTAATGTAAGTACAAGTAAATGCAGTACATACTGCAATGCAGTTTTTTCCATATTTACACAATTTTTATATTTAAAATGTAGTTTATGTATATGTATTTGTAATTATATGTATTTGTAAATATATAATCCTGTAATTTGTATGTGTGCAATTACAGGATTATAGCTCTGCTCATGGTGTCCCATCTTCCCAGAACTCTTTCATATGATGGTTTGAAATTACTGATGGTTTTGGCATTCACTGCCTTCTCACTTAACTTGTTTCAACTGTCTACCACTTTTTTGTAATATTTATTTGCACCTTTACTTCCTTAGCTTGAATCTATGCCCTCTTATTCTTGAAGTTACAGCTTTCAAGGATTTCTCCTTGTTAATTTTGTTGATTCCTGGTATTATTTTGTATGTAGTGGCCATATCGCCTCTTTTTCTTATATCTTCTAGCTTTAGCATATTTAATACCTCTAGCCTCTCCTCGTAGCTCTTGATTTTCAGTTCTAGAAGCCATTTTGTAGCATGTCTACAACATGTCTCATGAATGTTGAGAACAATTTCTTTAACCATCCATGTATTTTAAAATGATTTTGAAGCTGGAAAGAATAGCATGCACAACGTCCTTAACATGATCCTCAGGTGGCAGTCTACTATCTATCCAGGTCCAACACTCTACATCTCTTTCTTTGGCAGAGTTCTTTAATGCCTTCCCACATAATTTGTAAATGTGTGTGTTGACTATTTTCTCCTGAGGTAAACAAAGATATGTTCCACAATTTCCAGGAAGAACAATCTAAACAACTTGGTGATAAATACCAAATGCTTTACAGTTGTGATAAACTTTGATTGTTTAGATGTCTTGATATAGTATACTATACTTAAGAAGAGGTTTGGTCCCAATTAAATAGGATAATCAAGGTTCCATGGTTTCATGAGCAAACAATCTCATTTAAAAAATAATACAAAAATACTGTATATCAAATTTGATAGATGTCATGTGATTTCATGAAAACCCCTTTTCAAATTATTACAAGTTACTACAGTATAACAAGTGATACAAAGGTACAGTACAGTACATAAAGTGAAATTACTACATTCATGCCAACATTTAAACAGAAAACATAAGTGGATAACAAGCACAGTCTTAAATGGTCAGTTAAACAAACGAATAGAGAACGTGTGCTAACTGGTAAGGAATTTACATACAGTACATCACCTCAGTAATAACAAATAAAATCTTGGTACAGTACTGAACAGTCTGGCTGTATTGTAACGTTACAGCTTTCACTTTCGCTTCACTTTACAGCTAATTGGCACTGGAACTTATGCCAATTTATTCCTTAACAGGGAAAATGCTTTGATGTTTGCAATGTCATGTGAGTTTATCATGCCACAAAGTAATAAATTTTTAAATAGACTTTTACTGACACCAAATAAGACCATCTTGATATTAGTTGTAATACAATCACTTCATACAGGGTGCTCATTATCTTAATACAGTACATGGAAACTAGTCATATATAAATCAACACTAGCAAGATTCTTTCTCCAAGAAAACCTCTTGTTTTGATCACTGTTTATCTAAGAAGAAGAAATATATATTACAAATAGGAGAATGTCGTATGTAATATTTCTCTCTAATTTTTATGTTAAATACAGTAGTAGTTAAAATAAGATATTCTCCAGAAGAAAGAATTGTTTTTAGGGCCTCATTATATATTACATGGTAAGTTCTCTTAGTGTATTAAACATTAACTGCTGCTGCCAAGTGCAGAAATCTTTTGTAGTGGCCAAGGAACTATTCAAAACTTCTTTGTGCCCTCTCCTGGGTTACAAACACCAGGCAGACTGAGTTAAACCTTGGCTCACTTCCTCTTCATGCCTGACTTTCTCTCATCTGCTCAACACCTAATATTTTGCTTCCACTACAAACCATTTTTTAACTTTTAGTGCTTCCATGTGACTCCTCCTCCTCCTCCTCCCCTCCCCCCACCCTTCCTCTGCAGGGCATTAAGCAATGATAATTCCCAACCTAGTAGAATTTTGCAAAGCTCTTTCCTGCATAGCTATTGTGCTCCAATTTGCCTTGCTTGGGTAAATAAAAACAATTACAACAGTTGTCAAATACTGTACTAGTCAACTTAGTCTACCTTGTGATGATTTTGGGGCTCAACATTCCCATGGCCTAGTCCCCGACCAGACCTTCTTAAATTAAATTACCCTAACCTAAATTATTCCAGAAGTACTTGGAAAATTCAGTTTTGACTGCTACATGCTGAGGCGTCACTATTTTGGCCTGTCTTATTTTTTTTGATTGGTCTCTTTGACAATCAGCTCTGCACCAACAACAGTGTGAAATTTTACAACTCAAAGCATAATTAATCAAATGATCAATGCTTGTCATAAAGTAATTGTATTTTTGTAGTCTACCTTCCACCTGCTCATCCTCCTCCTCACCTTTCACCATGTCACCATTAACCCTATCACTGACTAAAAATTAGCTAAGCTTGTATTAAAGAACAAATTTCAGCACAGAAAATCCTTTAGCTATGGAGTGTCCCTTGATATATCACATGTGAGGGCAGAAACATATGGCTACTTCATGGGATCGTGATGGCCTCTTGCTATCTTAGCAGGGAAATGCAGGCATTTCTATCAATACAATAATCAGTTATATAAAATATAACATTATATATATTACATGTTATTAATGATTTTTTTATGTATTTGCTTCTTTGCAAATGCAAACTGCCATGCATCAATAACTTGACTGCTAAGCCTGGTAAGTCAAATTTCGTGTCCAAATCAACTGACAGTCTAATTCGATTGTGATTCTGGCTGAGTTGCCTGGAGATCTGAGCTACTGAGGTTTGAATAAGTGAGTGGTCAATGTACCTCTGTTATTCTTTAATTTGAAGAAAATGAACTATCCCATTCCCTACGTTTCCTTGGCCAGCTACAAAACAGTACCTAACACCAACTGATTTATGGGCTATTTATGCTCCTGCCACCTTTTGGGTGGCTTAATCTTCATCAATCAATCACCACCTGATGTATCAACATCTTGTGTAAAAATTTCCATGGCTTGTGGCCACTTATAAACACCATGTACTTCATATACAAGGATCAAAATTACATACAAATAATACAAATAAGTAGAAGTCACTTCAAATAATAATATGATTTTACATAAAATTAATAATACAAAGTGAAAGGGAGAAAAAGCACAAACTAGTGGCCAAGGAAGAGGATGCAGAGGTAAGCAGTAGGGCAAATACCTTTGATCTTATTTAATAAAATATTAAGGTGGGACACGATTCACGTAATATATACAAATTGATGAAAGGCTGTGTCAAATGGAATATTAATAGGGTACTAAATATATTAACACAAAACATTGGATACAAGATGGATAAGTTTTGATTCAAAAAGAGACCTGGGTAAATTCTGGTTTGGGAATGGGGTTAAAGGTTCATGGAATCTTTACAGGATCAAATAATGAGTGTGAGATTGCTGATAATTTCAAGCATTGGATAGATATACACATGAATGTATCTAGGAGGATATAAATAGGAGTTGTCTTGCATGGGGGCAATAGGTCTTTTACAGTTTAATTTAACCTTATATTCTTATGTATTTCTTAAGCATATTTTAGCCAATTGACTGAATGTGCTCAGACGTTCATGTAAGCTATGGTCAGTATTTTTCTCACCACAAATGGTTCTTTTCAAAAGTCATGTTTGTTGTTCCCCCTCATCAGGTGAACACCAGGTACTTTATAACATTTGAGTAGCTTAGTACATTACAGTACAGTATTGTACTGTATAATCCAACAAGAATAAATTGCCTAAGACGGTACTGCTGTACCTTCTCTGTGTGTAGGTACAGTCCTTTTACAGGTTTCCTCTGTCAGCAAAATATCTCAGTTCTCTGGAGATACAACTTACAGCTGGTTTTTGCCTCGTGTCGAATCTTATATATTCAAAACTTTTCCCATCAACTGCTTTAATGTGTGCTGGTGTGGGTGTTAGTTATTTGACACTAATGTGTGTGGATGACCAACAGCTAAGACTGTCTAGCTACAGCTCTGGAAAATGCCAGAACTTACAGTGACATAAATAAGGTATATAACAAAAAACACCTAAAAATACTTAACTCAAATCATATTAAAAAAAAAAAGCAACAGCTTTTGTTTTCAGAAAAGTGCAATTTCAAGAACATTTGACATTATTAAACACTCAAGACTGAGGGTCTAGTTTTAGAAAGGATATAAAGTATGAGCAAAGAGACCAAGCATTAACACACCCACATCATGTCACTAACACCAACTACTAAGTTATGGTAACTTACAGGTAAGCCAGGGTCACCTCTCTCACCCTTTCTGCCGATTTCACCTCTTGCACCCTAACAAAATAAAAAAATAAAAATTAATATTATATTTCTAGCTTTGCGCACACACACACACACACACACACACACACACACACACACACACACACACACACACACACACACAGACATGTATATATGCACTACCTGAAAAATAGTGACAGGAATTAATGAAGAAGAAGAAATCTTGAAACCTACAACTTCAAGAACAAGAAATCATAATTCTGACAAAATGTTCATAATGTGTGTTGAAGACACTGATAAAAAAAGTGTGTCTTAATATAAGAATAAACTTCAAACTCTTAATACGAACAATACACTAGCTAATGTATTGGCTCTTTCATAAATTTTAATGAAACTAAATTAGCTAAATCTAAATGCAATGTTATGAAATGCACATTTACAGTATCTGCTTTCATTAGTATTTAGATCTTTTTAATCAGAATGTTTTTTTATTAGCCAAACCACTCATTGAACTATTGGTTGGCAAGAGGCCTATGTAGTTTGTAGTTCATGCAATGTGTTGTTTCATTTTACCCGCACACCACTCACTGGTGCTATATAAGGTCCGCTGTATTCACCTAGTTGTGCTTGCGGAGGTTGAGCTCTGCTCTGTCGGATCGCCTCTCAACTGTTACTAACTACTATTTTTTTTGGTTTTCTCTCTTTTTTTTTTTTTTACACATACCCCTCCAGGAAGCAGCCCATAACAGCTGTCTAACTCCCAGGTACCTATTTACTGCTAGGTTTTCTTTCACCATCAGGGTGAAAGGAACTCTGCCCATTTTGTTTCTACCGTCACCGGGAATCGAACCCAGACCCAAGGATTACGAATCCAGAGCGCTGTCAACTCAACTATCAGGCTGTAATTACCTAAGTGTAGTTACAGGATGAGAGCTACGCTCGTGGTGTCCCGTCTTCCAAGCACTCTTTGTCATATAACGCTTTGAAACTACTGATGGTCTTGTACCCATTAACATGTTATTCCTGAAGATGCCACATATGCAAAATGTTGAATTAACTGAGGTCCTTCGTCTATGCTTGGTGTTTTATTTGACAAAATAAAGCAAGCAATACAAACCTGCTGAGGAGGGGTAAAGAATTGTTCTCAAATACTTGTTTGTTCAAAAATCGTAACTTGAATAAGTAATTATCTAAAGAAAGCACCAACCCTAGATGAGTATTTACTGCCGTCTGTGGCACTAAGCAGTTAGAAAGTAAGTAATCATCAATCAAACCGCTAATACGAGAGCAAAAGAACACAAGATAAGTGATGTAACAAATATCAGGTTTGCCAAGAATTTATCAAGGGATGAGCAACTCAAAGGGCATAATTTTAATTGCAAATAGGGTAACTATACAAAGGAACAGATGACACCATAATCTTGAGCTTTATAGGGAGGGGGGAAGGGAGGGGGGGGGGAGAGGGGAGAGGGGGGAAGGGGAGGGGGGAAGAGGAGGAAGAGGAATAGGAGGAAGAGGAAGGAAAAGAGGGTGAAATTGGGGGAGAGGAGGGGTGAGGGAAAGGAGGAGGGGAGGATAGGAGAAGTAAGTAATTATCAAAAGAAGGCGCTAAGCCAGGAACTCGAGGGGGGGAAAAAAAAGACAAGGGAGAGGAGTGCAGAGTGGGGAGAGGGGAAGACAGGGGTACCAGGTACCCCTTAATAGGCATTATGGGATTGGTGCTTCGTGTCTTTCCGCCAGACTGGCAGCAATCCTCAGTGATGTGCAACATATCACAAAGTTGCTGGAGTGCCAGAATAACCCATATCCTAAGATCAAATTAAAAGTAAAGCTTACTTTTATCTATATCAATATTGAGTGTACAAATTTATTTTATACAAGATATTTGTGACTAGGAAGTAGCAATTGCTTTCCTATACATTGAAGACAAATTTTTTTTGGTTACATTATTACTATGTATAAAGAACAAACTTTAGATAAAAACAAGAACAACCAAGATGCTTACCTTCATGCCATCAAGACCTGGTGCACCCTGTTGGAGTAAACATTAAAAAAGAAAAATTTAAGTAAACTTGCATAAGATAATGACAGTTCTTAAATAGATCACATTTCTAATGGCCAACTAAATTATCGCCACACCACAATGCAACGTTGTCAGCAATCAACAAGATTTGATTTTATAAATGTTTTTAATCCCATCCATAAAATTTAAACCTCTGAAAACAATTTTGTATAACAGAAAATGTTTTTTTACACATTTATTACTGGAAATTCATATTTTGAAAAAATCTATACGAATAATTTACAAAGCAACTGATAATGAAGAATGCTTAAAAATTATATACAGTACTGTAAAAGTTAAACAAGAGTTTCTGAACATTCCCATTCAGTTACTTCCTAAAGTAAGATACTTATTGGTATCGTGGGACTGGATCTTGCATAGTCAGAACAGTCGGCAATCTGCACAGGCATAACAAGGATCTTTAGAAGATATCTTGTTGTGCCACACTGGTGTTGTAGCCATGTCTGCCTTGACTAGAATCAATGATAAGCTCCACTCAGAAAGATAAAGAATGATACGCAGGATGCACTCAACAAATTTCTTACGCTAATTGACCTTTGTTATAAATTCACCAAAAGTAACACACTAGTGATTTATCAGCTGATGCTGACCTAGTACCTGATTTCAATGCCATAAAGCAATGATGCATTTCTAGAAATTTAATTTTTTTATTTATTATTTAGTTATTTATTTGTTTATTTATTTATATTCAAGAAGGTACATTGGGGGTTAAAAGAGAACATAGAAATGAAGTTGATTTTACATTCTGTAAAGCCACTAGCACGCATAGCGTTTCGGGCAAAGAAAAGAAGCTTTGCTATGAAAAGAAGCAAGTCACAATACAGATGGCTTTACTGCACTCCGATACAGTCTCCGGTGCAAATTTCACCAATTTTTTCATATCTTTTTCTGGATGTAATTTTCTTGATGAAGCCCAATGTCCAGTAACTATCTGGTGAGCTAACTGGTGGTCAGCTTGAGTGCCCTTGGCAGTTCCTATGGCACCACATAACATTTGGAAGGGCTTCAAGTGTATCTAAATTAACTTTCTAGAGGTTAGTCAGGGCAGGCTCAAATAAACTGTTTCTTCTAGAACCAGTGTGACCTGACAAGGGTGTTTTATAAAACCAATGTTGCATGGGGTTATACTGCTAACCCACCATGACCACATGATCTGGTTCATTGGGACCATGAAGAATCTTGCCCTAGGGAGCAACTGCATGTCCTGCTCGGAAAAGCACTTTTCATGCTCTCAAATCTGCTCTTTCAGGGCTAGTCCCACCCTCAGTAGCTCACTGGTGCTTAAGACTCTGGTATCCTAGAGCCTCAGAAACTGTAATTACCTAAGTGTAGTTACAGGATGAGAGCTATGCTCTTGTAAAGTTCTCGTGATTAGTGCAGTCTACTGCAAACTAGGATCAAAATCTGGTTTGCTTCACAGAAGCAAGGGGAGCTAGGGGGTTCAGATCCATTAAAACAGAACAACTCATAGGTAAAACAAAAACCTACTGCTCTTGCTTAGAAAACAAAAATAAGAAATAAGGCTGACAATAACTGGCAGAAAACCAACAACTCTTGCACTAATTCACATGATTGGCACTACAGTACACAACACGGAAGACGGGACACCGTGAGCGTAGCTCTCATATTGTAACTACATGTTACTTAGTGGGTCTTGCTCTATCAACACCTCGCTTGCATGCCTGGTACCCTTGACCGTGTGCTACCTCTGTGAGAACCAGTTCATTTGGTATCTCCAGCTAAGTGGTGCTGTCATCCTTGAGAGTCCGTGGATTATTATGGCTTTCCTCGTCGCTTCACTGACTCGGGTCTAACAAGATGTTGGCCACTCATTGGATGTTTTGTGTTTTAGCTGTGCATGTGTGGCACCAGAGCAAGTGGCATACTACTCATCCTCTTCCCCAATCCCTAGTCAAGTCACTTTCTTGCAATGGTATCTTTTTATGTTATTGTCTGTTCTTCTAATACTTTATTCCTTTTCAATAAAGCTCTGTGCAGAGAGCTACTGATAGGTCTTGTCCAAAAACAAAGCACTGAGTGTAATGAAGCAACCCATTTCTGGCAGTTGGATGAATTGGAGCAAGGATCATTGACTCACTGCCGACTGTAGTTTGCCTCGTTTATTGCTTCTGTTTTTCCTTTTCGTAGCAGTAGTTTATTTAGCCTCTGACTTTCTGGACACTTTTCTTGATTTTGACTAGGTCTATGACCTCCTCTTGCCTCTATTTATGAACCAGCTACTGGTCCTGGTTTGTGGTAGGCTGTGCTGGTCGTAGAAGCCTGGCATATATTTAGAGACTCCAGGGTACCAGACCCCCAAGACACCAAAAAGTAACTGAGGAGTGCCCCACAAAATGAAGTCGCATTACACTCAATGATCTAGTTTTGCCACAAAATGTATGTAACGCTTCAATTTAAAGGTGTTCAGCTTCCCCAAGATAAAGTCAATAAACACACGTTCCTATTTGGACAACTGACCATCATGATGGTACGAGAGGGAAGGGGGAGCTGTATGACTATACGAGGGGGGTGGACACGTGTGGTGGTTCAAGAGGGCAGGGGAGATGTATGATGATATGAGGAGGGGTGGACATGTGTGTTGGTACAAGTGAGGAGGGGAGATGTATGATGATATGAGGCGGGGGGGAGGGACATGTGTGATGGAGGGGATCAGAGTGATGGTAGTAAGATTTGGACACCTAACTACCAAGCCTGAGTGACCACTCTCCATGTGCTACTGTTTATTACCACGTAATGTTCATCATGCCAGGAAACTTAAAATACTAAACTATTTTTGCACTAATATGAGAATAAGTCAATAGTGACCATTAGTAACTTTTCCTTTTTTTTTCCATACAACACTGCTGTAAACATACAGTGTTCTATAAATAATGTAAGCATCAAAGGAAACTGAGATTATGTTAGTAAGATAAACTTCACACACTCCTAAAAACTAGGTATCTTCTAAGACAAGATGTTAATATAAGCACATAACACAATGTTTTCTTAAAAAAAAAATAAAGTAAATTTTACAGTAATCTGAACATCTTACCAAAATGCATTATTTTAACAGCACTCTAAAGGTACACAATAAAATTATCACAATAATAATATATAGCATCTGTAAAGTATACGAATCAACGTTTACATTTCCAAATTTCACAAAGTTTACTTATAAGAAATACAGCCGGCATATGTATGTATGTACACAGTATAGCCTTTTCTCATCACTTGTTTAGAGAAAGAACAAGGAGTATTTAAAAACTTCTCATCCATTTGAATTCTTGCTAAGAGAACATGCAAGTTAAACTTAAACTACAAACACCAGTTTCAGAGGAAATGTGAAATAAAAATTACTTGGGGGCAAAATGTCTTAACCAATATTTTAACCAAATTTGCAATGATTAAATTAATTTCCTATGTTAATGGATTATTCAGTGAAAAGAATAGACAGACTTAGATCTCTATAAAAAATGGTTACAGAGTTCAGTATAGGAATTATTCAGGTGTAATGGATGGGGGAGGAACTCTGAATCAAAGAACTATAATGAAAAAAATATATATATATATATATATATATATATATATATATATATATATATATATATATATATATATATATATATATATATATATATATATATATATATATATATATATATACACACACATATATATATATATATATATATATATATATATATATATATATATATATATATATATATATATATATATATATATATATATATATATATATATATATATATATATATATATATATATATATATATATATATATATATATATATATATATATATATATATATATATATATATATATATACATATACATATACATATATATATATATATATATATATATATATATATATATATATATATATATATATATATAATGAATGCATGAATATGTACTGTAAGTATATGTATACAACTCGCACATACAGGCTACACAAGGATTACAGATTGTGTGGTGAAACCTTAAGGAAATCAAGTAACTTAAATAACCAAGGTGCAATAGTAAGCCATACTTTAAAACAAGTTACAAAAAATAACATAAACCGAGATATGAGGAACACACTCGAGATTTTAGACATGTCTAAACAGGAAGGCAGAAAAAAGAAGGAGGGGGTTATGATTACAAAATAAGTTTGTGAAAAAGACAGGGAAGAGTTCTGGGAAGCATCAATAAGCGTAACTACAGGCAACAGTGGCAAATTATAGTACATACTATGTAGAAAAGACAATAGTGAGTACTGTATTGTGCAGTGAATTTTGTTTTGAATGTAAGCCAGCCCATCACAAAATTGGATACACTGGAAGGACTTTGACATGGTTGGTATCTGGAATAATGGATTAGGTCTCCATATAATGAAGATGGTTCTCTTAGTATGAATTTGAAATGCTAATTAATACTGACAAATTTCAGATTTATTCTTAAATTTTCATAGGATTTTGGCATTGCAATACTATATGTACAAATACTAGTAATTTTTCATTACTCAAAACAACTGCGGCAAAAAATAGAAACAATTAAATGCAACAAAGTTAGAGGGTTCTGGATCAATCATCCCATTGAAGTAGGCCTATATTATAGTATAACACAGACTGAAGGTTGGGATAGACTCCAACAAGTACTAACAGGCACAAACACCTTAAGTAGTTGTACAAATATTTGGACAAAATATACTGCACAAGGAAACCTGAACACTATGAACAAAGCTCTCTTTCTTTAACCCACAAAGAGATAATTCTCATTCACACACACACACACACACACATGCCTCTACACCTATTAAACATGAATTAATTACTGCAATTCTGGCTTTTGAAATTGTAATAAAGCAAAATATAACATTGACAGAATAACTAACACAGAAGTACATAATGCTGATGAAATGCATAATGCAGGGAAAATACTGATGGAATATGCAGTATAACACTGATGGAATAAATACAACCGAGGAAATATATCACGATGGAAGATTATATCAGAATGGAGGAACAATAACAGTGTTATATGTATTTCTAGTAAATATATAGCCATGTGTGAGTGAAGGTGAGGTAGTGTGTCAGAAGATACTAAAACAAGAGGGTGACGTACATGAACAAATCAAAGACAAAAACAACGAACCCTAACATCTCTTGCAACACAAGAAAAGGTAAACTGAAAAAATATTATAAGCGAAGTGTAATTGCAATATATTAAAAATGAAAAAAATGCCACTTGTAACATCCTCAAAGAAACACATCAATCAGTCTCAAACAAAACACTGAAGCATCACTAAATGCATCAATTACTTCATGCTCTTGCCTCATGCAGTGCACCAAGCCCATCAGTTCAGCAATCGCTCAAGTATGATACTAATGAGAGCTATACAATTAACGTTAATGATTGGGGATGAGCCAATCTATAGAATTATGCAGGGATAAGACAGTAAAGGAAATAAGAGCGTAAAATTCTTGGGTGTACGTGCCGTAATGACAAGATAATGATCAGATAGCTTGTAAATCAAAGTTGGAAAATACAACTAGTACTAAAATGGAATAAAACCGAAAAGCAGATCTTCTCTGTCAATTTCCTATAATTTAACAAAATGTACTAGAATGTTATTAAATATAATACAGGAACAGAGAAAAGAATAGCACTTAGCTAACTTTTAATCTGATGAATCATTCAAACTAATTACTGTACTCAAGGTATAGTTTTCTGAAAGGATATTAATTTAAGAAAAGGATTTTAGTGAGCAATTACAGACATAACTAGAATAATATATATAATATAAAACATATCACGAAAACCTCTTATGTTCAAAGCAACACCAAACAAAGACTCCATTCAACACAATACATGTATTGTACTTCATTACCAAAAAGTATTTTTGGTAATATTTACTTCAAAATTTTGTAGAATTACTTTTGTAGCCCTAAATATTAAAGAAATTGAATAAAACACTAGTCAGTAAGATAATCAAATTAACAATTATTTCTAATATCATCTTTTTACCAAGGTAATAAAATTAGATCCATTAATCAACAGAAGTTAAAGCCATCTTGCCCAAAAGTCCATAGCTGTAAACTTTCCAGTTAGGACAAATGAAACAAGAAAACCAAAACATTAGGAGGAGAAAAAAAGTACCAAATTAAGCAACTTGATTAAATGCGAAAAGGAGGGAATTTACACTTTGTTGCCAAGATAAGTTCCTTCAGTTATCCTTATCACCTCAACATAGGCAAGAAAAGACCCACATTGTCATTTAAAGTCATCAAACTGAAAATATAATTCAGACACTGGCAGTGAACATTAATTGTAAACAATAAATTTATGCTACACTTTCAATACTGTACATGTCAAGTCTTGCAAGAAAATTATATAACATATGAAACTAAGGGGCCTGACAGCTGAGTGGACAGCGCTCGGGATTCGTAGTCCTGAGGTTCCATCAGGACTATGGGTTGTAGAGATGCAGCAACAGATATGAACGACACAGCAGGAGAGAACTATAAAAACTGTGGACTGATATGAGGCTACAACACTGCTGTGCACATCAGCATTAAACTAAAATAACAGACTAGAAAAATTTGGGTGCATGTTTCACATAAGTGAAGTAAGTAATTTTTAAAAATACCACCAAGCCTGGAAGACTATTAGGCACACATAAGGTAATATATATATACTGTACTACTATTAGAGCATAACACAGAAAAACAAGGCTAACAGTCCACAAGAAAAAAAGTTTCAGAACAAAATAAAATTCAACGCAATTGTAAACCAATTCCAGATGGTTTAGGTCAGTTCACCCCCAGAGAGAGCACGATACTGCCACCTGTTGTGATCGGTGGGGATAAACAGGTGACATAGCCAGCAAGCAGTTAGTGGGGACTCTCATTTTACAAGCAATTAATCTTCACAGTCTTTTTCTAATTGTACTGATTAATCCCTCCAGCAACTTCTGCACCACAATATGACCCTCTATAGCTACTTGAAAATTCTCTATGGCTCTGAGATTTGTCAGATCACGATATCCACACAATCCGATATCAAATAGCTTGGAAAATGTTCATTAAATTGCGTAGGCACCTCTTACATGGGTTGCTCAGCATTAATAATGCTCAAAATTATAAATTACTGTATAACAGTACAACATTGTCAAATAGGAAAGTATAGTTAATCAAAGTAATATAGAATGATTTACATCGTAACAGACACTGAATTACTGACTTCAAATTATAGAAAACCACTGAATGTTTTAACCAGGAACAAAATACAAATACTCTATCTACAAATACTCAGCAATGGGTGTCCAATAGTCTCAAACACTCAAGGATGTTCTAAACAGTAAAATCATCAAGCAACAAAAAAATGCAATGTTCAGAGAATCACGGCATTTTTATACTGATACACATTTATTACAATATGTTGTTAATTTGCACTGCCAGTTTCCAAAGATATTAACAATTTGAGAGCTATTAATGACATTAGGAATGTAAATAACATCACTAACACCATCACCAAAATTAAATAGCCTTTTACTTCAAGCGTGACCACTTAAGAGCACCTTACCGCTGGACCAGGTTTCCCACTGTCACCAGCTCGGCCTGGTTCTCCTCTAAGCCCCATTGGACCTGGTAAGCCCATGGGACCTGGGTCACCTTTGTCGCCCTTTCCACCCTAAAGAGAAAAATTTAATTATGAACAAATACAACAATTATAGAAGCACAGTACAAAATATTCATACATACATCCGAGTGCTAGTCTGGCTGATTATTTGTTTATTAAAAATACTGCACTGTAATGCACAGAAAAAACTCCAAGATTATCTCTTTAAAATGAATTTACCCAGTAATAATTAAGAAGAGTAATCATTCTGGTGCATGTGACTGAAATGGAAAACTCTTTATAAAAAATTGTAGGAGAGTTTTGGATATAAAAAAACCTATACTGTAATTATAATGAACTTGCCAGTTCCATAATCATACCTTATAGCATAACTGAACTTATTATACTATATTTTGTATTGTACAAGAAATTACACTTCAACTTATCCAATCGTGTACTGACCGCATCGCCCTTTGTACCGTCTAGACCCATAGCCCCCTTGATGCCCGGCGGTCCTTGCAGTCCTGGAGATCCTGGTGGACCTGGGGGTCCAGGCGGGCCTATGATCTGTCAATAAGCAAATCTTAACCAAATTTTACCACCAGCAGTTTTAAGTTTATTTGAAATGATACGTGTACACATATTTAAGGCACACTTTCTAAAATAAAAATAAAAATAATGCAATATGAAATCCAGCTTACAGGCAGTCACTGAATGAACTTGTTTCATACACATGTGCTTATCTAACAGGTGTCAATACAGTATGAATTAAAATTATGAGTCTTTATTTGATAGTTGTTAATATAGTAGGAACTAAAAGTGCATGTGATCAATTGACAATTGTAAATACTGTATACTATAAACTAAAGCTGCAGGCTCAACTGATAGTTGTTAATACAATATAGTAAAGAATTTATCTATGCATTAGGTGTACAAATGAGTAATATTGATGTATGTTTATTTGCAGCGTTTTATCACCCAGACTTCTGCATTCAATTTCAGGAAATTATAGCAGTGAATGGCTTAATCTTAAAAGAAATGTCTGAAATTGGAGACAAGACTCAAGAATTTTAAAAGACAATCTGAAATGATGTGTGACAACAATTTATTACTTAATACTTTAATAAACTCTTATTGATAATACTTTTAATAATAACCCACTTCACTTTCAAGATACATTCAAGTATATTTTTAATATATGTGCTACAAATACTGTAAGAGCTCAGTAATTCAGATTCCAGTACTGTAACTCAAATCAATCGGAATGGAATTCACGTTTGAGTTTTTTTACTTTTAACCCAAGTAGAAATTCAGATTACCGAGATTTCTGCCAAACGAAAACCAGAATAAATCAGAATTTAAAAATGTTTGCACATTCCAATAAAAAATTTGGCAACCTCAAATGGGGGTGGGCCCCATAGAATTCAAATTATAGAACATCGAGAATATTTTAACACTGTGTAGCAAATAAAAAAGGAGGCCTGGTCGAGGACCAGGCCGCGGGGACGCTAAGCCCCGAAATCATCTCAAGATAACCTCAAGAAAACCACCTTCATTGCATCATATACTCTACGGTTGCCTAGCACCCGCATTATATCAAAACCTTAAATAAAGATTATGGTGACAGGTGTCACAAAATAACTGAAAAGAAAAAATCAAATGACTGAACTAACAATCAATTAATTAACAAGAAGGAATGCACAAACCACATGCTAGTCTCAAGTCTTTCCTGAAATACTGTGCAAGAATGAACCCACTTAATCACCAACATATGTACTTTCACAGCCCACTGTACCTTTTGTATTATATATAAATAGGTTATGCTAACAGATATTATAAAATAACCAAAGAGGACAATAAATTTAACTGAATCAATAACCAATTAATGGGTCAGATTAACCTCTCACAACACCCACACCCATATATATATATGGGTGTGGTCATTATATGCTATAATGACAAAAGCATACCTTGTATCTGATATTGAAATGGTGAGAATAAAATGATTGACGACATATATATACATTACTACAATGACCAGTTCAGCCTCTTACTCACCACTTCTCCGGGAACTTCCTTCCATGTCCTGCTGGAGTCACCCTGGTAAAAACAAAAAAGACTCACGATATTACCACCTTACATGACAGAAATAATACGTGCTCCCAAAATGAAATACAGTAAACAAATACTGTAGTTTAATTTTTTTTTTTAATATACAGACAGCTATAATAATTAAAATGTTATTTAACTGAATTAAGGTGTCAATATAAATAATTTCAGAACCTAATACTGTAACTACTGTATTGCACTTTTTAGAATCAAAATACAGTACACAAATGTAAACAGAAAGAGGTAAAAAATATTTTAAACAGAATTACTGTAGGTACAAGATATTTTAAACATACAACCCAAATAACCTGAAAGCTTTGATAAGCAAAAGAAATGTATTATTTATTAACTGCCAGTGGAAATTTTCTCAAGAGACTAAATATCAGAAACATGAATAATACTGTATCATGAATCATATCAGAAATAATATTTCTGTGTATATTTCTCACATTTACACGAGTGGTCTTCTAATTGTTCATATTTATATGAAACATTCCATAAATTTTACAATTCTATGATTTAATAACAAAAATTAAAGTAAGAAAAAATAAAAGAAAAACTCAAGAGTGGAACATAATGAAACACCTTCGATGAGTTATTTCACCAAGATTGCTCCACCTAAAGGGTTATGCGAGTTGCAGGAGTTCTGTTTGGCTTACTAGTGACCAGAGCCTTCCCCCCCCCCCTCACAGAGGTGCAAAGAGTGAGTAACAATTTGCCATCCCACTGAGAAAGCATAGAGAAAGTCAGCAAAGCTTGGCAGACAATTGGAGGGTTCAAAGAAAACAAAAAGACACAAAACTGACAAATAACTCAGTAAGCAATTGAAACAAAACAACAGATTTATTCAATACTAACTCAACCTCATTAGTACCGCTAGCTACCACCAAGCAGTGCAGATCCCCTGACCAGCCAGTTCTGATTCTGAGAAACAGCCCACAAACAAACTGATGAACTGGGGCTCTACCAAAAAGAGCTATTTCATTACATTCAACACTGGATTTCTGAGGGAGTCCTCTGGTGACTCTCTGAAGCTAACAAATCACAGAGAACAAAAACACAGGAGTTACCAGGGAGGAGGAGTGGTGGCAGATACTGTACTAAGACAGAGAATCTAGACCAAGAGATAACCAAAAGTAGCACAAGACAGACTGGGTCCAGGAACATTAACCAAAAATCCAGTTGCTAGAACCCTGTTAGACTCCCAAACCTGAATACTGTATCAGTCTAGGACATGTTAGAGAAGACTACTGCCAAGGGAGAGTACGTACAAACATCACGGGCCCAAGGGTAGACCACAGGATAGCTAGACTTAATGACACTGTGGATGACCTAGGAACAAGAATAGGGATGAAGGAAACTGGATCAACCCATATATTGTCACCTCAGACAAAGTCAGTAGCCTAGAGGTAGTGGCCAAGAGCCACTACCAGAGCATTATCTTTATCTAATCATCTCTCTAGGTACTTTAATCATCTATGTGTCTTGTCTTCCCTAGAAGCTTAGCATCATCAGCAAACATGTTCATATAATTCTGTATTACTTCTGGTAGATTGTTCATATAGATTATGAGCATTACTGTTACTAGAACTGAACCCTATGGTACCCCACTAGTTATATTTCTCCAGTCTGATAGATTGCCTCTGATTATTGCCCTCATTTTTCTGTCAGAATTTTTTTATCCGTCGGAAACCTTTCTGGAAAGCATTGCTGACGTTCTGGATGTTTTCCCAGTTGAGTGGCGAATTGTTGCTTGCTCTCTGCACCGCTAAGGGGGAGCCCAGTTCTGGGTCCCTGGTAGGCCAAACTAAACTCCTGTGATTAATGTGATCCTTCAGGTGGAGCAGTCTCAGCAGGATAGCTTCATGAAGCCACCAGGGATATTCCCCTAGAAAAATGCCCAGGTTCCAAATTCTGTAAATGTTGACATTTAGTTTGAAATGTAAGAAAATGTATTATTATTATATCCCACTTAGAAATTTCTTATACAAACAATAATTTGTATTGCATGATAAAATAAAAATTTCATAATTTGTTCTACTGCCAATTTGCTCTCACAATTCACAGAAGATAAATGAGCATGATGGCTATTTAT
Source organism: Procambarus virginalis (assembly GCA_020271785.1). Lineage (NCBI taxonomy): Eukaryota > Metazoa > Arthropoda > Malacostraca > Decapoda > Cambaridae > Procambarus > Procambarus virginalis. Next base: position 6,353,070 of record WNGS01066681.1, on the reverse strand, counting down.
AATAGTGGTTTGTAGGGGACACAAAGCACATGGGTGGTGTTCAGCCTTCACCTCCCAGTGATGTGCTGCCCCAGCCTGTGGTACCATGCAGGGCCGGAATCACAACACTACAACGAGAGCACATCACTTAACTATATGAAGCAAGAGAAAAAGACAGCACCTTTACGTTGAAAGTTAGCCCCATAAAAGACTCAGACTTCAGTTCTTATTTATTTTCACAGCATCTATTATGCTTCAAAGATATAGGGTTGTGTAATAAGTCTGTCAACACACTAATGCCAACCTTATCAACACAAACAATAATACTTACTAATATAAATAAGTATCACAGGAGAAAGTGCAGTTTAAACAGAGGAAATCTATCAAGACACGACAGATGACTATCAGAAATGCAGTATCACAAGATTGTAAGTAAAATCAGAAACAATTTCTAAGAAGTTTGTAATATTTAAAAAGTTAGCATATGGAACAAACATGATCAAATTACCTGTCTTCTTCTGAGCTTTTTGAGTTTCTGGGTTGCATCACAGGGAAAAAGAAAAAACACTCATTAACATTTCGGTAAACAACCGCACAAAGTTAAAACGTACATGCAGAACAAAACAAGAAATTAAAATGCTTGTGAATGCGTGACTTATGTCAATCTGCTAACTTGCCAACACTAAACAATTAATTTTTTTACCATTAGAAATGTTAAATCCACAACTTGTATACAACTACTGTACTGTGCGCTATCCTCTGGGAGCTGGCTATGTAACTAAAGTCACACATTCAACAATATGCTTCCAAAATAAATTCAGTGAGAATTAACAATTTGTGGGAATGAGAACTGAAGCTATATGTAAACTAACACTGGTGAAAAGTGGCAAGGGATAAAGCCAAATCCTTCTAATTTACATATCTTGATGTTGCTGGGCTATACAGTCATAACATTATATATCTAATGAGTTTAAAGCTTAAATCTTTTACATAAACAGTATACAGTAACAGAGCTTTTTATATACTTGAACGTTTAAATTGAGAAAAAACAGGGTAAATTGGAAGCAAGGTTGTTGATTTATGGAACAAATTGCCAGGTAACAAAATAAACATGGGACCACTGGGTAGGTTCAAGTGAAGCTAGAATACTGTACTGTACTGTATATGAATTAGTTTGGTTACATATAAATAGGAACTGCATTGTATGGGCCAAGGGTCTTCTGTAGTCCTATATTCTTATGGTCTTGAACAACCATTATAACAAAAAAGTGAAATGTAATAATGAAACTGTATAAGCCAGCAAATCATCAGTGTACCGACTTACAAGTCTTCCCCGATTGGGTCGCTCAGTAGAAAGGTGCAACTGGGGCCTCTCCTGCTGGACCAATAGCAAAACAGCCTCATATAAACTCAAATACCATAAATTTTGGCACATACATTATACACATGAAAGTCTTGAGCATACTGTAGTGAATAATTAACAAGTCTATGTGAAAATTCACGAGTATTTGTTCACTGGGGTTCAAATACTGTTATCTGAAACTCATCCTTATCCATCGTTTATCTGCCATTACAACCACAACTAACTCTGTACCCAGAAATAGCACTAATGTACATATCTCTAGATATGCTAAACATACATAGCTTACCAGTAATATCATATGCTTTCTATATTCAGAAAAGTATACTGTAATGCAAACTCTAAGTTGACATTTGACCCAGAGATGAAACATAACCATGGACATTGCGAGATATAAATCTTTGCAATTTCCAGAGCTCGACCTTATCGGACTAAAGGTGCCATCCATATTAAAGGGTTAAAACATGAAATAGTCTCATGTTCTAATAGTTTTCATGACTTCAGTAGTCGTTATAATAATATAATAATATTCATAATTATTATGAATTACAATGAATTATTCATTACTATATTATTGTAACTTTTCTCTTCATCATCTATTCAAAAGACTTGCTTGAAACGCTCTATATAATTATGGGCTTTATAGAGATTAGAAATTCTAAATAAACACAACCACCTAGTAATATTATCACTTCTACTGTACTTCTTAAAACTACAGTCACTGAAATTAATCATGTGCACTCACCGAGTCTCCTTTGTCACCCTTGTCACCCTTGAGGCCTGGCAGACCCTAAAGCAAGGCACAATTATATTAATACATGTAATAATTAGCAAGTCTTTCATACACACTGATAAATATTTTGCATACAACTACAGATGTAATACTGTAGTTGTATACACCAACGTAAATATAGTTATAGAAGTAATAGCAGTATACAGTACATACAATTATTGAGTTGCCATTATTACAAAGGCAACAGTTGCATACAATTTTGAATACAATGATTAACATTAAACAGCACAACTGTTAAATGCTGACATCCCCATGGTGTGCAAGAAAAAAAATTGGGACAAAATTATTTTTTCTTTTGACATTGTTAATTAGCCCCCAGGAAGCACAAAAATTCTATACGAGTGTCGAGAGATTCTATACGAGTGTCGAGAGATTCTATACGAGTGTCGAGAGATTCTATACGAGTGTCGAGAGATTCTATACAAGTGTCGAGAGATTCTATACGAGTGTCGAGAGATTCTATACGAGTGTCGAGAGATTCTATACGAGTGTCGAGACATTCTATACGAGTGTCAGGTCACTATATTGCCATATCATTCCATTTGTTAACTACTCCGACACTGAAAACATTTTTCTAAAATTCAGTGACTCATTTGAGTACTATGCTTCCACATATGTCCCCTTGTTCATGTTCTACCTATGCTAAATCATTTTTCTTTATCTACCTTATCAATTTCTGAGAATTTTGAAGGTGTTAATCATGTCTTCCCTAACACGTTTGTCTTCCAGTGAGAGGTATAATTCCAGTACCTCTTCCTCATAACTCATCTCTCTCAGCTCCTAGACTAGTATGGAGTCATCTCTCTGAACTTTCCCCTAACTTCACCTTGTATTTGACTAGATATAGCAGCCCGTTCTCATGAATGTTCCCAACGTCAAGAAACAGTTGTACTAAAGTGCCTTATCCTAACCTACCAGAGAACCCACAAACAGAAAATAGGACATTACGTCAATTTCACAAGCCACTATCATTTTCTTGTATAACAGTTTTTGGCCTTAAGTCAAATATACATCAAAATGCAGCACTGGATATAGATTTCCCACTAGAGTCACATTCCTCACGATTGGTCTGATATACTGATGGTATACAAGGTTCTGAAAGAGTCCTTATACAAGTTTCTAAAGGCAGTTCTTAAGTTAGCCAACCTAGCACATAGCACTGATGATACCCTTTTGATGGGGGCTTCAGGGGACAGGTTCAGTGTGACATCAATCTCAGATCTTTCTACCTGATTTTTTAAGGATTTCATCTTCTAATTGGTATAATATTTCTAGCCTCCTGCTTCCTAAACCAAGTTTAATTACTTTATACAGTACTTCTTTGAGTTAAATTCTAGTAGCCATTTGTTGGACCATTCCTTCAGTTTGTCCTGGTCATATTGTAGTCTCTTGCTGTCTTCTTTTGTCTTGGTTTAATCCTTCTCATAATTGTTTTCAGCAAATATTGAGAGCAATGAGTCTATACCTTCTGGGAGATCATTTACGTATACGTATCAGGCACAGGACAAGTCCGAGAACAGAGCCCTGCAGGAATCCTCTGATGACATCTTGCCATTCTGTGGTCTTCACCCTTAACTTTACCTCGCTGTCTTCTTTTGCTTAGATATTCCCTTATCCACCAAAGCACCTTACCTGTTATTTCAGCCTGTTTCTCCAACTTATGCACCATGTTGTAGTGTTTGTTGAGAATGTTATGTTTGTAGTGATACTAAGGATACCTAACATAATCCTGTGACAGCCAAGAGATTGTCCTACTAGGGATACATAATTAAGTAATACAGGTTGTGTTGCTTTTTAAAAATCCAATTAAAAAAACAACTTACTTTACTATATTATTTGCAAAACATCTGAGTTTTTAATTATTTGATAGGTACCCATGATTTTTTTAGTAGTGTAATTTACCTTATAAAAGATGTCAGATTTTTATTACATTACATTTAATGTAAAAAACATTCAAATGAATTTCAATTGGTTTTGAATTACTAAAATACATAATGCACATACACCTCTATCTATATACATACTGTATACACACACACACATACACAGTACAACTCCAAAAATTAATACCAATTCCAGATAAGTATATATTCTGAATTTCAAGGACTTCCCCTCTCTTTGTTATCACCAAATGTTTTAGAGTTTCTTACTACAAATGATGGAACACATTTTTGCACCTGTTTACTGTAAATTTACAAATAATATACAATATTAACAATGAGTTTAATAAAAATAATAAAAATAAGGATCCGAGTGTAGAAGAAAAGCTTCTTTCTTAGGAAGCAAATTGGTTGCTACTTTATGTAGTATCCTGGTCTAATAGGCATTGCAGAGTACCAGCCAGATACACTGGGGAAATCTTACTCCATCCAGCCAAGCATGATTTTCAGGTGGTTCACTCATCTACATTCAAATGACCTCCTCCAAGCAATACTCAGCCTTAAATAGACTGCCAAGTATAACTCTGATAAAAGCTTGTTATCCACTAGGCAGTTATTCCAACCCTTCACCAGGAATCAGCACCATCAATGTAGCAGAGGTGATGGGGGACCCTGACCACACTTTCATCCCAAAGCAAACCCCAAGAGCACAGAGCAAGTTGGGACAAAATGGAAAGGCAAGGAAGTCACCGATTGGCTGAGCCCATTTGCATTCTTCTTTCAGCAAGAATTCCCATGGTCAAGCTCTAAACAAGAAAAGGCAAGAGTGTGAAAAATAAACAGGAACACTTACCAGTGTTGCAGAGCAGAGCCAGAAGAGGCAGCAGAGAAGGCAGAAAAGCACTGCCCCGGTGATCCAAGCACCTTACCTGAAAAACAGGGCCATGAACGACGGCGACACTAAGGAATGAGAATACACAAAAACTTCAAGACCCCAGCAAGAAATCAGCCAGGTCAGAAGAGGAAGAAAATGAATAGAGCAATGCAAAAGCACAGAACAAATAGCACCACCAGCAATGCCCAAGAAGATATGAAAGGGGAAGGCAAATATTATGCTCTGAAAACAGGGAGCAGACAGCCAACTCCAATACCCTACTGATACTCCATCAAGGAGGGAACCCCTGGGAAGGAAGAACCCTACAGGCCAGTGAAACATAACCAATGCCAATCCACTGATGGAGTTAAAAGCTGACCAAAGACCTTGGACCAAGGCCAAGAGTAAATAACAGGGAATATGGACACAAGTCCTGAAAAGGGCTGGGGAAAATGTCAAACCAAATGTGAAGGAACAAACAAAGGCCAGAAGAGACCAATGACAAGTCAAACCAAATAATACAGAGGAAGGGCAGAATTTATTTTCCAGGAAAACTGAAAACCACATGGTAAATTATGATAATGGGGGGAAAATCAGAATGCTGACCAAACAAAACTGGCATCAAGCCACAAACCCCAAAAGGACTACATTTAATAGAAACAAATAATCCCTGCACAATTGGCACACCTGGAACATGGATGCCACCTGCAGGATCAGCATATATACTTGCAACCCAACAACCAGGAAAGTCCACAAAGCCCCAATGGACCACAGGGCAAAAATGCAGGACAAGGCCTGCAAGCACCCTACAAGCAAACACCACTTACACTGAAGTGAGGAGACTAGAAGGATATAATTGCCCAGGAAAAGCATGACCCCTCTATCAAGAGAGTGTGTTACATCCAAGATGAAAACAGGGAAACATGCCTAACCATCAGGCTATCAATATCCAAAGCCAAAGGCACTGGAGCAACACACACCTGGTGTACTGGCACCCCAGAGTCTGTCTGCAAGTTGCAGGGATGAGCCAAACACATAGAAGCCAAAAGGAGTTCAACCAATAGGAGACTTGTCAGAGCAGAAATAAAAGGAAACTCCCAACAGCGAGTTGGTCAGTGAGGGGCCACATCAATCTCCCAACCCTGAGGAAAGTAACAGCTTGCCAGGGAACAAAAACTCAAGAGAGGAAAACATAAAACTAGGCAGCCTAAAGCATTACAGCTGAATATTACCCTGGAACCAACAGGGAAGACAAGTAAAAGATTGCAGAAACTAGACTATTTGCCTAAACCTATCACAGCCCAAGAACAAAATAAGTACGCCTCAACAAAGGCGCCTTCAACGACCCCTGGGGATAAAAAAATACAAACACAACCCAAAGTACAGTGAGGAGAATAACCCCAAAATCAATTGCAGTCAAAGAAAAGCACCCTCCTAAAGCCTCAGAAACTCTGCCCCGCAGCTGAGAAAGCAACACAGCCAGACCCGTATTGATGACAAACTGCCTACAAAGAGGAATAAGACAACAAATGCCTACCAAAAAAAAAAAACAGAAGCTGAGAATTATCATTATCAGACTTGATGGGCATACAAAGCAGGAAGCAAAGAAAAATATGACACCTATGGAAAATAACAAAACAGGTCACAGGGACCCTCACCAACGAATGCTGAGTGAAGAAGAGACCCCAGTACAAAATATATAGTTGCAATGCCAGAACTGAGCTCCAGCAAGGTGTAGGCTCAATTCCAAGGAGACAGAGGGCAAACACCCAAGGAAAGCAAGCCACACAGGAGAAAGAAACTCTTGGGAAAACCTAGAATACATTCCAGGATCCACATCCTTGATTACTCTCCAAAGAACCTCAGAACCAAACTATAAAGGCATAGCACTTTAACCAAACTACAAGAGACTCCCTCATGGGGCTGTCCAGAAAGGTGAATATCCTAGGAAAGCATGATAAAAATTGGAAGGCACCAGTGAAACAAGTACACACAACACTGGCGACAAACAGTACAAGGTAGAAGCTAACTTCCAGAGTGAGGTACCAAAGTAAACATCCAAGACATCAAAGTAGTCTGAAAACCCAGGGTAAACTAAGAACAGGTCCCAAAAACACTTCCCAGTCCAAGGAAGAGACCAAAATTCAGGATTTGGAGTGACAAGAGGAATGATTTCATCATGATCCAACCAGCAGTGACACGAGGCAAACAACCTACCTGCAGCACAGGAACTGAACCACAACACCAAATAAGCTTTTATGTGAAAAGTTCAGGCACAAGAGTCCATGTACATGGCTAGCAAGCACCAAACTGCACCACCTATGAATGAGGGAGGGTGTGAACTGCCCCAGACAGGACTGGACACTTAATAATACTCTCAGCAGGCACCATCAATACATGCAAAATTCTACCTCCTGCAGGCTGTGGGGAGCAGCACCAAACACACACAATACAACTACCAGCCTCCCACTGAAAAGGTCTCACTTGGCAACCAAATTCCAATGCACAGGGTTGACTTAAATGGAGTCTTCTTAAAGGAGACCCATATCCCTTAAGAAAATAACTTGTGAGGGGAGCCATCATCACCTACCGTGCCAGAGATGAAAACCCTGACTAAAACTAAGGTTGTAGGTGGTAGCAAGAGAATGTAAGGTGAACTGTATACACACTTATGAAACTCTTAAAAGCATAGGTCTTAATGCCGGACAAACAAGTCCAAAACAAAACTGAACACTTAGCTTTAGTACAGCAATCAGGTCTCTTGTGCAAGCACAAGATGCAAGAATCGTACTGGAATTTTTGTCTGGCTCGAATGCCGTCGGCATTCGGGTCAATGAGGGTCGGCTCTTTATTCAAACCTGTAGTGGACCATGCCACCACCTGGCTGTGAAGTGGAAAGTAGTTTGATGCCCAAGTTACCTTGTAATAGTTTTATTTTGATAGTTTGACTTTTATGTAGACAGTTTGAGGAAGGTCAAGTGATTTGTGATCCTTTTTAATTACTTTTGCAGGTAGTTTGACTCAGTGCTGCACTGATCTCTCATCTCCAGGCACTCCCCACCCCATCGTTTTCAGGGGCAAGGGGATTTTGTGAGGGGCCCTTCTTCCTGGTGAGTCGAGTCTCATGGATGCATGAAGTAGCTAGTCTGTGTTCTCTGTGCCAGAGCATAAAGAAGGGAAAGCTGCCAAAGGGTGTCCAGAAATACTGGAAATATATGGTCATCTAATTTATAAATTATAATGCTGAGTTGGTTTGGATTTCAGTTTCTATTTTTTTTTTTTAGAAAGAAATTCAAGTTCTATTCCAGATTTCTGTGAATTATTCCAGTGTCAAAATCACTTTTATTTGTTATTTAAGATTTCAATTATTTGAGGGGTTTCAAGTTTTGAGGGTTGCACTGTATATGCATGTGTATATATGTATTTGTTATTCAATATAACTGAAAGAATTAGGCCAATGATTATGGCATGAATCATTTCCATTCCATAGATTCTTCTTTACTTGTTAAGAAGATGAACAATTAACTCTTCAAAATTTATTTTACTTCTTAAATTGGTAAATAGGTACAAAATAACAATACCACAAAATGTATAGTCCAAGAGAGTGGGCCAAGAAGAGGGAACTAATCTGTCAAGGTAACAGGCTAACATTGTTCTGCAATCTTATTAATCAACTGTGGCAGTTGGTGGGGCCTCAAGAGCAGCTCACTCTTGGAAGGACAAACCTGGATATTTACCTCAACTATGTTTATGACATCTTGCAGGTATCTGATAGGGAATACTCATACAGCTAAAGAATTCTTTTATGCAAAATTCCAATTTGGATTTGTTTATGTAAGGAAAATACAGACAAGCTACTGTTCCTAGATATAAAAGTATCTGAAAGAAATGGGAGGGCTTCCTGACTTCAGTGTATAATAAAGGTTACTAATTTTAATGTTAAAGCCAAATGCACTGAGAGGAACAAGAAAAATAGAGTTGATGCCCATGTCAAGAGGGATGCCTTTACCACAGCTAAAGGCAAAAGCAGGTTAATGAGGGACTGAATACAATGAGGCAGGTTCGTATCAACAATAGATACACCAAGTGATATGTAGACCAGGTCATCCAAAAGAAAGTTAACTACCATACTGCCACTGATGAAAGTTATTTTTATAAAAACATGTCTTCCTATAAAGCTTTATTATAAAAAAAAAAGTTATACAGCTCTCGACAGAAGAATCCTAATGGAAATAGCTGACAAATGGGACCCCTTACTAATCCTTGAACAGATGAAGCAATTGATCATTTACTACATGAGTAAAGCGACTGCCATCTAGCTTATGAAGAATGCTACCATCACTGACTGCAATGATTTGAAATGAGGCCAATGTTGTCCATCTTTAAATTCCCACTAGGAAAAATGTCAGTTGTAATGTTCAGCGGTATGCAGAATGGCAAGAACTTTTTCAAAGAGCTGAACTATGTGGAAACAACAAGATTCCATAAACCTTATACTCCTCCAATCACTATCTGCAATTTCCTCCTGTGCTCAAATCAACATACTGTACAAGATTGATTCTTGTGGGTTTTCAACACAGTACTTTTTTCTTTTAAGTGCACCTGAATGTAAGACTTAAGTAGCATAGTAGTTTAAGGGTTAAACACTATTTCAACTCACAACCACACCATCACCAGGGAGGTTCTGGCCAATAACACCAAAATAATCAACATATATACTGTAGTGAGACAATAAACTTAGCTGAAGACCTTCACACCAAACATACTTAGTGCAATTATAAACCACCATCTCACATCAAGGTTCGTCTTTCTTTTAGCGCAAAAGAAATGAACTGCCATTATATGCCTCACCCACTATCTCAATCAACCCACTAGAATGCAGGACTATTAACCTGTCACATTGACAGGTTGATTATCTCTCTTCTCAGCACTCCCTCATGGAATATATTTTGTTGTACTCTTTTACTGTATTTACAGTACTTTCTTGATGCCTCGAGGATGATAAATTGGGCTTAGTGGATTGAGTCAAGCCCAATAAGGGAGTAAAATGAATTTGAAAGTTAATTTTTCATTCTTTCCCAAGAAGAAACTAAAAAATGCAGATAAGATTTGTACAAGAATCATTGACTTAATTTCCATTATATTTAATATCTACAAAAACAGCTTCACAATTTCACATTACAAAAGATAATAGAGATAACAACAACAAGAGCTTAACTCTTATCTTGTAACCACACTTAGGTAATTACACACACATACATACACACACACTAGACATTTAATATTTGTCAAGAATAATAAATGCAAGAAATTTTATATGTTCCTTAGCACTTACTGGGGGTCCTGGTAAGCCTGGTGGTCCCATCAAACCTGGTGGGCCAATGTCACCATATTCACCCTTCTCACCCTTGGGGCCTAGTGCTCCAGGTAGCCCTGGTGGTCCCTGAGGCCCAGACTCACCGTGAATACCATCCACACCTGCCGGTCCCCGAGGCCCAATCTCACCCTTAGGCCCCTGAATTCCTGTTGACCCTTTCTCTCCTTGGAAAGAAAGAGAGAGAAGAAAGCCATGAAAATATTACAGTCAAAATCTAAATATTCTGAAGGATGAAAATGATGTATTACATCAGACATACAGTATTTGATACAAAGAATACAAGGGAATACCTGTACATGGATAGTGGTACAGTACATAAATTAATGAATAATTTATATATATATATATATATATATATATATATATATATATATATATATATATATATATATATATATATATATATATATATATATACATATATATAACAATTTAGAATTGATACTCTCAATAGCTGATCAATGAATTACTGCTGCAGTTTTAATGCATTATTATTTATTATGCAATCAGGAACTAAATCACCAGTACTGAAATACTGTTATGGAGGAATATTTGATTTTCCTCTTGAAGAATCCATGTTCTGATGAAAAACAAGACAAGAGTTAAGGGTTAGTCTTCCAGACAAATGGTGAAATTTGGTATGGCTCCATTGGAATATATAGCAGATGTGGATTACAAATGTTTTTCTACCTCCCAACAGCCTTTTGGATCAAGCCATCTTGTGATAGCTAGATCTAAAAGGCTGTTACTTGGAGTAGTCACAGATACTCCAAGTAACAGTCACAGCTAGTAGGGGAAAGGGGAGGGGAGGGGGGGGGGAGATTGCGCGAACAATCGGCATGACAGCATTAGTGACATTTGCTTGTTTTAGTTTGGGAGTTTTGCCTCTCTGTTCGGGTTTTGGTAGCGATTTTTACCATGTGGGGTTTGTAATGTTACATCATCAAGCCTACCTTTCTGGGAGCCAGACCCCGGTCGATGGCAGACATGGAATGCTTCCAAATACATGTGGGTTTCCATAGGTCATTGCTCCTCGTGCCTCTCTGAGGGGGGGGCCAGGTTCGGGCTCGTGGTCCCCGGTAGGCAATAACTCCAATCGACTGATGCCATGGTCTAGTACACATCAGCCCGGTAAGCTCCGAGCAGCCGTAAGGGCTCCCCACAGAAAAGCTCTAATAATTAAGTGCAACCTCTCGAGAAGCACCTCCAAAGGATACCTGATCAACCAGGCTGTGACTCATACGTCATTCTGCGAGCAGCCGTGTCCAACAGCCTGGTTGATCAGTCCAGCAACCAGGAGGCCTGGTCGACGACCGGGCCGCGGGGACGCTAAGCCCTGGAAGCACCTCAAGGTAAGGTAAGGAAACTAAACTTGTCCAAAACAAGGATCCAAAGTCTTTCTATGACTATACAGTATAAGAAGTAAAACCAAAACCAAAGTCTCTGTAGATCGCTAAAAAAGATGAGACCACCCAAGTTATAAGAGACGTAAAAAGGCAGCTAACAAACGGAATAAATACTAAACATCAGTATTCACACTAGAAAGATTAGACAACATCTCAATACCCATACAAATGTTATGGAATATTCCCATAACGTGTGATGCAATCAGGAGGAGCACTGCCAAATCAAAAGCCCCAGGTGTGGCCGGAATTCAATCCAAAGTCGTAAAGAAATTGGCAGGTAAACTATGTCTCCTACCATAACACTTTTTCAGAAAGTCTTTGGACCAAAGAATAGTACTCCGGGATGGGAAATATGGAAATGTCACCCTCATTAAAAAAAAGTAGGCAGAAAGAGCTCTGCAGAAAACTACTGTGTGATCAGCCTGACTGACCTCACACATCTGCAAGCTCACTGAGAGAATCCTTAGGGAGAGAATCATTCACAACCTAACTGTAAACAATCTATTAAAGTCAACGTAACTTGGTTTTGTTCAAAATAAATCATGCCTTACAAACCTACTCACAGTTCTGGAAATGGTAACCCACTATTCAGACAAAACACATTTAATAGTTTACTATACATGAACCAAAGCTTATGATAAGTACCACATGAAAGACTACATAGAAATCAAAAGCACATGAAATAAATGTTGAGATACTAGAATGAATAAAACAAAAGTTAAATAAAAAAATAATGGGTTGTATAAAACAAAAATGAACCTGACTGGAGAAGTGTGATGATTGGGGTCCTGCAAAGTTCCATTTTGGTACCAACCCACTTTTGTCATACCTGATTTACCCGAAGGGTCACTAACCCTAGTGACCTTGATGAGGACAGGAAGCCGGCAGCTTGTCGAAGCTACCCCCCCATTTGCCTTGATCTTTTCCAGGTATATGTTCAAACTGGACACAGTTTTAGCAGTTATGGCTTCTGCGAGTAGGCAGCTCCACAGGTTAATAACCCTGTGGGTGAAAAAGCATCTCCTGTTCTCAGTCCTACATTGTGGCTTGTTGAGCTTAAAATTGTCGCTCCTTGTTTTGTGGTACATCTGACCTTCTGAAGAAAATATCCGGATCAACATCCTCTAACTTGTTCAGTACTGAGTATTTTAAAAGTTTCAATGAGATCCGCCCTGACATGCCTGGTTTGCAGTGTTGTTAACCCTGTGGCCTTCAACCGTTCCTGATACAGGAGATGACTTAGCTCTGAAATGAAATTTGTCGCCCAGCATTGCACCTTCTCCAGAGCAGCTATGTCTTTCTGAAAATGAGGTCTCCATGCTTGGATATGGTTATCCAAATGATCACCAGAGATTTACAGTTGAACCATTACCTTCTTTACCTTATAGTTAAAAGTACGCTTGATTATCCCAAGAGTTTGGTTAGCTTTTTTTGACTGCTGTGCCCACCTGTTGTGCAACTTTTAATGAGTAGTGGATCTTGACTCCAAGGTACCTTTCTTCATCAGTATGCTGTAATATAATGCTCGTGGCATGGGTTGTTATGCTGCACATACAAGGTCTTGCATTTGTCGATATTAAAAAGCATTTGCCAGTTTTCTGACTATTTGTGGCGTTCATGTAGATCTCTTTGTAAGGCTTCAATATCATTATCATTTCCCACTTCACCATAAATCTGTCATCTGCAAATCTGATGATGTGGTTTGTAATATTCTCGTCTATGTCATTGATGTATATGACAAAAAGGGTAGGTCCTAAAATGGACCCTTGTGACACCCCACTTATCACAATTCTCCATTCAGATTCGTTTCCATTTAGCATGACCCTTTGTTTTCTTTTCTTCAATCATTGTTTTATCCATTCTAATATTTTACCATTTTTTCCATGGGCCTGTAATTTCCTAGCCAGTCTTTCACGTGGCACCTCATCAAAAGCTTTGGCAAAATCCATGTATATTACATCCAACGGAAGGCCTTTGTCTGAGTAGCTGGTTACCATTTCCAAAAAATGTGAGTAAGTTTGTAAGGCAGGATCTGTTTTTCACAACTCCATGTGGTGTCCTGCTTGATACCTGCTTGATGGGGTTCTGGGAATTCTTCTACTTCCCAAGCCCGGCCTGACTTGTAAGAGCTTGGTCCAACAGGCTGTTGCTTGGAATGGCCCGCAGGCCCACATATCCACCACAGCCTGGTTGATCTGGCACTTCTTGAAGAAAACTACTAGTTTTCTCTTGACGATGTCCATGTTTGTTCCAGCAATATTTCTTATACTCGCTGGGAGGATGTTGAACAACTGTGGACCTCTGAGTTTTATACAGTACCTTGTCGATTGCACAAGGTACTGTACATTCACTGAAAGATGGTGAATTATTCCCCTCCCTGACAATTCTTTCCATGAGCTTGCAGATGTGTGATGTCAAGCTGATCAGCTGGTAGTTTTCTGCCGAGCACTTTCTGTCTTTTTTGAAAATGGGGGGTGGCATTTGCAGGTAGTTCTGTATGTTACAGGTATATTAGTCATATACTGTACCTGTACATCAGTGACAAAGCTGAGAACATTACAAACGTCATCAAATTTGCAGCTGACACTAATAATTATGGTAAATTAGGAAGTGAAAATGATATTGAGGCCCTTAGAGAGAGATCTACATGAACTCCACAAATGATTGGAAGACTGGTAAATGCTTTTTAATATCAAGAAATACAAGACCTTGCATGCGAGGCAAAAACAGTGCACATCATGACTACCAAATCAACAACATTACCTTGCAGCAGATTGACAAAGAAAAAGGGGCCTTAGAGTTAGGATCTACCAATCACAAAGCTGCACAATAAGTGGGAGCTGTAGTAAAAAAAAAAAAACCTAGGAATAGTAAAACAATACTTTGACTTTAAGGAAATTTATTTATTCAACTGTATAAATATCTGGTGCACCCCTATTTAGACTATTGTATCCAAGCATGGAGACCTCATTTTCAGAAAGATGATGAGGTCGCAAAGTACCTGCTTGCTCTGGGAAAAATTCAACACTGGGCAACAAAAATCATTCCAGGACTAAGTCAACTCTGATACCAGAAATGCTGAGGTTTCTCCAGCTAACGACACTGCAAACCAGGCATGACAAGGCTAAACTTAATGAAACTTTTAATATACTGAACAATTTGAAGGATATACAATCAGACCACTTCTTTATAATGTCAGATATAATTCATACGAGGAGCAATGGTTTCAAGTTGAACAAGCCACAATATAGGACTGAAAACAGGAGATGCTTTGTCACCCATAGAGCTATAAACCCATGGAACTGAAGTCATAAATGCCAAAACATTGCTGCTTTAAAAATCCAGGCGGATAAAATCATCAGGGGGATATATGGGAGGGGAGGAGAGTATTTGACAAGCCGCCGACTTCTTATCCTCGCTGAGAAGAGTGAGATCAAATCAGATTAGTTCATGATGCTGAAAGAACAGTGTGACAGTACCATAATGAATCAAGTCATGTCATCTTGAGTACAAAGTGAAAAGAACATCCCATCAATTCTTTCATGTATTTTATATTTATTGTATAGTCTTTCAAAATTATGAAGCTCTTAAGTGATGAAGAAAATGTGTACTCTGTTTACAACATTGTTCTTCTGTGATGACACAAGATAACTGTTATTCCAGTAAATATTAAGTCTGCCTTAACAGAATTAACAGATTTTCCTTAACAAATACACTGGGTATTAAGAAGTCTCAATTGTCATTCACCTTTCACAAACACACACACACTAACCTTTTTCTCCCGCAGGGCCAACTGTGCCTGGTTCCCCCTTAGGCCCCAGTCTTCCTGGCAGTCCCTGCGCCGCTGCTCTCCCGGACTCACCCCGCCGTCCCTGCCACCACACATCCACATGAACAACAGCTAATTTTACCAGCATAACCTCGGCCATTTTTTTTTAGATATCATTGTCTTGTATAAATTTTACTCTAACTTTATTAGCACTGTACTGAATGTTATGCAAAATATAATGAAATAAAAACTTCTAATAAGATATATTTAAAATTAATTCATTGTAGGCTTATTCTAGGAACATTTCAAAAAATCAATAAAAACCAATCTCAAACTGATTGTACATTGTTTGAAGAAACTTAATAACTAAAGAAAAATATGCATTAAAAGTTTCATATTTATAATGTAAGTGACAAGTCTGAATGGTCATTGTTACATTAAATACTGTACCGTTTTGGCTTCATACTACGGTATACTGTACATAAGTTTCTCTAAAAACGTTAGTGTATTAATGTTTACTGTTTTAATGATGTTAGTAACTACAGCTTAATTTACACATAACATTTACTAGGACTATGCAAATACACAATTATACTTACACAAAAAACAGGACGAACACAGGGTTACTGACATCAGATTGGGTGAAGGGGTTAGTGACGTCACAGTGCCGAAAGACCATTGGTCAATCGACTGGAGAAGGTGGAGACAGGACAAACACCAACACCACAGCTGACCAATCACAAATCAGCTTACAAGGAAAATAAGGAACCCAGTTTCTGTTAGTAGCAACCACCACCGAGAACTTAAAACTGCGATAAGGAACCAAAACCAACTATAAGCAGAAATTAAGTACAGTCTAGCCCTGGCTTATCAACCACCGAGCACAGCTAGGAAGACAGCAAACTAATAATCTGAAAGTAACAAATTTAAAATGGGTGGAAGTGGTATGCTACATTGGGCATGCACTTGTGCAAAAAACAAAGCAACTAATCCATGCAAAAGCAAGGTACAAATGCAGCATTTAGTTCAGTAACAACACATTGTAATATACAAAAGACTTGAAGGGTTGAGGGGAATCTGGGGAAGGAAAGTACAGGCACAATGATGTCACACATACACACACTCAAACACATCTTTTACACAAATATGGCGACCTACGTAATTAACGCACATGTACATTTTTGTGCATGTTGATGATCAGTGTGTGATTACAATCATTCATTGAAGGAATATTTGATACAGAGATGTATACATGTATGTTATTATTTATGATAAAATTAATTTAGAATAATTATAATGGTGAAACTTTTCACAACGACAGATCCAGCAAATTTTAGGTGACAATTTACAATAGCATGTGAGGCGTTATCTCAAGCATCTTACAATATACATGTACTAGAATAAAATGATGAAATTACGACATTCTGGCCATCTATTTACTGTTATTAAACACTAGTCTGAATACAACTACAGTACTGATGCATAGAAAGCATAGTTTTCATATTAGTGATTATTCTTACTCACATTTTTTTAAACCAAGCATTAATATGAAGTGAAGCTGAGGTGTGAACTAAACTGTTTATGTGACATGTACCGATGATATATTTTCATGTATAATATCCAGACTTAAAGAACTTTATAATATAATATAATATAATATAATATAATATAATATAATATAATATAATATAATATAATATAATATAATATATATATGCAATATTTAAGTTATACTTAAAGGGCTCATTTGTTCACCTGCTCGGCCACACTTCATGAACTAGTTTTGAATGTGTGGATTAAGTTATGCCAACTGCAATGTTGAACAGCATTTCATAAGTGTGTTCGGGTCATAGTGAACACAATAACCACCAAGAACAATAACTGAATGCTGTAAAACGAGTCCACTACACACCTGCCACTTGTTGACATATTAGAAAAAGAAAGCTGCCCAAATCACAATTACATGATAGGAATGAATGTTAGAAAAAGTCCATTTCTTGAATTGGCTCATCTACTGTGGCAAAACATGGAAAGTGTGTAGAAGCCTGGGCCAGCCTGGCATACCCCGCACCACAGAGGGTATCAAGTCAGGATTATGGTACATACCCTCTTGCCCCGTTTTCCCCTCCTTCCCCGAGGTCCTCGAGCCCCCTCTTCCCCGTCCAACCCAGGGGGGCCCATTGGACCTTCTGGTCCTTGTTCCCCCGGGACCCCAGGTGGCCCTGAAGGACCTGTCACGACCGAGGAAAGCATCTATTTTAATACCTTGTACCACTGGTATTTTTTTAAAGTTAAAAAAAAAATGACAAAACTACAAATTACAATCAATTTTATACTATTGAACTGACTTAAAAAAATTGGCAGCTTGCAAACAATATACTGATACTGAAGTATTTCTTTAAGGTTCAGGAAACAATCAACACATGGCAAGTTTTGGTCACTGAAGCTTTATATTTGCCATATAAGCTTCATGCTCTGTTTTAATACAAAATGATGGGTAACATAAAACATGTCTTTATTTAAATCCCTGCCAACCTATAAAATTACCAACCTGTCAATCTATAATTAATCACAATATGAGCAATGTTTTACAGAAATGATTTGGTCACCTCTCAAACATACATCAATGCTAAAAACCTGAGAGTAGTTATCAAAGCATTTCAAAAAGCATTTTGCATTTGTTTCTTTACCTGCAGAAGCAGTCATGTAGAAGATGACTTCCCGCATGTCAAGGGCAATGAACTTAATGCATATTCACAAAATAAAAATTGTCTAAGCAACCATAGACAAACTTGCACAGTCAATTTAAAAGTGAGAGAGAAGCAAGCCCAGTGAGGGACTGCTTAGAATTTAAGGTGTTGTTAAGGATTACAGGGTGTAATATATATCACAATATATTTGAGTTCCCTATAACCCTCTTTTTTTACAGTATCATAAGAGATTACATTTCTCTAATCAAACTCAAACTGAGATACTGTATTTTATTATAAACATATAATACATCCATACTTGTATATCTTTTGACTCACAAAGCCAGTAAAGTCACTAAATTAATTTACAATTATATCTACATTATACAGAACATAAATTAAGCTGGATCACAATCATCTTGTACACAAAATACAGAAAAATAGTGATTCAACTTTTAAAAATACAGATTGCTCGCCGACGAGATATCACTGACAACAATTCATTAATAATATCGAGTTTCCATACTGAAAGTCTTGTCTTCCCGATTCATTATTTTTTATTTTGTGGTGTGTATGTGTGCGTGTGTAAAATAAAAATAAAATAATAAAGGAACTTAACAAAACTTACCAGGCTGACCTGGGGGTCCTTCAAGAATACCAGCAGGAATTTCCTTCCCGTTGACGGTGGTGATACCGCGGTCACCCTTCTGCCCTTTTTCACCCTGGAGAGGAGCCATGGTGGGTCAGTCAGGATATAGGAGGAGGGGTTAGGCATTTGAAAGGAAGTGATATGAAGGTGGGCCAAGAGGAGGATGAGTAGACCATTAGCTGCCAGCAGTGGAGACAAAATAAAGCATACCATGCTATGAAATCAGAAAGGTCATTAAGATGGTAAGACACTGATAAGGTGATAAAGATTCAAAAGTAAACAAAAATAATAAAGAAAGCATGAAGGTGTTTATGGGATAATGTGGACAGAACCATAAGAATGGCCAAAATATGTGTGACATGAGAAAAAAAGAACTACGTAGTAAGTTTAAGTCCTAAAGCCCAGACAGCAGGCAATAAGTAAGAGGAAAATACTAGTACTGTATAGTGTGTAAAAGTGTTAACACACACTTGGGTGTGGAAATAAACATAGAGGAAAAGCTACACCAATCATAGCAGTTAAATGGAGTTTCATACAGAAATAGTAAGAGGAAATGCAGAAATAAGCAGAAAGGGGATTACAAAAAATGGATTATTAAGCGTGTTGATGTCAGAAAAATCCGGAGTGAATTGAATAAAATATGAGTGCAGTTAGGGATGATGTAAAGTTGATGAATGTTGACAAGAGGACAGGAGGAGGGAAAAAGCATGAAGGGAAAAAAAGAGGTGAAGAGAGAAGCATTCTGTCTTGTTGAAGACAGAATGATAGAAACAAAAAAAAAGAGGAGAGATAGGGAGGATGGAATATGGAAGAGAACTGAAGGATGGGATGAGGGAAAGATCTGCTAGCTTTAATAGATATGTAATGAGATTTTTTTTTAATGCTAGCATTTATAACAAAGTTAAAATAAGTGAGAATAAAGTTCAAAGATGAGGTGAACAGTCCAAGGTAACTGATAATGCAATGTATATAGCACCATATTAGTTATTATAATAATTACCAAAATGAGCAACCAGAAAGCAATAAAAATGAATCTACAAATGAATAATAAATTCAAAATACAGCCCCAAGAAGATAAAAGGAGGAAACCCGGATAATGAAGATAATTAAAACACTGAACGTAACATGTTAGGTAGTATTACAGAAAGGTTCAAGTATTTCTAGATGGGGGACTGAGGCAATGAAGTTAGTGATAAGCTCTCACAATTCTAATACAAAAAAATGGAAAAAATAATAGCAATACAAACAAAATTAGTAACATATAGGTTAGGGGCAAACGATATGTAAATGTGAAAAGTGTTGAGATCGCATGGAAATGTGTTGTTGGGGCAAAAGTTCCTTGGAAAGATCCTGAAAATTGCAATTTCTTTCTTGGAGAATTGGTAAAACAATCTTACACACTTAAACAGTAAAAAGTCAGATCAACAACATAGGAGTAAATCAACAAATACAAATTCAACATGTGCAAATTGGTATGAATAAAAATCATCACAATACTGTTATTATTGCTATTAACAAACAAATGAACCTCTTTTACCTCAAAAGATCTTCATGGTACAAATATTTGGAAGAGGTTATACAAAGTGTCCATATTAAACCTTTACAGCTTATAAACAGCATTTTTTATACACAAAAGTTAAGATACCTTGAGGATACCTTGAGGATACCTTGAGGTGCTTCCGGGGCTTATCGTCCCCGCGGCCCGAAGATACATTAACTCTTAACACAACTTAAAACATATTCATTATGCATAGTGTACGTATATTTAATTTTTATTTAAATGATACACGAGTTAATTTATCCTAAATTTTGTATAAATGAAACTATGCTCCACACCAAAACAATAACACATACAACATACGGTGCTGACGATTGCCAACATTAATAAATCAACAGTATTTAACTTGTACTTCTGGTAACCAACTAAGATGCACTTTTGATAAGGTGCAATAACATTTTGCTTTTATGTAAATTAGTTTTACATAGTATAAACTGGGGGTTTATAAATAGGCCTAGAAAAAGTTAGGCAAGGTAATTTTGTTACGTAGATTTTGGGTGTGTTTATATTACAGGTTGGAAGTGAATGAAGCATGTCTCGGTCGTAGTTTTAAATAGTCTAGCCGATGAATGTACAAAATGCAGACTACTGTATTACCTACTGGTATAGTCTATATTTTGTACAGTACATATACATCTAAAATTACCACCCTTTAGATTTGATGATGGGCTAGAATAAACGATGCCATGATGCAAAGCTTCATAAAGGTTTCATGTAGGCATCGAGTACATACATATATTTTTTAGAGAAACACTTAGATGAGAGTAAACTTTAATTGTAGATAAGACTTAATGTCTCATCAGTGTGTTTCTCTACATTGCTGTCCACTGTTTGCGCTCTTCACATCACATTTATTTGTAGAAATAAATATCTGATACAAATCAAAGTACAGGAGCCTTAACTCTTACACTGCTTCAATCGCTATCTGTGATTACATCTTTGTGCGCAAATCGCTATATGATTTTTTTTCCAATTTGACTTGTTAACTATAAAAACAAATATTATTACACTTCCTCCTTCAAAGCATTTTATGGAATTTAAGATGGAAGGTCCCAAATGGGCAGGCTGAAGTTCAAAAGAATAGCTAGCTACTTAGCTGAAGCCAAAATGGTTCCCAGTAGAAATGACATTCACCTTGGAGCCAGGTGAGAGAATTACCAAGGGAGGCATTTGGTTGATTGCAGAGTTTAGCTTGGTTGCTTTAGAACTCAAAGTATTTCTTGGTGAAAGTTTTGGATTGTTTTGTAATACTTGAATTTTTAAGGGCAGTTTATATTGGTAGAGAGTTTATCTCTGATCTCTACTCACTCACTGCCCCTTGGAGGATCACATAATGGTGGAATGGCACTTGCCCCCAGTACGAACAAAATGTCTCGAAAGCTTGGCATGTCTACTTCGGCCCTACAGTGAGAGTGCCACAAGCTTTAGGGAGCAATTGAAGGGGTCTTCCAGAAATTACTGTACTAGTAATAATTATCGTAACTCTATAACACACTGGGAAGTGGTATGCTACATTGGGCATGCACTTGTGCAAAAACAAAGCAACTAATCCATGCAAAAGCCAGGTACAAATGCAGCATTTAGTCTGTAACCAACACATTGTAATATACAAAAGACTTGAAGGGTTGAGGGGAATCTGGGGAAGGAAAGTACAGGCACAATGAGTCACACATACACACACTCAAACAATCTTTTACAAAAATATGGCGAACTACGTAATTAACGCACATGTACATTTTTGTGCATGTTGATGATCAGTGTGTGATTACAATCATTCATTGAAGGAATATTTGATACAGAGATGTATACATGTATGTTATTATTTATGATAAAATTAATTTAGAATAATTATAATGGTGAAACTTTTCACAACGACAGATCCAGCAAATTTTAGGTGACAATTTACAATAGCATGTGAGGCGTTATCTCAAGCATCTTACAATATACATGTACTAGAATAAAATGATGAAATTACGACATTCTGGCCATCTATTTACTGTTATTAAACACTAGTCTGAATACAACTACAGTACTGATGCATAGAAGAAAGTTTTCATATTAGTGATTATTCTTACTCACATTTTTTTAAACCAAGCATTAATATGAAGTGAAGCTGAGGTGTGAACTAAAAGTTTATGTGGACATGTCCGATTATATATTTTCATGTATAATATCCAGACTAAAAGAATTTAAATATAAATATAATATAATATAATTATATAATATAATATAACTTTTATAATATATATATATAATATTAATATATATTGCAATATTAAGTTATACTTAAAGGGCGTCATTTGTTCACCCTGGCGGCCACATTCATGAACTAGTTTTGAATGTGTGGATTAAGTTATGCCAACTGCAATGTTGAACAGCATTTCATAAGTGTGTTCGGGTCATAGTGAACACAATAACCACCAAGAACAATAACTGAATGCTGTAAAACGAGTCCACTACACACCTGCCACTTGTTGACATATTAGAAAAAGAAAGCTGCCCAAATCACAATTACATGATAGGAATGAATGTTAGAAAAAGTCCATTTCTTGAATTGGCTCATCTACGGGCAAAACATGGAAAGTGTGTAGAAGCCTGGGCCAGCCTGGCATACCCCGCACCACAGAGGGTATCAAGTCAGGATTATGGTACATACCCTCTTGCCCGTTTTTCCTCCTTCCCCGAGGTCCTCGAGCCCCCTCTTCCCCGTCCAACCCAGGGGGGCCCATTGGACCTTCTGGTCCTTGTTCCCCCGGGACCCCAGGTGGCCCTGAAGGACCTGTCACGACCGAGGAAAGCATCTATTTTAATACCTTGTACACTGGTATTTTTTTAAAAGTTAAAAAAAAATGACAAAACTACAAATTACAATCATTTATTACTATTGAACTGAATTAAAAAAATTGGCAGTTGCAACAATATACTGATACTGAAGTAACTCTTAAGGTTCAGGAAACAAACAACATGGCAAGTTTTGGTGAAGCTTTATATTTGAATATAAGCTTCATGCTCTTTTTTAATATCAAAAGATGGGTAACATAAAACATGTCTTTATTTAAATCCCTGCCAACCTATAAAATACCAACCTGTCAATCTATAATTAATCACAATATGAGCAATGTTTTACAGAAATGATTTGGTCACCTCTCAAACATACATCAATGCTAAAAACCTGAGAGTAGATTATCAAAGCATATTTCAAAAAGCATTTGGCATTTGTTTTCTTTACCTGCAGAAGCAGTCATGTAGAAGATGACTTCCCGCATGTCAAGGGCAATGAACTTAATGCATATTCACAAAATAAAAATTGTCTAAGCAACCATAGACAAACTTGCACAGTCAATTTAAAAGTGAGAGAGAAGCAAGCCCAGTGAGGGACTGCTTAGAATTTAAGGTGTTGTTAAGGATTACAGGGTGTAATATATATCACAATATATTGAGTTCCCTATAACCCTACTTTTTTTACAGTATCATAAGAGATTACATTTCTCTAATCAAACTCAAACTGAGATACTGTATTTTATTTAAAACATATAACCATCCCTACTTGTTATCTTTTGACTCACAAAGCCAGTAAAGTCACTAAATTAATTTACAATTATATCTACATTATACAGACATAAATTAAAGCTGGATCACAATCATCTTACACAAAATACAGAAAATAGTGATTCAAACTTTTAAAAATACAGATGCTCGCCGAGAGATATCACTGACAACAATTCATTAATAATAATCGAGTTTCCATACTGAAAAGCTGTCTTCCCGATTCATTTTTTATTTTTGTGGTGTGTATGTGCGGTGTGTAAATAAAAAAGAAAATAATAAAGGAACTTAACAAAACTTACCAGGCTGACCTGGGGGTCCTTCAGAATACCAGCAGGAATTTCCTTCCCGTTGACGGTGGTGATACCGCGGTCACCCTTCTGCCCCCTTTTCCCCTGGAGATGATCCATGGTGGGTCTCAGGTATAGGAGGAGGGGTTAGGCATTTGAAAGGAAGTGTATGAAGGTGGGCCAAGAGGAGGTGAGTAGACCATTGCTGCCAGCAGTGGAGACAAAAAAAGCATACCATGCTATGAATCAGAAAGGCATAGATTGTAAGAAATGATAAGGTGATAAAGATTCAAAAGTAAACAAAAAATAATAAAGAAGAAGAAGGTGTTTAGGGAAAGTGGACAGAACCATAAGAATGGCCAAAATATGTGTGACATGAGAAAAAAAGAACTACGTAGTAAGTTTAAGTCCTAAAGCCCAGACAGCAGAATAAGAAGAGGAAAATATAGTTACTGTAGTGTGTAAAAGTTGTTACACACACTTGGGTGTGGAAATAACATAGAGGAAAAGCTACCAATCATAGCAGTTAAATGGAGTTTCATACAGAAATAGTAAGAGGAAATGCAGAAATAAGCAGAAAGGGGATTACAAAAAATGGATTATTAAGCGTGTTGATGTCAGAAAAATCGGGTGATTGATAAAATATGAGTGCAGTTAGGAGATGTAAAGTTGAAGATGTGACAAGAGGACAGGAGAGGGGAAAAAGCATGAAGGGAAAAAAAAGAGGTGAAGAGGAAGCATTCTGTCTTGTTGAAGACAGAATGATAGAAACAAAAAAAAAAGAGGAGAGATGGGAGGATGGAATATGGAAGAGAACTGAAGATGGGATGAGGGAAAGATCTGCTAGCTTTAATAGATATCTAATGAGATTTTTTTTTTAATGCTAGCATTTATAACAAAGTTAAAATAAGTGAGAATAAAGTTCAAAGATGAGGTGAACAGTCCAAGGTAACTGATAATGCAATGTATATAGCACCATATTAGTTATTATATAATTACCAAATGAGCAACCGAAAGCAATAAAAATGAATCTACAAATGAATAATAAATTCAAAAATACAGCCCCAAGAAGATAAAAGGGAGGAAACCCGGATAATGAAGATAATTAAAACACTGAACTAACATGTTAGGTAGTATTACAGAAAGGTTCAAGTTTTCTAGATGGGGGACTGAGGCAATGAAGTTAGTGATAAGCTCTCACAATTAATACAAAAAAATGGAAAAAATAATAGCAATACAAACAAAATTAGTAACATATAGGTTAGGGGCAAACGATATGTAAATGTGGAAAGTGTTGAGATCGCATGGAAATGTGTTGTTGGGGCAAAGTTCCTTGGAAAGATCCTGAAAATTTCAATTTCTTTCTTGGAGAAATGGTAAAACATCTTCACACTAAACAGTAAAAGTCAGATCAACAACATAGGATAAATCAACAATACAAATTCAACATGTGCAAATGGTATGAATAAAAATCATCACAATACTGTTTTATTGCTATTAACAAACAAATGAACCTCTTTTACCTCAAAAGATCTTATGGTACAAATATTTGGAAGAGGTTTACAAAGGTCCATATTAAACCTTTACAGCTTAAAACAGCATTTTTATACACAAAGTTAAGATACCTTGAGGATACCTTGAGGATACCTTGAGGTGCTTCCGGGGCTTATCGTCCCCGGAGAAATACATTAATCTTAACCCAACTTAAAACATATTATTGCATAGTGTACGTTATTATTTTTATTAAAATGATACACGAGTTAATTTATCCTAAATTGTTAAATGAAACTATGCTCCACACCAAAACAATAACACATAAAACATCGGTGCTGACGATTGCCAACAAATTAACTAACCAGTATTTAACTTGTACTTCTGGTAACCAACTAAGATGCACTTTTGATAAAGGTGCAATAACATTTTGCTTTTATGTAAATTAGTTTTACATAGATATAAACTGGGGGTTTATAAATAGGCCTAGAAAAAGTTAGGCAAGGTAATTTTGTTACGTAGTTTTGGGTGGGTGTTTATATTACAGGTTGGAAGTGAATGAAGCATGTCTCGGTCGTAGTTTTAAATAGTAAGCCGATATGTAAAAATGCAGACTACTGTATCTACTGGTATAGTCTATATTTTGTACAGTACATATACATCTAAAATTACCACCCTTTAGATTTGATGATGGGCTAGAATAAACGATGCCATGATGCAAAGCTTCATAAGGTTTCATGTAGGCATCGAGTACATACCTATATTTTTTTAGAGAAACACTTAGATGAGAGTAAACTTTAATTGTAGATAAGACTTAATGTCTCATCAGTGTGTTTCTCTACATTGCTGTCCACTGTTTGCGCTCTTCACATCACATTTATTTGTAGAAATAAATAATCTGATACAAATCAAGTACAGGAGCCTTAACTCTTACACTGCTTCAATCGCTATCTGTGATTACATCTTTGTGCGCAAATCGCTATATGATTTTTTTTCCAATTTGACTTGTTAACTATAAAAACAAATATTATTACACTTCCTCCTTCAAAGCATTTTATGGAATTTAAGATGGAAGGTCCCAAATGGGCAGGCTGAAGTTCAAAAGAATAGCTAGCTACTTAGCTGAAGCCAAAATGGTTCCCAGTAGAATGACATTCACCTTGAGCCAGGTGAGAATTACCAAGGGAGGCATTTGTGTTGATTGCAGAGTTTAGCTTGGTTGCTTTAGAACCTCAAAGTATTTCTTGGTGAAAGTTTTGGATTGTTTTTGTAATACTTGAATTTTTAAGGGCGAGTTATATATTGGTAGAGTTTATCTCTGATCTCTACTCACTCACTGCCCCTTGGGAGATCATAATGGTGGAATGGCACTTGCCCCCAGTACGAAAAAATGTCTCGAAAGCTTGGCATGTCTACTTCGGCCCTACAGTGAGAGTGCCACAAGCTTTAGGGAGCAATTGAAGGGGTCTTCCCAGAAAATACTGTACTATAATATTATTTGTAACTCTATACACACCCCTTTGTAATTTTTGTACATTTAAGTATTATGATAATGCATTTTTTTCAAAACAAGATACTTTTATAATACATATATACTAATTTTTTTTAATGAGGCTTCTCCTATGTTTTCTTGCTCACAAAAAGCAGATCGGTCGAGTAGTTGCCTTATATCAACAGGAAAAGCCCCCCAACCTCTAATCTCAACCAAGAAACACTCTCCATCCTGATTTCAGCCAGGAACCTGCCCCCCCCCATCTCCCCCAGGAAAAGCACCCTCATCTCAACCTGAAAAAACCTCATCTCAACCATGAAAAGCACCCCTCTCCTCAATCCCTCCAGCTCAACCAAGAAAAGCCCTCCTTATTTCAACCAGGAAACCCTTCCATCTTAATCACAAAATGCTCCTCCCCATTTCAACCACATGAAGCCTCCTATTTCAACCATATAAATCCTCCATCTTAACAATATGAAATTCGATCTCAACCATGTAAAGCCTTCTATTTCAACCATGTAAAGCCTCTTATTTCAACCATATAAAGTCTTTATATGGTCAACCATCTCTTTACCACATGAAACCCATATCTCAACAATATGAAGTTCCATCTGAACCATGTGAAGCCTTCATATGAACCATGTGAAGCTCCTTCTCCATGTAAGTCATCTAACCCATGTGAAGTCCCATCCCAACCATGTGAAGGCTATTCGTGGTAACAGCCAATATACCTGATAGACATCATAACCTGGTCGATTCAATAACATTATGGCAACCTGTCATGTCTTTCTTCGAGGCATTCCCTTTGCTCCCAAAATTTTGTATAGTTGCTGGGCGGAGGTTGGAGGTCACAGACTTTTGATTCTTCACTGTGCCTTTTAGGCTGCTCACTGTGCCTTGTACTCCCAAGGTTGTTCACAATGATATTGTACTTACTAGATTGTACACACTGTTCACTATGATGCGCACTAGGTTGCTCATTGGTTGTTCCTGTTTCACTCTAATGCTTACTCACTGGGTTGTTCACTGTACTCACTAGGCAGTGCCATCATATTCACCGAGTTATTCACCATATTGAGTGTCTTCACCATGTTATTTCATGTACTCACTAAGTTGTTCAATGATCAGAAGATTGTTCATTGTGTTCCCTATGTCACTCTGAGGAAGGTAATAGTTTAAGTAGACAAAATTAGGGTATTTAAAACAGAAAGCAGATGATGTTAAACCTCCTGACAAGAGCAAAGAGTTACCGATCCCACATTAGACTGTCAAACTAGGGATGGGTACGATCAAATGCAGACATCATTTTGTTCACATTCACTTCACTACATTAAGGGGTGCTGTTCTTGATGGAGTGGTGTGATTTAGTATTAGCAAAGGCAGCTACTATTTACAGATTAGTACAGTATCAGATTATTAAGTACAGACATCTACAGTCTCTAACATCTAGTTATTTATCAAGAATTTTAACAGACACATGTGTAAACGCTGGGTCTCTTATGTCCAGTATTTCTATTACATTACGTTACACTGTCCGTGCCATAAAAACATATTGTCCAGTGTTATATAATGTATATCTTACCAGTGCATACAAAAGTCCTAACATGGTAAAAAGCATGAAGAAGTACGCAATCCCACAGTCATCTAATTTGCACTTTCCAAAAATGGCAAAATTTGAGTCAAAATATTTGGTACATTTGAAAATAACAGAGCAGCCTTGACTCCAGTCGAATTTTATGAATAAAAAACAAATCTGATCCACACTGACTCTAATGAGGATAATCATCAATAGTAATACAGTACTATTCAATTTCAGTAACTTCTTGCCCAGCAAGCATAAGCTTTTCTGTAATTTACAAGCTTCTGAGAAATTAACACCAATTAACTAAGGAATTATATTTTAATTTTAATATCAGATTTTGTGATTTATTTATTTTGTCTCAGTGCCCAGAGAGTAATGCTTGTCAGTACTATATTTGTATGGCTAATATTATTAAGACATTATATATGCCTAAAGAGGGCATATTTCTCTTCATACAGACCTCCTACAAGTGAAGAAGTACACCTTAGATGACCATACCATTAGACCCAATGTAGGCTACCAATACGAATTACAAGGACAATTTGCAATGGCACTGTACAAGGTTCGTGTGAGCGTTGCAGAATACGCTAAACTTACTCGCAGTCTGGGGGCCCCTACTTCGTTCTTGCCCTCCAGACCCTGGGCAAGGCAGGGGAACATTAAAAGCCACCACCACATACATATTGGATGTTTTGATCTTTACCACTACCTGCAGGGTCTGGAGGCAAGTAACGAAGTTAGCCAACAAACAAGGACTCAGATCAAGATATACTTTCAAGTCAGTATTCTGCACGCTCACACTAACCTTGTACAGTGCTATTGCAAATTGTCACTTGTAATTCGTATTGGTAGCCTACGTGGGTCTAATGGTATGGTCATCTAAGGTGTACTTCTTCCTTGTAGGAGGTCTGTATGAAGAGAAATATGCCCTCTTTAGGCATATATAATGTCTTTAATAATATATGCCATACAACTATAGTACTGACAAGCATTACTCCTGGGCACTGAGGAAAATAAATAAATCACAAAATCTGATATTAAAATTAAAATATAATTCCTTAGTTAATTGTGTTAATTTCTCAAAGCTTTGTAAATTACAGAAAAGCTTATGCTTGCTGGGCAAGAAGTTACTGAAATTGTAATAGTTACTGTATTACTATTGATGATTATCCTCAGTTAGAGTCATGTGGATCAGATTTTGTTTTTTATTCATAAAATTCGACTGGAGTCAAGGCTGCTCTGTTATTTTCAAATTTACAAATATTTGACCTCAAATTTTGCCATTTTTGGAAAGTGCAAATTAGATGACTGTGGGATTGCGTACTTCTTCAATGCTTTTTACCATGTTAGGACTTTTGTATGCACTGGTAGATATACATTCTATAACACTGGACAATATGTTTGTTATGGCACTGACAGTGTAACAGTTAAATGTAATAGAAATACTGTACATAAGAGACCCAGCTTTTACACATGTGTCTGTTAAAATTCTTGATAAATAACTAGATGTTAGAGACTGTAGATGTCTGTACTTAATAATCTGATGCTGTACTAATCTGTAAATAGTAGCTGCCTTTGCTAATACTAAATCACACCACTCCATCAAGAACAGCAACCCCTTAATGTAGTGAAGTGAATGTGAACAAAATGATGTCTGCATTTGATCTGTACTCATCCCTAGTTTGACAGTCTTATGTGGATCTGTAACTCATTTGCTCTTGTCAGGAGGTTTAACATCATGCTTTCTGTTTTAATACCCTAATTTTGTCTACTTAAACTATTACCTTCCTCAGAGTGACATAGGGAACACAATGAACAATCTTCTGATCATTGAACACTTAGTGAGTACATGAAATAACATGGTGAAGACACTCAATATGGTGAATAACTCGGTGAATATGATGGCACTGCCTAGTGAGTACAGTGAACCACCCCAGTGAGTATAGCATTAGAGTGAAACAGGGAACAACCTAATGAGCAACCTAGTGCAGCATCATAGTGAACAGTGTGTACAATCTAGTAAGTACAATATCATTGTGAACAACCTTGGGAGTACAAGGCACAGTGAGCAGCCTAAAAGGCACAGTGAAGAATCAAAGTCTGTGACTCTCCAACCTCCGCCCAGCAACCTATACAAATATTTTGGGAGCAAAGGGAATGCCTCGAAGAAAGAAACATGACAGGTTGCCATAAGTGTTATTGAATCGACCAGGTTATGATGTCTATCAGGTATATTGGCTGTTACCACGAATAGCCTTCACATGGTTGGGATGGAACTTCACATTGTTAGGATGGGACTTCACATGGGTAGAATGGAGGGCTTCACATGGTTCATATGAGGCTTCACATGGTTCAGATGGGAACTTCATATTGTTGAGATATGGGTTTCATGTGGTAAAGAGAGGTTGACCATATAAAGACTTTATATGGTTGAAATAAGAGGCTTTACATGGTTGAAATAGAAGGCTTTACATGGTTGAGATCGAATTTCATATTGTTAAGATGGAGGATTTATATGGTTGAAATAGGAGGCTTCATGTGGTTGAAATGGGGAGGAGCATATTTGTGATTAAGATGGAAGGGTTTCCTGGTTGAAATAAGGAGGCTTTTCTTGGTTGAGCTGGAGGGATTGAGGAGAGGGGTGCTTTCATGGTTGAGATGAGGTTTTTTCAGGTTGAGATGAGGGTGCTTTTCCTGGGGGGAGATGGGGGGGGGGGCAGGTTCCTGGCTGAAATCAGGATGGAGAGGTGTTTCTTGGTTGAGATTAGAGGTTGGGGGGGCTTTTCCTGGTTGATATAAGGCAACTACTCTGACCGATCTGCTTTTTGTGAGCAAGAAAACATAGGAGAAGCTTCATTTAAAAAAATTAGTATAGTATTGTATTATAAAAGTTATCTTGTTTTGAAAAATAATGCATTATCATAATACTTATGTACAAAATTACAAAGG
>WNGS01066681.1:6298839-6311200 GCA_020271785.1 Procambarus virginalis | reverse complement strand
GACCATTAAACAATAAAATACATTTCATATGACTACAGTTAGCCTATTTGTCACTATCTCTTGCGAACCTCATCCCTACTTACCTTGTCGGGGGGTGGGAGTGGGGGGTCTGTGGAACCCGGTTGATAAACACTGCTCAAGAGCCTTCAAGTCCTTTACAGACCAGGATTTTGTCCAAGTGGTAAAAGCATAGCCCCCCCTGAGGGGATCTTTTTTGTATCAATACAAAACTAGACTCAAGCAAGAGTGACTATCTTATCTTATAATGAATGTTCCTGTCTATGAGTTTGTTAGTGCATGGAGCAGGTTATTATCTTTAGAAAGAGAAACCAGGTGGTATAATTAGTTTTGTACCCTGTACAGCAAAAGGGAATAATTCTTCTAAATATGTAGTGACCATGTGGGGACTTTAAAATTTAATATTTGCATAGTCACCACTACAGAGTGGGAATTTTAGGGCCACCTGCCTTTAAACCCTAGTAATGACAAATCTTTCCATATGGAGAAAACAAGAAAGTAATGTCAACTTAATCTCATAATCAACATAGGATTAATACATAATACTGTACTGAAGTTCTGAATAAAGCAACTTTTCCTCTTTTTTTTTTGAATGATTTAAAATTCAATAAAAATCAATATGATTTAAAATTCAAGATCAATAAAACTGAAAGCAGTAGGGTTGCTGATTTTATAATAGAACTTAAAAGCTATATTGCTATGTCTTAAGACTTTTCAAGTTTTGCCAAGGTAAAATCTGTTGCTGTATTCAGAATAAAGTATTTTAAGCAAAGCCTGAATATAGCATATTACCAGTGTGTGTAAATGTTGCATATTTAAATTTTTCCACAGTCATGTGCATTTTTAAAGATGTTTTAGAGAAGGCATATGGGGTGCTAATTTAAGTACAAACATTCACTTAGCAACACCTGAAAAAGCAGTGATGGATTTTGCCAGAAAGTAAAGCCATTCTTAGAACATAACATGTATCTAATGTTGCATATCAAAGAAGAGTTCAGAATCTTTAACCCTGGTAAAAGGTCTAAATTATCTTTAAACTGCTTTAATTTTTAACTCAGGATGCAAGCTTCCAGTAGTTAATATCAATAAGAATTATATAATAAGATAACTTTTAAATACCTTTTGTAAAAAACCCTTTAAAATGACTCCAGTTTCTCCAAATATTTTCCTTAAGAAGTATGCTGCTTATAAATTATATTTAACTTATTCTCTCAGTTTTAAATTGGTAATAAAACTGAATATCAGTCTGTGAAATATTTCATCGTAGTTAGTATTGATGAAAGTGTTAAGAAATCAAAGTTCACTTTCTCTCATTGTACCCTCATCTTCAACTCATAATCTCAATTAGTTCTTGTGTGTTTGATAAAGTTAGAAGTTAGACGAGACGTACATTACCTCAAAATATTGCTGCAGTAGAAATGCTCAGTTCCTCATGCTAATGTCTGTGTGCAGTGATTTTGGTAGTCTGAGTGCTATTATATTGTGTGTGTATAAATGAAACCTTCACACTTGTTTAGGGGATATTAATGAATTTTTGGATGTATATATTGATGCCCTCCAGGAAATGTTTTGCATGTTTCTGTAGTTACATAGGTAAGGACAAAAAAGAAAATGCATTTGTTTATTTTTATTATGAATAGAAACTCAAATTAATCTATGAAATGTGTCATTATAGTTACTATATGCTTTCCTGGGAACTCTTCTAGTCAGAATGCGTGTACATCAGGAACTTATATAATTCAGGTTTTTACCGAGATCAAATACTTTCTGCATCACATTTTTAGTCTCATTTTCGTTTTTTTTTTCACACTTGAGTGAAGATAGTGCTTTCAATTACCAAAATGTATGTTACAATAATTACAATGCAGATATGATGAATAATTTCAATTATAAATCATTGCAGAATAGATTTGGTTTAAATATTCTCAGTTTGGAAGCATATTTATTCTGCAACAAATAACTTCATGATGCAAAATTTGTATATTATAGTTAGTGCTGTTAAACACCAGCCCCCTAGGTGTTTAGTTGGTTAGAGTGTATCCTCAAGTTGACTGTAATGTATCCTCAAGGTGTTGGTTATAACTACTCATTGTTCCATTGCAAGAACAGTGTCATAGGTAGAAATTATTCTTATATGTATTTAGTGTGCATACATTAGTTAACAGAGAATTTACGCAAAACAAGGATTACATATAGTGACTATATTATGACTTGTATCATAAGATCATGATTTTGATACAAGAGGTCATAAGTGCAAAGTTAATGCTAAGGTTTTTTTTTTCTTTTAATTGAGGCATTCAGTGGTTAGGTTATTATTGTACAAAAACATGATCTTTATCAACCTTCTCCTTTAAGATAAGTCTTGCTAATGCCTTGGCCACAGAAACAATGAATATGGACTTGTTTTATTAGAAATATTTAACAAATTAAAGGTGTTTTAAGGATTTGTTGTGATTATGCTGTATTAAAGAGAAATAGAAACAAGCTTTTAATGCATGTTATGGGAATTCAACATTGATGTGCAAGTCTGTACATGAGATTTTTTGTAACACATTCAGGTGTGTGTGAGAATGCACAATGTGTATGCATATGGAATATCCATGTTGTAATCGATGTATAATTGTATGTGCCTGTATATATTTTTAGGCATACATACATTTGTACATTCACAACATGAATATCCACCTGAATAATTATATTGTAGGTTGATGCATCTTATTGTCATCTGAGTTGGAACGGATATGAAATTTAAATTTGTAAAATATTAAGTTGAATTGCGTATGTACTATACAAACCTCCTGCATGTCAGAAAGACAGTGGAGGTATTACCTACTATAGGCACTACAATTTCAGTTTTTATAACACTCAAACTTTGTAGCGTTTAAAAAGTGAAGTTTGAGTAATGTAAAGCTTGTAAGTTATAAAATAAATCTGTGTATGATTGTGTTAACCCTTATTTCCATAACCACTTTCAGCCATCACATTTGATAAAATCTGGAATTTTTTTTTGGGTGGGGGGGGGTGCCCCTCCGGCTTCCCAGAGCTATCCAGGCTGATAGGAATGTATTAGTCCTTGGCATCAGTCAAAGTGAATGGAGTTACAGGCCTACCAGGGACCACAGTCCAGAACCTGGCCCCTTCAGTGAGGCACGAGGAGCAATGGACTATAGAAACCCCCGTGTGGTTGGAAGCATTCTATGTCTGCAAGTGACCATGTCAGGCATCCAGAAAGATAGGTGCCCCAAACCTTGTCTGGTTAAACAAAATTGCTACAGAAAGCCAAACTGTTGAGCAGAACTCCCCGAACGAAAATGAGCAAACGAGCATGACATCACAACTGTTACCGCGCCGCTGTCTGCACAGCTTCCCCTCCCCGGGAGGGGCTGCTACATAGCCTCCCTGGCTTGATGCCTTCTTTTAATAATTACTTACTCCCAGGAGGGAGAAAGCCCAGACTCCCTACGCCGACTAGCCACACTCTTAGTTCTGTGGCTGATGCGAAACCTGGTGGTCGTGCAACTCTGGCTCCGAATCTGTTCCAGTGCCGTACCTTGTGGTGTGGTCCTCTAAGTGGCTGTGTGCAAGCCAGGAGTAGTTTCACATGTACTCAGGCTGCATGTGCCTAGGGTTACCTTCCCTAGGTGCCCTGTAAGTACTGCCATTATGGCATGGGGGCTACCTCCGCTGAGGTCTTTTGCCGCTCGGTGATTGCCCTCCCTTAGGGTCAGCTGGGGTGTTTCATGCACCACTGTTTGTCTTTGGGTAGGAGGAAGTCTCGTCACTGATAAGGTACTGTGCAGCTTGTTTTCACCGTAATACTGTGGCCAGCTCTGTTCTGCCTGGGTCATTGTGCTTTTGCAGTTTTTTTTTTTTTGTTTTTGTCTTTCCTGTTTGGTGGGGGGGGGGGGGGGAGTGAGTCTGCCTTGGTATTAGTACCTGTTATATATGTTGGTGGGTCTCCACTAGGTCCCCTGTGAGTGTACATGTCCCGGGGTTCAGCTTTTAACAGTTTGTTTGGTAGTTTTGGTTGCTGGTTAGCAGTACCTTGCCTGGGCTTTCCTTAGCAGAGTGTGTCAGGGCCCTGGAAAACCCCACTGGGGCTCAGTGGTCCGATGGATGCGTCGTCTGGGTCCCATCTTGCTTTGTGCGAGTTTGAGGGTTGCTCTGTCCCCGTGTCTCAGGGAGACAATTCGGTCCGTAGAATTACCCAAATCTACCCAAATCCTCCTAGCATTACGTAAGTAATGAAGAAATATGGTATATTTACTTACTGTAATGTTGGTGCTGCACGTAGAACACGATCAAACCTATTTTCATTCTGAAATAATGTAATTTCATATCGAAATTCGAAATAAATATGTAACAGGTGACGCCATAGGAAGTCGACGGTCCAAGCGACAAAATTGTGGAGCGACTTATCTAAGATATATGGTCGCCTGGAGAGTGTTTGCTGCCATATCAGCCTCCTGTACACAGTGATCCAGTCGTCGCAATTCTTTGCTCAAATTGTCGCAAATTTAATTAATGATATTAACAAGTAGAATGGGTATTTGTAATAATATCTTTCATAAATAGCCACAAAACATTTAATATTTATTTATAAAAATGTGTCTAAGTTAAATCAACTCCGCAGGACAATAATTTTGTTATATAGATACTAACGTTATTCGCTTGTATGCGTTCGCTACTTAAACTACTCTTGTCCTTTTCGTTCATAGAACACCGAACCCTACACACTCTGATATATTGCTTAATTAATAGAGATTCACAAATAAAACTTATATTTGTATATGTTATCAGAAATGCAGAGATAAAATAGTTTTTGTGAATCCATCACAGAGATTATATCTTATTAGACAGGAAAGATATTCATATTTCAAACAAGATTTCTTGGCCGACGCTCTCCCTATCCATGGGAACTATGATCTTTCGAAGATCAATGTTAATTTAATCTAAATATTGTAATAAACGAAGTTTTCTATGTCATAATAAAGACAGAAATATAAGCTGCATGTTAATACTTTAGCATAAATATAACTGAAGTGAAAGTGAAGATGTATGTCTTTTTATAGTCACGTGATGGCTATCTCAGGGAGTGTGAAGGCCTACAAACAAGTGAATTAATTGTGTAATTCATTTGCATATGTGCAAAGTAACATCAAAGGTCTATATGTCAGCATAAACACAGATGTAGACGATAATGTGACTACATTTCAAGGAAAATATATCTTAAATGAAAGCCAAGATATGGTTAAATAAATTGCCAATACGACACCATCGCCGGTGTCCGGACACATGAAAACTTCCAATGCATCAGTGTCCTGCCAGGCGGGCAATACAGGCTTCACAATTCAGAAAAACATTTGTAATTCAGAGAGATGCGTTGATAAACGCAAAATGTTTTATATTTTAAATACAGATATAAATTTTGTTTTCAAACGTTTATTGTAACAATATCTCAAGTATAAGAACCAAGATATATTTTGGATTTAACAATTTCCTATAAAGTTGCAATGTTACCTTAATTGTATATGATCATCATTATATACAGACAAAAATTAACTTATAAAATGTTGAGGTAAAGATAGACGTATGTCGATTATGACACAGGATCGCTCTTAAGAACTTAATTATAAACCATAATATTATAATTATAATAATTCATTGTGTTTGGGGACAGGAAGTCACAGTATATTCATACACAACAGGCTTTTATCAAGGTCATCCTTAAGGTCGAATTACTGACCCCGCCCAGGATGCAACTCCCACAACAAGCTGACTAACTCCTGAGTATCTACTTACTGCTAGGTGAACAGTCGCATTACGTGAAAGGAAATTTTCCCAACCATTTCTGTCCCGCCCAGGATTCGAACACGGAATTCTCGATTGTGTGTCGAGAACGAACAAGACTAATACTGGGGCCCCTATACATATGATGATATGTTTTATATTATCAGAAAATCGGAAACATAAAATATATTTGCAAATATTGGTCATTAAAGTATTTTGGAAACAGAGGTGTATTTTAGTTATCTTAATATAGAGCACGAACATCATAGACTCATCCTGTGAATGGTAGTTTATTGTGCACCCCATACTTATCCTGTGAGTCCTGTTTACGTGCACCCTATACTCATCCTCTGTGCGATAATTTATTGTGCAACCCATACTCATCCTATTACCAGTAGTTTGTTCAACTCCATACCCATCATGTGACCTGTAATTTATTCTGTAACCCATATTCATCCTGTTATCAGTAGTTTGTGCACCCCATACTCATCCTCTGTGCGGTAATTTATTGTGCATCCCATACTCATCTTGTTACCAGTAGTTTGTGCAACCCATACCCATCCTGTTACCTGTAATTTATTGTGCAACCCATTCTCGTCCTGTTACCAGTTGTTTGTGCACCCCATACCCATCCTGTGACCTGTAAATTATTGTGCAACCCATACTTATCCTGTTACCTGTAGTTTATTGTGCACCTCATACTCATTCTGTGAGTCATATAGGACATTGTGCAATCCTTTCTCATCGTGTGTATCTTTGTTTACTTTGCTCTCCATACTCATCCTCTGTGCGATAGTTTCTTGTGCAACCCATACCCATCGTGTGAGTGGTAGTTCATTGTGTACCCTATACTCATCCTGTGAGCATAGGGTACACAGTGAGTTCATTTCTTCGCCATTTATGTAGATACTTTTTTTGTATCTTCAAGCCTATAACAGCCTACAATCACTGTGTAGAAAATTTATCTGTCTACAATGTCATCAGGAAGTTGGATATCCACTAGAGTGAGTCCTGCCTGAACCAGGATGTTGGATATCCACTGGAGAGACCTGCCTGAATCAGGATGTTCAATATCAACCGAAGAAAGTCTAGACAGAATCAGGATGTTGGATATCCACTGATGAGAATCCTGGTTGAATCAGGATGTTGGACGTCCACTAGAGAGCGTCCTGCCTGAAACAGGACGTTGGATGTCCACTGGAGAGAGTCCTGCGAGAATCAGGACGTTGGATATCCACTGGAGAGAGTCCTGGTTGAATATGGATGTTGGATATCCACTGGAGAGAGTCCTGCCTCAATCAGGATGTTTAATGTCCTCTGGAGAGAGTCCTGCCTCAATCAGGATGTTGGATGTCCAGTGGAGTCCTGCCTGAATCAGGATATCCACTGGAGAAAGTCCTGCCTGAATCATGATGCTAGATGTCCACTATGAGGAATTAGCCCTCATTAATATAATCATATTGGATATCTCAGGATGATGGACATCCTACATTATAATCAGGATGTAGAATACCCACGAAGGAATCCGGCGGCTTTAACTAGTAAATAGGAGTCCCACTGAGGCACAACATATTAGAATTATATCAAAGGAAAGCAGATATCCATAGATGCGATGCCTTCTACAATATTCAGAGTGCAGGATATCAACAGCTCTCAGATATGCTTTCATTGTCGTCAGGATCAGAGATATCCAAAAGAATGTTCATAAACAAGGAATAATTGAGTGAATAACTCATGTTTATATAAATATATATATATAGCGGTTCAGTATGATGCATCACACAGCTAGCCGGTCATTTCTCGGCAAAAACCTTTTGTTATCTTTTGATTTTTAATTACCTTATTTCCTATAGAAACAGAAAATAGTCAATGATTAAATCAAATAATAAAAAACTGACCAAAAGATAGAAACAAGCATGGTGCCTCGGGACATGACGGCTACACAGCTCAGCGGTCAGTTAAATCAGTAAATAATTGTCAAAAGATGGCGCAAAGCGGAGCTGCCACGGAAAAATCGCCACCTCGGCGAAATCGTCATTTTTCTCAAAACTCAAAATCAAAACCAGCCATAGAATCGTTTTCAAAATGCTACCATTAGAATTACCGCATCACTGGACGTTTCTTTCTGTTAACTCTTTCTTTGCTAATTTTAAATATTAAGGCTTTAACACATATATTTACCGAGATACAGCCAATTCAAATATCAATCATATCATCATGTTTTCTCAACATATTATTAACAAAAATGAGTTGATGAACAAGTAATAATAATTATAATCAGCCTAATAGTAAATGGATATTAAAAAATTATGAATTTCTTTCTTCGTCATTTACGTAGACACTTTTTTATATCTACAAGCCTATAGCAGCCTACAATCACTGTGTAGAAAATTTCTCTGTCTACAATGTCATCAGAATGTTGGATATCCACTAGAGTGAGTCCTGCCTGAACCAGGATGTTGGATATCCACTGGAGAATCCTGCCTGAATCAGGATGTTCAATATCCACTGAAGAAAGTCCTAACAGAATCAGGATGTTGGATATCCACTGGAGAGAGTCCTGGTTGAATCAGGATATTCAATATCCACTGGAGAGAGCCCTGCCTGAATCAGGATATCGGATATCTACTGGATAGAGTCCTGCCAGAATCAGGATGTTGGATAATCACTGGTGAGAGTCCTGGTTGAATCAGGATGTTGGATATCCCTGGAGAGAGTCCTGCATCAATCAGGATGTTGAATCTCCACTGGAGAGAGTCCTGCCAGAATCAGGATGTTTAATGTCCACTGGAGAGTCCTGCCTGAATCAGGATGTTGGATGTCCAGTGGAGAGAGTCCTGCCTGAATCATGATGCTAGATGTCCACTATGAGGAATTTGCCCTCATTATTTAATCATATTGGATATCTCAGGATGATAGACATCCTACATTATAATCAGGATGTAGAATACCCACGAAGGAATCCGGCGGCTGTAACGAGTATATAGGAGTCCCACTGAGGAACAACATACCAGAATTATATCAAAGGAAAGCAGATATCTATAGATGCGATGCCTTCTACAATATTCAGAGTGCAGGATATCAACAGCTCTCAGATATGCTTTCATTGTCGTCAGGATCAGAGATATCCAAAAGAATGTTCATAAACAAGGAATAATTGAGTGAATAACTCATGTTTATATAAATATATATATATAGCGGTTCAGTATGATGCATCACACAGCTAGCCGGTCATTTCTCGGCAAAAACCTTTTGTTTTCTTTTGATTTTTAATTACCTTATTTCCTATAGAAACAGAAAATAGTCAATGATTAAATCAAATAATAAAAAACTGACCAAAATATAGAAACAAGCATGGTGCCTCGGGACATGACGGCTACACAGCTCAGCGGTCAGTTAAATCAGTAAATAATTGTCAAAAGATGGCGCAAAGCGGAGCTGCCACGGAAAAATCGCCACCTCGGCGAAATCGTCATTTTTCTCAAAACTCAAAATCAAAACCAGCCATAGAATCGTTTTCAAAATGCTACCATTAGAATTACCGCATCACTGGACGTTTCTTTCTGTTAACTCTTTCTTTGCTAATTTTAAATATTAAGCCTTTTACACATATATTTACCGAGATACAGCCAATTCAAATATCAAACATATCATCATGTTTTCTCAACATATTATTAACAAAAATGAGTTGATGAGCAAGTAATAATAATTATAATGAGCCTAATAGTAAATGGATATTAAAAAATTATGAATTTCTTTCTTCGTCATTTATGTAGATACTTTTTTATATCTACAAGCCTATAGCAGCCTACAATCACTGTGTAGAAAATTTCTCTGTCTACAATGTCATCAGAATGTTGGATATCCACTAGAGTGAGTCCTGCCTGAACCAGGATGTTGGATATCCACTGGAGAATCCTGCCTGAATCAGGATGTTCAATATCCACTGAAGAAAGTCCTAACAGAATCAGGATGTTGGATATCCACTGGAGAGAGTCCTGGTTGAATCAGGATATTCAATATCCACTAGAGAGCCCTGCCTGAATCAGGATATCGGATATCTACTGGATAGAGTCCTGCCAGAATCAGGATGTTGGATAATCACTGGTGAGAGTCCTGGTTGAATCAGGATGTTGGATATCCCCTGGAGAGAGTCCTGCATCAATCAGGATGTTGAATCTCCACTGGAGAGAGTCCTGCCAGAATCAGGATGTTTAATGTCCACTGGAGAGTCCTGCCTGAATCAGGATGTTGGATGTCCAGTGGAGAGAGTCCTGCCTGAATCATGATGCTAGATGTCCACTATGAGGAATTTGCCCTCATTATTTTAATCATATTGGATATCTCAGGATGATAGACATCCTACATTATAATCAGGATGTAGAATACCCACGAAGGAATCCGGCGGCTGTAACGAGTATATAGGAGTCCCACTGAGGAACAACATACCAGAATTATATCAAAGGAAAGCAGATATCTATAGATGCGATGCCTTCTACAATATTCAGAGTGCAGGATATCAACAGCTCTCAGATATGCTTTCATTGTCGTCAGGATCAGAGATATCCAAAAGAATGTTCATAAACAAGGAATAATTGAGTGAATAACTCATGTTTATATAAATATATATATATAGCGGTTCAGTATGATGCATCACACAGCTAGCCGGTCATTTCTCGGCAAAAACCTTTTGTTTTCTTTTGATTTTTAATTACCTTATTTCCTATAGAAACAGAAAATAGTCAATGATTAAATCAAATAATAAAAAACTGACCAAAAGATAGAAACAAGCATGGTGCCTCGGGACATGACGGCTACACAGCTCAGCGGTCAGTTAAATCAGTAAATAATTGTCAAAAGATGGCGCAAAGCGGAGCTGCCACGGAAAAATCGCCACCTCGGCGAAATCGTCATTTTTCTCAAAACTCAAAATCAAAACCAGCCATAGAATCGCTTTCAAAATGCTACCATTAGAATTACCGCATCACTGGACGTTTCTTTCTGTTAACTCTTTCTTTGCTAATTTTAAATATTAAGGCTTTAACACATATATTTACCGAGATACAACCAATTCAAATATCAATCATATCATCATGTTTTCTCAACATATTATTAACAAAAATGAGTTGATGAACAAGTAATAATAATTATAATCAGCCTAATAGTAAATGGATATTAAAAAATTATGAATTTCTTTCTTCGTCATTTATGTACACACTTTTTTATATCTACAAGCCTATAGCAGCCTACAATCACTGTGTAGAAAATTTCTCTGTCTACAATGTCATCAGAATGTTGGATATCCACTAGAGTGAGGCCTGCCTGAACCAGGATGTTGGATATCCACTGGAGAATCCTGCCTGAATCAGGATGTTCAATATCCACTGAAGAAAGTCCTAACAGAATCAGGATGTTGATATCCACTGGAGAGAGTCCTGGTTGAATCAGGATATTCAATATCCACTAGAGAGTCCTGCCTGAATCAGGATGTCGGATTCTACTGGATAGAGTCCTGCCAGAAACAGGATGTTGGATAATCACTGGTGAGAGTCCTGGTTGAATCAGGATGTTGGATATCCCTGGAGAGAGTCCTGCATCAATCAGGATGTTGAATCTCCACTGGAGAGAGTCCTGCCAGAATCAGATGTTTAATGTCCACTGGAGAG
This sequence comes from Procambarus virginalis, assembly GCA_020271785.1. Taxonomy (NCBI): domain Eukaryota; kingdom Metazoa; phylum Arthropoda; class Malacostraca; order Decapoda; family Cambaridae; genus Procambarus; species Procambarus virginalis. The sequence goes on along the minus strand of WNGS01066681.1, from coordinate 6,299,726 downwards.
TCCTGCCTGAATCAGGATGTTGGATGTCCAGTGGAGAGAGTCCTGCCTGAATCATGATGCTAGATGTCCACTATGAGGAATTTGCCCTCATTATTTTAATCATATTGGATATCTCAGGATGATAGACATCCTACATTATAATCAGGATGTAGAATACCCACGAAGGAATCCGGCGGCTGTAACGAGTATATAGGAGTCCCACTGAGGAACAACATACCAGAATTATATCAAAGGAAGCAGATATCTATAGATGCGATGCCTTCTACAATATTCAGAGTGCAGGATATCAACAGCTCTCAGATTGCTTTCATTGTCGTCAGGATCAGAGATATCCAAAAGAATGTTCATAAACAAGGAATAATTGAGTGAATAACTCATGTTTATATAAATATATATATATAGGGTTCAGTATGATGCATCACACAGCTAGCCGGTCATTTCTCGGCACAAACCTTTTGTTTTCTTTTGATTTTTAATTACCTTATTTCCTATAGAAACAGAAAATAGTCAATGATTAATCAAATAATAAAAAACTGACCAAAAGATAGACACAAGCATGGTGCCTCGGGACATGACGGCTACACAGCTCAGCGGTCAGTTAAATCAGTAAATAATGTCAAAAGATGGCGCAAAGCGGAGCTGCCACGGAAAAATCGCCACCTCGGCGAAATCGTCATTTTTCTCAAAACTCAAAATCAAAACCAGCCATAGAATCGTTTTCAAAATGCTACCATTAGAATTACCGCATCACTGGACGTTTCTTTCTGTTAACTCTTTCTTTGCTAATTTTTAAATATTAAGGCTTTAACACATATATTTACCGAGATACAACCAATTCAAATATCAATCATATCATCATGTTTTCTCAACATATTATTAACAAAAAT
>WNGS01066681.1:6274288-6287516 GCA_020271785.1 Procambarus virginalis | reverse complement strand
GAGTGATGGAAACCGGTTGCCGGTAAAGCAAAGGTTATCCTCTGTGTGTGATGGTGGTGGATAAATTTTAGTAATCTCGTACTCTGTTGCGAAGGGTTAAATATTGAATTGAATCTTCTCGCTCACAGTCCTCGGAATACGATGAAAGCAGATGTCAGTAAAGATGATAAAAGAGAATCGAGATGTCAACAGTGACCAACTCGCGGATCACAAAAATCGGTTGAAAAGTCTCCTCCACTCTGCCAAGACCATAAAATGGCCCTCCTCTAGGATGTCTGCTCAGATTGCTTCCATCTGAATCAATTTGTTGAAATGAGTTTTTGGTTGGCTGAATACCTCGAGGTGTGTTTGGTGGTCGGTCTCCTTGTTGACGGATAGGGCCAGTGCCCACCCTGCCTGCCTGCCTGCCTGCCTTGCCTGCCTGCGCCTGCCCGCCTGCCCGCGTGCCGCCTGCCTGCCCGCCTGTCCTGCCTGCCTGCCTGCCCGCCTGCCTGCCTGCCTGCCTGCCTGCCTGCCTGCTCCTGCCTCCGCCTGCCCGCCTGCCTGCCCGCCCGCCCGCCTGCCTGCCTGCCCGCCTGCTTGCCCGCCTGCCTGCCCGCCCGCCTGCCTGCCCGAATGTCTGCCTGCCTGCTTGCCTGCCTGCCCGCCCGCCCGCCCGCCTGCCTCCCGCTGCCTCCTGCCTGCCTGCCTGCCTGCCTGCCTGCCTGCTGCCTGTCTGTCTACCTGCTGCCTGCCTCGCCTGCCTACTCTGCCTGCCTGCCCTGCCTGCTTTCGACCGCTGCCTGCCTGCCTGCTCCTCCACCGCCTGCCTGCCTGCATACCCGCCCGCCTGCCTGCCCGCCTGCCGCTTGCCCGCCTGTCTGTTAACCAGCCAGCCAGCTACCCTACCTTCCCACCCGCTTGCCTGCACATTCCAGCAGCTGTTTGATCAGACAACAACGAAGACAGTTTGATAGAGAGACAGCATAGAGGAGGACTTTTTTTCGGGTGGGGGGGGGTCGGTGGGGGAGTGGAGTCCACAGGGTATAGCCCTGGAGCTCTGAGCCTCACCAGATGGAGCTCTGAGCCTCACCAGATGATGCCTCATGAGCTACCTACGTGGGTTGCGTATAGTGACTCTTGCCTGCTAGAACCCATTAAGCAGGTATCAAGCAGGTAGGGAGACAAGGAAGAGAAGAATGAATACACAGGAAACAAGGGAGAAAAGACAGAGAAGTGAATAACACAGGAAACAAGGAAGAGAAGAATGAATAACACAGGAAACAAGGAAGAGAAGAATGAATAACACAGGAAACAAGGGCGTAAAGAAAGGGAATTTTATATATGTGAACTGAAGTGAAGTGGGAGAGCTTCTTTTTTCTCTTGTCATTTTCTCTCTCACATCTTGTTTTCTTGGTTCTCTTCTTCCTTTCCCCTCTTCAGTCTTCTCTCCTTCTCTTCCGACCCCTTTTTGAAACACAGTATTTCTTTACTGCTCCGATGACCTTGGGGCCTACGACGCGTCGTCGCCGAGATTCAGGGAGGAACTTGGGAAGGTCGGGACTGGCAGTCGCCAAGGGATCGAGCAGGTACCTTACCTTACCTTGAGGTTACCTTGAGATTACACACAGAAATCACAATAGCGTGATGCATCAAATGAACAAATCCACCAGGGCCGTGACGAGAGGTTCGAATTGCGTAAAGCCCTGGTTTGTGTCTCTGAGAGACTGCAGGATCCGTTGGTAAATCAGGATGATTTCCCGGTTGCAATTCTTTTGACCCTGTCGTAGCTCAGTCGATTAAGGCAGCGTCTGGGATCCTCTCGGGCGTAGGTTCGAACCCTTGTCACGGCCCTTGTGGATTTGTTTACCTAGAGATGGTTTCGGGGTTTTGCGTCCCCGCGGTCCGGTCCTTGATACGGTACGGAAGAGAGGTACGCAAGCATTTACCAACCTCTACATCTTTTCTCAATCTTTGGCGGCTTTCTTTACATATATAAAACTGTTTAGGACCTTCGAAGCGCTAGCAGGCTGTTTATAACAATAACAATATTTGATTGTGAAATTCGATGCCCGTAAAGTGTTTCATAAGTGTAAACAAAACGTTTTAAGATTCAGAAAAGATCGAGAGGTTCGTAAGCAGATGCGTTAATAATAATGCTTGTTAAACCCTAGCCCAGGAGGGCAGTTGAGTGTCGCTTGTGAAACTCTTCTCGCCAAATGATAGGAACGAAACACTCTTTGAGTGTCTCTCCGAGGGAAGAGCCCTGTGGTATTGTCCCCTCCGGTTATACGTCCTGTTGAGGAGCTCACCGGAAACTGGTCCACCAACCCATGAGAGAGGAATCATTAACCAGGCTGGGATTCCTGTGTCAGATTCCACAGTCACTACAATGATAGAAAAGCGGTTAAAGAATGGGACTCACTAGTGAACATTCTGCACCTACATCCGCCACCAAGATAATGTTATTAAAACGCGAGTAAAACAGAAGCGAAAAAGAAACAGGGAAAAAGGAGGAAAACCCCACTCAATTTAAAACTTTGACCCAAATATCAGAGTAACAAGTTATCGCGAATAACCGAACTCAATTACGGCTCACCATAGCCCGTGCTACATGGACATTTCGTTCTGAGTAGCTAAATCTAAAACAACAACAACAACAATCCTGCATCAGAGCTAATTCACTTTGAGGGTCCTGTAGCACAATGGTCAGCGTAGTTGGTTCACAACCAAATGGTCCTGTGGCCGATTCCTGCGACAGGATAGAGACGGTTGGGCTCATCACACCACAACATGCTACACCATACTTCGCCACAACACACCATACTACACCACCCCACCCCCCACCACTACTCTCACCATTGCGCTCACCACACCTCACTTCGCCACTATGGTTGTTCACTTGTGTGGCAGTTGGGTGGTATTGAAGGGTCGGGGGTAGTTAAGGATAATCCCTTGGAAGTTGTTTGACAGGGAGGGGTTGGACAGGGCTGTTGATGAGGCATGTTTGGCCTGGGGATTATGTAGGTCCCAGATGGACTCTGATATGCCTCGGGCCTCATAGGTCCGCTTGGTAATGTGGCGTCAATGTCTCTTTTATCAGCCGGCCCCCCCCCCCCTCATGATTGGGGGAGGAAGGGGGGGGGGCGAGTCTACCTTTGAATATTGAATTGGCAATTGAATACTGTAAATATGAGGTATAGTAATATGGGGCTGGAGGTGGTGTCGGGGGTTTCATCATTCTCACCAGTTCTGGGTGACAGACTGACTGATGAAGCTGTTAGTGGTGGCATCGTGCAGTCTGATGTTAAGTCGCATATCCCATTTGCTGAGATACTCAGTACAAGCTTCAAGCTCCGTCTTGGTGACATTCATTTCTGTTTTCTGTCAAACTTCTGTGGTGAAATTTGGACAGAAAACGACGACATTGTGGTCCGTCCTGGACTATTCTCACGAACGACGTAACAAGGGACGACGACGTTGCGGTCCGTCCTGGACTATTCTCACGAACGACGTGACAAGGGACGACGTCGAAACGTCGTCGTCCCTTGTCTTCTCTCCTCTCACAGCGGAACTCATTTGTCTCCTTTTTTCTATTGTATTGTTTGTTTTGCTTCTTGAAATTGGGTCGAAATTGAAAATATTTTCTGTCCGTTTTCTGTTACCTCCCCTCTGTGGATGGTCACACTTTGTTAGGTCCTCTCAGGCCCCAGGATCCGAAACCTGAGCCAGAATACAATTATCACGTCACACCTTTGCATACCATATACAAAAGCACAAAATTGCTATCTCCTATTTTGGTTAGGAAAGTTTTGGTCGGGTCGGGAGTTCTTGAGAGTAACGGTGATGTAGAATGATAAGAATGGTGACAGTTCTCTCAGGTCTTGGGGCCAGATTCATGAAGCAGTTACGCAAGCACTTACGAACCTACACATCTTTTCTCAATCTTTGGCGGCTTTGTTTACAATTATTAAACAGTTAATGAGCTCCGAAGCACCAGGAGGCTGTTTATAACAATAACAACAGTTGATTGGCAAGTTTTCATGCCTGTAAACTGTTTAATAAATGTAACCAAAGCCGGCAAAGATTGAGGAAAGATGATTGATTGATGAAGATTAAGCCACCCAAAAGGTGGCACGGGCATGAACAGCCCGTAAGTGGTGGCCCTTTTGAGCCACAACCAGTATCAGTAGATGATACTGTAGATCTGTGGAGGTGCGACTGCACCCTGCGTGACACGAGATGTCTCCCGTGTGATTGAGGAAAGATGTACACGTTCGTAAGTGCTTGCGTAACTGCTTCGTGAATCTGGTCCATGGACCCCTACTCATTTTAGGCAGCATTACCCGGTAACAGTTGCCGGGTGTATCGCTTGGTACCAACATGTGAAACGCGACTCCTTTCTCTTTGTTTTGGGAAGGGAAGGGAGACTGGGGGATTATGTGGGATGGGGGAGGGAGGGTGAGAGGGAAGGGAGTGTGGATGTAATGTGCAGTAAAGGGAGGGATACTTGTGAGTTGGTAGTGAGGAGGTTTAGGGGTGTGTGTGGAGGGTGTTGGAGTGTGTGTGTGTGTGTGTGTGTGTGTGTGTGTGTGGTGTGTGTGTGTGTGTGTTGTGTGTGTGTGTGTGTGTGTGTAGTCACCTAGTTGTATTCACCTGGTTGTGCTTGCGGGGGTTGAGCTCTGCTCTTTCGGCCCGCCTCTCAACTGTCAATCAACTGTTTCTGACTACTACTACGTTCCCCTCCACACCACACCACACACACACACACACAACACACACACACACACACACACACACACACACCACACACAAACACACACACAGCAAGCAGCCCGTGACAGCTGACTAACTCCCAGGTACCTATTTAATGTTAGGTAACAGGGCATAGGGTAAAAGAAACTCTGCCCATTGTTTCTCTCGGCGCCCGGGATCGAACTCGGGACCACAGGATCACGTGTCCAGCGTGCCGCCCGCTCAGCCACCGCCCCCCTCCATTGTGTGTGTGTGTGTGTGTGTGTGTGTGTGTGTGTGTGTGTGTGTGTGTGTGTGTGTGTGTGAGGAAGTACATGGGAGATGCATGTGGGGGGATGTATGTTATTGGGGGGGGGGGGAGTGCATGCACTCACGCACTCACCGAGTAGGGTGAGTGCGTGAGGGCCGAGAACTGATGAGTAAGCAAGTGTATAATAAGAGGAAGCGTTGGATCAATAGCATGAGTGAGGAGTGAGTCCGGTCAATACCGTTGCATTTTATGAATGACTGGGTCGACCGGGAGTGGCTGTTGGCTGGCCTCAGGTGGAGGGAGGAGCGTTCGAGTCATTCACCCTCTCACTCTAATGGTCAAATTAGGCTTTAGCTAGCTAGTTACTCGATCTGTCAGTTACTTAGGAACTCCCACTGCCAGGGAGAGAGAAGACCAGCAGGCAGCTATACCATAAGTGGAAGGCAGCCACAGGAATCGGTAAGAGAGACATTTTAAGAGTGGATGTGATTCCAATTCTGTCATCGGAGGCACGCTTAAACCGGGTAACATCGGCAGCATACGAGACGCTGGCAAACATAAGATCATCGTTTAGGAACCTGAATCAGGGCTCCTTCAAGACAATCAAAGCAACATTTCTTAGGCCAATACTGGAGGATTCACCACCGGCTTGGAATCCACACCCTGTGAATCACAAAGCTAAAATTGAAATGTGGAAAAGATTATAACAAGATTGGTGCCAGAGCCCAGAGGGTTAACCTACAAAGACAGGCTGATGGAGCTAAATCTCACTACCCTAGAAGATAGAAGGAACAGACGGGATATGATCACAACATACAAGATACTGAGTTGAATAGATAACGTTGGCAAGGATTGTTCAGATTAAGAGAAAACAAGACAAGAAGACACAGATGGAAACTGGAAAGGCAAATGAGCCAAGGGAAAGTAAGGAAGTACTCGTACCCTGTACGGATAGTTAACAAGCGGAATGCTCTAAAAAGAAGACGTTGTGGGAACCACCTCCAGCCACAACTTTAAGACCAGACTCGATAAAGAATGTCAAAGATAGAACAGCTAAACTGAAACGCAACAGGTACAAGGCGGGGCATAAAGAGCTGGACCTCATCCCATAACCCCCTCTCCCCTTATAATCACTTATAGGTAAGGACTAATAGGTAAGTACTTGCTGTGCCAGTTAGACAGCCATCAGCAGGTGACAGTCAGTCAGTGAGAAATGCTGTCAGTTTCTGGCAAGTGCCCAGATACCTGCCCGAGTCTACGAGTTACCTGTCCTCCCAGTCAGAGAACCGCGGCCAGGGAATTTGTTCTTGACGGGTCAAGAGTAAGGCAGAGAAGCAAGTGACGTGAGGGACAAGGGGTAGAGTGACGTGAGGGACAAGGGACGAGAAGTGAGGGATTAGGGATAAGTCGTAGATTCGAACGCGAGCCTGAAAAAATAAGAGGTGGGTGTCCAGCCTATCCTCATACACAAAGGCTCATTAATGCAGCATATAATCCCACTGTTGACGAACGAAAAACACGCTACACATGACTCACAACTTATTACTTTCAAACATGTACACTTTCTCGCCGAGTTCGATTGTCGTCTCTAAATGCTTCGCCCACGTACAGTACTACAACTGGTGACAGGATGAACAACCCAGCGGGTTTTCTTCCTATTAGGGAGTGTTGTACATGCTGCTATGGCGGTATGTCCACTCACAGGATGAGTGGCGCTGCCCAATAAACTCGCCCCTCGGGGCAAAATTTAAATTTAAATTTAATTAATTGTCAGCATAAGCAAAACGCCTCCACCAGCCTAGCCTAGGTTCTGACTATACACAAAAGTAAACATAATGTTAATATAGTTACGTTATCATTAACCATTATGTACCACTTGCAGACTGAACAACCATTAACACATTTATAAAACATTTTTCAACTCGTGTCATGAATTAAACACAGTTGATGTTGAAAATGTTTGTCAAAACTTTTTTACCGTTGAGTATTTGCCAACGAAAGATTTGTAAACACAAAATTGTTTTCATAACATACACGTCAGGTACATATTTTTAAGCCTAGACAGCTCTTCAGATTTTTTTTTTCAGCAAGAGGAGTAGTTGAGTGTTGGTGTCATTGATGGTAATGGTGGTGGTGGGTGGCCACCTGTGGTGGTGTGTGGTGTGGTGGTGTGTGGTGTGGTGGTGGATGGTGTGGTGGTCCACTGTGGTGGTGGATGGTGTGGTGGTCCACTGTGGTGGTGGATGGTGTGGTGGTCCACTGTGGTGGTGGATGGTGTGGTGGTCCACTGTGGTGGTGGATGGTGTGGTGGTCCACTGTGGTGGTGGATGGTGTGGTGGTCCACTGTGGTGGTGGATGGTGTGGTGGTCCACTGTGGTGGTGGATGGTGTGGTGGTCCACTGTGGTGGTGGATGGTGTGGTGGTCCACTGTGGTGGTGGTGGTTGATATGGTGGCTCCGAATTTCCTTGAGATCGTGGCGGTGCTGGTGGTGTCCCTACCACCCCCCTGGCACCGTGACGGTGCTAGTGGCGTCCCTACCACCCCCCCTGGCACCGTGGAGGTGCTAGTGGCATCCCTACCACCCCCCCTGGCACCGTGACGGTGCTAGTGGCGTCCCTACCACCCCCCCTGGCACCGTGGAGGTGCTAGTGGCATCCCTACCACCCCCTCTGGCACAGTGACGGTGCTAGTGGTGTCCCTACCACCCCCCTCTGGCACCGTGACGGTGCTGATGGAGCTATTACCTCGTTGTCCTGTGAATTCCCCGGGATTTAAACCTACAATCCTCGTGTGAAGTCATCGCTTGTCGCCTGGTCGTGTGTCATGTGGCACGGAGAGGCAGCCCGTGGCACTCCGGAGTGCCATGCATTGGAGCGCTTGTTTGGGTGTGTTGTTGGTGCTGCTGGAGGTAGTTGAGCTCGTTTACACTCCCACAGCCCCTCCACCATCAATGGTTGACTGGCAGCCACGCTGTATTACACCACACCATGTTGTAGTGTACTGTATTGCATCACATCATGTTGTAGTGTACTGTATTGCATCACATCATGTTGTAGTGTACTGTATTGCATCACACCATGTTGTAGTGTACTGTCAGAGCTCTCCCCGTCACCTTACCTTGAGGTGACGGGGAGAGCTTGAGGCTTACCTTGAGGCTGGACTGGTCAACCAGGCTGTTGGACGCGGCTGCTCGCAGCCTGACGCATGAGTCACAGCCTGGTTGATCAGGTATCCTTTGGAGGTGCTTATCCAGTTCTCTCTTGAACACTGTGAGGGGTCGGCCAGTTATGTCCCTTATGTCACAGAGATGAATTTAACACCAATACATACTGAGAAGCCTCAACATAGAAGGCACTATGCAAACTATCACAAGTTATCCGGGTGACCACAAATGTTGAGGTGCATGCACCAAGAGGCTGGCTGATCCCTACCAAGAGTGGCGTCCACATCCCTACGCGCTAACACAAGATAACTCTAGTCTAATTACACCCTCAGATCGTTAAGAGGAGTGGCGACCCGCGAGATGCTGACGTGACGTTTCCAAACAATATATTCATCATGGTGTGCCGGAAGCAACCACTGGGGGGGGGGGAGGACTGACTACCTTGTGAGCCGTGTGATGGTTCCTGGAATCAATGTCCCCGCGGCCCAGTCTCTGACTAGGCTGTTAGACGCTGTTGCTAAATTTCGCTGTTGCTGTTGCTAATACATTACACGCAGAAATCACAACAACGTGATGCATCAAATGAACGAATGAATAAATTCAGTAGAATTTCTGGTTGCAATTATTATACCATGTCGTAGCTCAGTCGATTAAGGCAGCGTCTGGGATGCTCTCGGAAACAGGTTCGAATCCTCGTCACGGCCCTTGTGGATCTGTTCTGTTGCTCTCAGTCTGACGTTTGAATCACTCTTGGTTGACCAGGTGTTCTTGGGTGAACGGTGTGCGGAACCGTTCAAGCCTCTACTCACTGTTCGATACTCTACGATTTCCATCATGCTTTGATGATGGATGAAATAACTGTGCTTGTCTCCAAGGGTGTAGCGAGGGCACTGTGTTTACGTGCGCCTCAATACCTTTGAGTAACAATAATACTTCCGTGGCCTTCTGTCCTGATGGCAGTGATTCTTGAAGACATGTTCTTTAATACGACTAAAAGATTAGATCAGTGATACACTTGGGCTCTCTCAGAGCTGTAACTTCAGAAGTGGATAATGGGCGATATGCTGGCTGGCTGGAGGCTAAAAATATACAAGAGGTGGCAGGAATGGTGTCCCGAGGGAGACAAGGTGACGCAGATATTCTGGGGCTGTGTAAAAGAGGAATATTTACAAATATATTTTCATTATGCCAGAGTGGATGGCCTAGCTCCCTGGAAACACAAACCGAAACTGTCTCTATTTTCCGCTTGTTACAACTTGTAATAAAGTGGTTACATCTTGGCGTAACGTGTTTATGATGTATTAGAACGGTGTTACAACTTGCTATATTGGTTGTTATAACTGGTTAGGAGGTGTTAAAACTTGTTCGAACGTTGTAGCAACGTCGTAGTTTCGGTGTGTGTTTCTCAGGCTTGTTCGGTTAAGAGTATTAGAATATAGTTATTATCTGGATCGGGGAAGATATACCAGAGAGACGAATATACTAAAATTTAACCTTATGAAACTAGAGATAGGATGAAGCTGACAAGTTGATTATCCCACCGTGTACTAACGACCCAATTGTATTTGCTAACGAGATTACGAGAGGGTTAAAACTGATGCGTCATCGAATTGCCTGGTCTTGTTAGCGTGCCAGTGGAGGGTAGTTGGCGGTGGGTAACGAACAGCCTGGTATGGAGACTGGTAGTTTTAAGATGGTCATCATGGTTGTTTGGTTACCTATGATTCAGGTGCTTTCTGTATCCAAGACTTTCCGTCTCTCTCTCTGCAGTTCTGTGTCTTTTGCTGTACGTTTCTGGCTCTTTCTCCCTGCGTTACTTCTGTATCTCACTGTCTCTCTTTTTACACACTTGGGTACAGGTATAGATTCCTTCTAACTCATGTTAGCAGGCTAAGAACTTTCTCATGGTAAGCCTTGCCGTACTAGCTTTGCCCTTGAACACAACCCACTGTTCTGTTTTACAACCTGTACCAATTACTGCTGGGAACCCCAGGGAGGTGGGGGGATGGTGTATGGAGGGAGGGGTTATCTTGAGGCTATCCTAAGATGATTTCGGGGCTTAGCGTCCCCGCGGCCCGGTCCTCGACCAGGCCTCCTTTTTGTTACCCCCCCCCCCCAGGAAGCAGCCCGTAGCAGCTGTCTAACTCCCAGGTACCTATTTACTGCTAGGTAACAGGGCATCAGGATGAAAGAAACTTTGCCCCTTTGTTTCCGCCTCCACCAGGGATCGAACCCGGAACCTCAGGACTTCGAATCCGAAGTGCTGTCTACTCAGCTGTCAGATCCCAAAGTCAAGGTAGGCAGGGTATTGGGGTAGATGTTCTGAGCATGTATATTTGTCTACTATGACCAAAGTAGGATAGGTAGAATTGTTTTGACAATTTTGCAGACATCAATGTATAATGTTTTACTAATCAATTAGAAAAAAATATAGTTTTGGATTTTGTTTTTTAGAATGTTCTCAAGACCATGCCTGGAGGTTCACAGGGGGTCCCTATGGCACCGTGCCATGCTGTACTTGCTTGATTAGTGCCAACTCCAACCTAGTCACGTTGAGCTGGTATGCAACACCAATTACTGGGAAAAATTGGGCGGGATTAGCCCGAAACGTCTTGACCTCCCACCTCAGGCAGATAATCACATTTCCATTTAGAGTTACAGACATTGGCTTCTGCTGAAATAGTTTTTACAGAGACAAGAGAGAAAGAGACGGAAAGATAGAAAAAAAAGATAGACGGAGAGATAGAAATAGCTAAATAACAAAGCTTTTACTGTTAAGCATTTAATGCGATAATTTAATTACCTTGCATGTATTACAGGCAACTAGACGGCAGCTGCCTCCACCCACCACCAGCAGCGTTCCTTCCCTCCCCCTCCACAACACTGTGCCCGGCAATACCAGTTTGACATTTAAATGTAATTAAAAATATATTGCGCTCAAACGTTGTTTAAAATTAATCGTATTTGTCACGAAAGCAAACAAACGTTGTTGGAATAAACGGGATAACAGACGCTGTGGGCGGACGGTACTGTTTCCTGTTGAGAGCTGAGGTTGACGGGGGCTGAGAATGGTAGGGGTTGACGGGGCTGAGAATGGTAGGGGTTGACGGGGGCTGAGAATGGGTTAGGGTGCGGGGTTGAAAGTGAGATGCATAGAGAAGAGAAAGTAACACAGTGATCCCTGAGAATTGTTGCGTGCGTGAGTAAAGATGAAGTTAGGAGCGCTGCCAATGAGTGTGAGTGGCTGGGATGAGTATAGTAAGGCAGGAATGAGGGGTGCGTGTGCTGGGACTTGGGAAGAGGTGTAAGGTAAGGGGAGAAACATATGATGGGGTAAAGGCTTACCTAAAAATAGTATCTTTGTATGTGAGTTTTGGTCAGAGTTATGGAGGCACGTGGTGCATGGGGTGTGTTGTGGCTGAGCCATGGGTGAGGTAGTGAGGAGGTGATTATGGGGGTGAGAGAGAGAGAGAGAGAGAGAGAGAGAGAGAGAGAGAGAGAGAGAGAGAGAGAGAGAGAGAGAGAGATAATATTAAGGAGAAAACACATGAGAGGGGACCGTAAAAGAGAACGAGGAGCGGACTTGGGGATAGTTCCTAGGCTGACGCTCGAAGTAGTTTCTCTCAGCTTCCACTCTTGTTCTTCATCGTCCATCTTCTCCCCGTTTCTTTCCTCGCAGCTCCATCATCTTAGTCTGATTACTTCTGTTGAGGTTTCCGTGAATTTAAGATTGGTTCCGTTCATCTTTTGTTCTCATAAGTTATGGTTGCGACGAGACACCTGAGTCATGGCGTGATGTGTAAAGTGGGACCTTGTGTGCTCGTGTGCTGGAGGGAAGAGGGTGGAGGCGTCTTGGGAGCAGGCGTGATCGCTCAAGTGTGACTTACACCGGTGATCCTGTCCTGGAAGGAGAGCAGATCCCGGGACCTGTTTGCCGGAAACTGGACACAGCTGCCGTCTCTCTCTAAAGATCTTAATTAACAGTTTTTACGTGGTTTTGGCCCGGGTTGTCACCTGGAAGATTACTGTTGTTTCTTCCAGTCGTGTTCTGTGTCAGTAATGTACTTAAGTTTGTGTATGTTCCTCTGTTTGTATTTTGGGGTTTGTTTCTGATTGTGTGAGTATTTGCTTCTCCTTCTACCCATTTTTTTATAATTATATACTTTATTGTACATGATTACTTGGTTGAGAATTCTGCAGCACTAACATACAAACATCATTGCCATTACAAGTAAAACGAAAACAAACCAAAAAGATTAATGTATATCATAACCAATTTCATAACTATTACAACTCAAACACCCCGAGGAAATCCTCCGAGGCTGGACGCGTGCCTAAGATGCAGCCGCAGGCGTTTCCTCTCTGAACCTCGGCACTAAGGCGCTGGAACTAGAAACTTGTCGTTCTGTGGTCTATTGTAACCCAAGTTAGTTTGTCGCCCAGTGCTTTCAGGAACTTCAATGCACATTTGTCCCATTAAGCAAGGTTTTCCAAGCCAATCGGAACAAAACTGTAGCAGTGTGACAGACTGCTGTCTTTGATGGCGTTCTGCATTTCCTTGAAAGAAGTAGCACCATCCCATTTGATTGCACTGTACTGAAGGTGGATACTGGCCAATGTGGAGCCGCATGTGTAGCCCCACACCACTAGCTTACTGGCCTTCCAGGGAAGCATGGTGACCTCGTCTGGACGCTACTGAGTGTCTTGGGGGTCTGTATAGGTGTGTGATTCTCTCCGAGCTGTGCGCCGGCTGTGGTGAGGCTCCTCTTGGTGATATCATTGACTTCCTCGCGTCTGGCAACCGTGACTTACAACATATCACACTCTGACGGTCGTGTTGGTCGTGGATGATTAAATACATTCGACTGGGAATGTAACCAGTGTCTTACAAGCTTACAATATACGTTAGTATTTAACTCCTTTACTTTTGCCATTTGTAAAATTTGCTGGAAAGTAATATGATGTTGTTCTCTACCTTAGAAGCCACGTTTCTTACTCACTCAACTTATGTAGTGAACATTTCTGGTCAAGTTAGGAAATTTTCCCTCCCTCCCCCTCCCCACCCCTCCCTCCCTCCCTC
>WNGS01066681.1:6251741-6267206 GCA_020271785.1 Procambarus virginalis | reverse complement strand
CTTCAGGAAATTTTGTCAACATGTATTATATAATAATGTATTATATAGAATTATATAGTAAGGGTACCTCCTGTAGTGCAATTGTAGGGTCCCATAGCCTCGGAGAAGAAAATAAAGAGTATTCAGAGAAGACCTTGTGTATCCTCACTGAACACATTATATGTAATATATATATATATACAAGTATATATATATACAGTATATATAATATATATATATATATTATATATATATATATATATAATATATATATAATATATATATATAATATATAGGGGGGTACCACCTCTGGTGCAATTATAGGGACCCCACAGGCCTCAGAGAGGGAACACAGAGCATTCAGGGACAAACTTGCCATTTAACTCTGAATACATAAGGGTGTTCGCTTCTCCTACCACCCCCCTTTTTTATGGTGTACACATTATTAAGCCCTAGCATCCGGGATGCCAATGTTAATAATGTTCCATTGACTATCTCGTAACATAAATAAAGGAAAGTATATAGATACTACCAAGTACCAAAGTCCTTTTATAAATGTGCTGTTAGCTGGAAGGGATGGGCACACTTTCCACACACACACACACATACACACATGGGGGAGCTGGTGGCTGAGTGGACAGCACGCTGGTAACGTAATCCTGTGGACCGGGGTTCGATTCTCGGCGCCGGCGAGAAACAAATGGGCAGAGTTTCTTTCACCCTCATGCTCCTGTTACCTAGCGGTAAATAGGTACCTGGGAGTTAGACAGCTGTTACGGGCTGCTTCCTGTGTGTGTGTGTGTGTGTGTGTGTGTGTGTGTGTGTGTGTGTGTGTGTCTGTGTGTGTGTGTGTGTGTGTGTGTGTGTGTGTGTGTGTGTGTGTGTGTGTGTGTGTGTGTGTGTGTGTGTGTGTGTGTGTGTGAGGGGGGTGGGGGGATAGGTAGTAGTAGTTAGTAAGAGTTGATTGATTGATAGTTGAGAGGCGGGCAGAAAGAGCAGAGCTCAACCCCCACAAGCACAACTAGGTGAATACACACACACACACACACACACACACACACACACACACACACACACACACACACACACACACACAACACACACACACACACACACTAAACTGGATGAAAGTGTACCAGGCAAACAGAAACCCGAGTCAGTAAGAGAGAGGTGTCTCAGTCATATAAAAAGAAAAGTTGTCAAGGTTCTGTTCTAGGAGATATGGTGTCAATGACCTAAGAACATTAACTTGTTCAGGTTGATGTCTTACAAGTTGAAGAGGTAAGTAGGAATAGGAGGCAGCTGAAGAATGATATTGAAGGATATGGTAAAGTTATTGGAAGGTTACAATGAACGGCTGCTTGAAATCAGTCTCTGCTCCCGAGAGATGCAAGGTACTGAAAGGATAGGGAAGACTATCGGGACATGCAGCCTGCAGGGAGTAAAAAGAAAGATATAGAAATGGGCATTATACCAAGTCTATAACCGGAATCATCATTTAAACAATAAATTTGACAGGCTAAAAATGCTGTCAAATATATGAGCAGCTTTCAGGAACCTGGGCAAGGAATTATTCAAAGTGTGTATAGGAACTAGGGCTTAGAGTATCCGTGAGACGAGTACTAGAGTATGGAGCACCAGTCTGGAAACCTCGTCTAATGCGTAATCAAAATATATGAGAGGGAATGGCAAAGGCTTGACACAAGGCGGGCACCATAAATAAGAGAGATGGGGGTGTGGCATTAAACAGTATGGAGCCTCATGTGGGAGGAAGAGAGTAGCAGAAGAGGCCTAACTCCAGCCTACATGGGCGGCCTCATACTAAGAGACAGAGAGCGGACAAAGACTCGAATATATAGACAAAGAGGAACCTTTTCGAAAAGTGGCTTCATTCTTGATTTATGTTCGAAGCACATCGTTGTAATTGCTTGACACACTTTATATATACAAATTTCAGATAATTTCCGAAGGAAACAACTCGCCTAACCTAATCTATCTTATGGGTAAGTACAAACCCACCTTATATGATAATTGTAATTTATTTGTGAGAATGCTGTTTTTTTTGTCCGTACTGTCCGGAAAGTCTATGGCTTTTGGTGACTGCTGAAAAGGTGGGGTTCAAGAGCTGAAGCTTGGCCCATAATCGCACAAATGGAGCGAGTAAGAAGGAGGAGTTTCTGAAGCAAATTTAATGATCATGTTTTAAAGAAAATATGACAAGAAAAATAAGGATAGAGGTATTAACGACCATCAAACCAGGCGGGACTTAGGAGCTAGGTTTCGACCCCGCTGGCTCACATAGGTGAGTATATGACCCCTCAAAAAGGTTCAAAAGTTGAAAATTCTTGACTGTGGCTTCTTTGGTCAGTTGGTCGTCAGTTTTGGTCGCGTCCACAGAGTTCGAACCATGAAATTGGTTCGTGATAAAATTACTAAGGAGCCTATTGTTCCAGACTCTTTTTGTGTTACTCGTTGACGAGTGGAAACTGGTCTCAAGAGTTGTTTTGTGTGTGTGTATTCACCTAGTTGTGCTTGCGGGGGTTGAGCTCTGCTCTTTCGGCCCGCCTCTCAACTGTCAATCAACTGTTACTACTAATACTACTATTTTTCAACACCCCCCCACACACACACACACACAGTACAGTTTCAGTGGAAACTGAGTACCCACATGAGCCACAGGGACATTAGAAGGAACTTTTCAGTGTCAGAGTAGTTAACGGATGGAATGCATTAGGCAGTGATGTGGTGGAGGCTGACTCCATACACAGTTTCAAATGTAGATATGATAGAGCCTAGTAGGCTCAGGAACCTGTACACCAGTTGATTGACAGTTGAGAGGCGGGACCAAAGAGCCAGAGCTCAACCCCGCAAGCACAAATAGGTGAGTACACACCAGGAAGCAGCCCGTGACAGCTGACTAACTCCAAGGTACCTATTTACTGCTAGGTAACAGGGGCATAGGGTGAAAGAAACTCCGCCCATCGTTTCTCACCGGCGCCTGGGATCGAACCCGGGACCACAGGATCACGTGTCGAGCGTGCTGTCCGCTCGGCCACCGGCTCCCCCAGCTGTGGAGGCAGGGTGGAGAGGTTATGACAGTGAGTGTGGAGTGGTTGTGATGATCAGTTGTTACGGTGGTGGGGATAGTGGAATGTTGTGCTTGTAGTGGAGATAGTGTTTGGTTTTTGGATTTAAGGCTTATCAATCGCGGGAGTGTTATTAAGGTCGTGATAGTACCAGAGTTACTATCACGACCTTAATCAGTAAATCAGTAAACTACTGATTGATCGGTTGATCAGTAAACTACTATAGTAATTTACTGATCAACCAGCAAGTATACCTCAGACTTCAACACGGTCCACGAGTGAATTCTCAGTGCACATACTCCGAGTAATGGGGTACACGTCTTGACGTATACTCTGCCTAAGAGCCAAAAGTTGTATTAGAAAATGTTAGCGGCTCGCGAAATTGACATACTGTCCCGTTTTCTGTTTTGGGTCCTCTGGTACTTTGTATTTCAAAGGTACAGCAACATTTTTGGGTTTTCACTGATATATAGATATTTTCTAATTTATATATTTAGTGATATTAGTTAAACAATCGTCATGAAATAGACTTTTAGCTCCATTTGCCAATGGTAGTCCCATCTTGCAAGTGTTTTCTTAATTGCAGGAATTAGCTATAGTTGAATAAGCAGTGATTGAGCTCTGTCCGTTTGGTCACTGACACATTGTTCGTATGTTGCATTGATATGTGCAACGTGTTGATCACCTTCGTGCAAGCTATGTTATCTGTTCTTCACCCGCGTGGGTACGGTGGGTGGGTGGTCTGTACTCCATAATATTTTTGTACCAGGCGGCTGATGGGCACAGAGGTGGGCGCGTTCGTGAGAGGTGTGGCACAGGGACGGTACAGAGCGCCATGGGAGGGGTGTGGCACGTGACGTTGTGAGGGCTGTGGAAGGTGTGGCACAGGGCAAGTCGAGCCATGAGAGGTGTGGCAAGTGAGACTGTGATGGCTATGGGAGGTGTGGTACAGTGAAATTGTGAAGGGGGCTTCGGGAGGTGTGGCACAAGGGGAGGTTTGTTGCAGGTGTGGCACAGACGAGGTTGTAGAGGTTTTGGAAAATATGACACAGGCAAGGGTGTGTGTGTGTGTGTGTGTGTGTGGAGGGGGGTGGGGCCCACAGAGGAGACGGCTTCCATGGCTGAGTTAAGCGAGGGTTGACGATCCGTCTTGTAAGTGACATTTAACGAAGGGATAATTACGACGCTTCACCATCAGAGCAAGTTTTCGCGTGAGGCTTAACATGAGTGATGATGCTTGTGGTATTCCTCTGTCTGCCAGAACCAACATTATGCCATCACCGCAAAATGCATTTGACGGGGCTCATGTAGGTTCTCTGAAGTCTGGCGGTGTTTATGTAGGTTCCTTAAAGTCTGGCGGTGTTTATGTAGGTTCTCTGAAGTCTGGCGGTGTTTATGTAGGTTCTCTGAAGTCTGACGGTGTTTATGTAGGTTCCCTGAAGTCTGGCGGTGTTTATGTAGGTTCCCTGAAGTCTGGCGGTGTTTATGTAGATTCTCTGAAATCTGGCGGTGTTTATGTAGGTTCTCTGAAGTCTGGCGGTGTTTATGTAGGTTCCTTGAAGTCTGGCGATGTTTATGTAGGTTCTCTGAAGTCTGGCGGTGTTTATGTAGGTTCCTTGAAGTCTGGCGATGTTTATGTAGGTTCCTTGAAGTTTGGCGGTCTGAAGTCTTATGTATGTTCTTTTAAGTTCGAGGACGCATAACTGATGCAGGTTCCTTAAGGTTTGTAATAATAATAAGAATTACTAATAATAATAATAATAATTATTATTATTATTATTATTATTATTATTATTATTATTATTATTATTATTATTATTATTATGTATTAATATTTTCAGTACCGGCTCATACCGGTTGCTCAGGTATGAGTCTGATCACATCTCTTGATTAACAACCTAAACAATATCATTGGAAGTCTTTGTCAAGACCCGTCTGAACCATCTTGCAACTCACCCGTGTACTTACCTAGTTGTGCTTGCGGGGGGGGGGTTGAGCTCTGGCTCTTTGGTCCCGCCTCTCAACTGTCAATCAACAGGTGAACAGGTTCCTGAGCCTACTGGGCTTGATCATATCTACACTTGAAAATGTGTATGGAGTCAGCCTCCACCACATCACTTCCTAATGCATTCCATTCCGTGTGTTTACATACCTTACGTGTTTACATGGAGAAATTGCTGACCTGGAGAGCGTGCAGAGATCCTTCACTGCTAGAATCCACTCAATAAAACATCTAAATTACTGGGACCGACTAAAGAGCCTAAATCTGTACTCCCTTGAGCGCAGGCGGGAGAGATACATAATAATTTACACGTGGAAAATAATTGAGGGGCTGGTCCCAAACCTGCACACGGAAATAACATCACATGAGACCAGAAGACATGGCAGGATGTGCAGAATACCCCCGTTGAAAAGCAGAGGTGCAACAGGTACTCTGAGAGAGAACTCTTTCAACATCAGAGGCCCGAGACTGTTCAACACGCTTCCGCTACACATAAGGGGCATAACTGGCAAACCCCTCACAGTGTTCAAGAGAAAACTGGATAAGCACCTCCAAAGGATACCTGATCAACCAGGCTGTGACTCATACGTCAGGCTGCGAGCAGCCGCGTCTAACAGCCTGGTTGATCAGTCCAGCAACCAGGAGGCCTGGTCGACGACCGGGCCGCGGGGACGCTGAGCCCCGGAAGCACCTCAAGGTAACCTCAAGGTAACCTGGGTCCTTAGCGACCTTGCCTAACAGATTTGTTAAGCTAACTCGCGTCTTGTTTGTCAGAGGTGCAAAGATAAAAATGTAATTACAATACACACAGAGATCACACTAACGTGATGCATCAAATGAACAAATCCACAAGGGCCGTGACGAGGATTCGAACCTCCTGAGCAGGTTTCCCGGATGCAGGTTCGAATCCTCGCCACGGCCCTTGTGGATTTGTTCATGTAATTACAACATTTTCCTACGAGAGCACGTGGGTATTGTCGTTATGTTAAGACTTTAGGAAACCCTCGACGCTCCGTAATTATTGTCTGCTTATTTCACACGATTTAATTAAGGACTGGAGTTGGTCGGTAATTAAAGTGTTTAGTTGGGGTCACATGTGCCGCTCTCTAAATAGTTAACAGTAATTAATGAGGAAGGCAAGGCGTGAAATGGATTCCAAATTATCGCAGCAAAAGCAATCTCATTTTAGAGATAAATTTAAGATTTACAAGTTCCATAAAAAAAATCAGAAAATACATTTTTCGATGTGTATGTATATATATATATATATATATATATATATATATATATATATATATATATATATATAATATAAGGGAAGGGAGTACCACCTCTGGCTGGAAGATGGGGGACCAATAGCCTCGGAGGAAACCACACATAACGCATTAGAGGGAATGTAGGTCCCCTCCAATACAGTTTCTGTGTGCTTTTCTCCTACCACCCCGGCATTATACATAAACATTAATGACAATCCAGTAATAGTAATAATATCCTGAACTCCATGTGACTGTTGGTTGAATATGGCTCCTTTATTTCGTCTGTGAAATAAGGAAATAACTTCCTGTGAAGCTGTATACAAGCCACAAGAAGTGGCTTGTATACAGCCCTGTGTGGCTTTGGCATCCCTGGCCAAGTCTCTTATTATGGTGGCTTATGGCCGTGTTGGACCTGGTTACCCTTTAACACATTTCCAAGACATTTTCTTGGGTGACAATGTGCTGAAGGGACGCTTCCTGATGGAGGGTCTTCCTGTAAAGTGGTGATGGGGGCCCTTCACTGATGATGTGTTGAAGGGACGCTGCCAGGAGGAGGAGGAGAAGGAGGAAGGTCTTGTACAGTGTTTACGAGACGGGGGCCGTTAAGGGTCGAGATGACATTTTCCTGTTTGCTTGTCAGGCTGTGTTTACACGCTTGGCGTCTTGCCCACCTTCGCTTATTTAATTTTCAACTTTTTGTTATATATTTTCATACTTTGTGTGTTTATTTTTGTGTTTGTTGTTGTTATCTGACACGTGTTTTGTCTTGTTTCTTCTTTATCCGCGTTTGTAGTTATTGTTAAGTTTGGTTTATCTCCAGTATTGTCTTCAACGCTCCTCTCATCTTTTCTTTGTTGGACTGTCTTCGCTTTTTGTCATTACTCACTTCCACCATACAATGTTTTTGTCACTACTCACTTCCACCATACAATGGTTTTGTCACTACTCACTTCCACCATACAATGGTTTTGTCACTACTCACTTTATCACCACTCAAAACCAGCACCTCCACCAAGCACTATTAACACCGCCACCATCACAAACACAACCACCATCACTAACACCACCACCATTATAATTCGCTACCACCACTATCATTCACTACTACTACCACTACCACTATTAAACATTACCACTACCATCATTCTCCAACACTATAATTCACCGCCCCAAGCAACAGCCTCTTGGACCAAGTTATCACAAGTCAAGCCCAGCCTCAGGCCGGGCTCGGGGAGTAGAAGAACTCATGAAACCCTCTGTAGGTAAGATCCGGGTAAGTCACTATCACCACAACATCCTCCTCCTCCACTCTGTAATCATTGCACCCATTCTAATAATTGTACATTTTTTTGCATTTCAGAATGCCAGGGAATTAATACATCTCTTGATTAACTTGCTAAACAATATCAAGGTATCAAGCAGGTATATTCTGCTGAGGTATATAATGAGTTAGTCCTGTGACCTCACTAAAGTGATCTTTTTATCTCCTCCTCCCCCTCTGCTCCCTAGGCTGCTCTCTGCTCATCTTATCCAGCACCTCTTTACCTCTTCTCCCCTCCTATCGTCTTCCAATATTCCTGATCTGGTTGATACTTGGTTGATGGGGTTCTGGGCGTTCTTCTACTCCCCAAGCCCGGCCCGAGGCCAGGCTTGACTTGTGAGAGTTTGGTCCACCAGGCTGTTGCTTGGAGCGGCCCGCAGGCCCACATACCCACCTCAGCCCGGTTGGTCCGGCACTCCTTGGAGGAATAAATCTAGTTTCCTCTTGAAGATGTCCACGGTTGTTCGTTTTTGGTCTTATCTTTCCTACCTTCTTATTCCTTTTATTCGTGCCCCCTTCTTCCATTACTACTATTCCTTCTCTCCCATTAAAATATTTAACTTATTCCGCCCCCTCTTGCTTCTTCCCTGCATCTCTGGCTCCTCATCCTTCCAATCTCATCCACCTCTCTTATCCCCTTATCCCCCAAGCCCCCCTCCCCCCTCCCATCACTTCCCCTCTTCTTACCCTCGTCGGTGTTCCCCTCACGTTCGTCCAGTCACATCTGTGGAATTCTCGCCTGGAACAAAAATATATAAGGCACTTGGCGGCCCTTGTTGGCGCATTTGTCTGCCTCTCTCGCTATAGGAGAGACAAAATGAAGGAGAAATTGGTGAGAGAGAAAGAGAAGTGGAGGGGATGGTAGAAGTATTATTGTGAGAAAAGATAAATATAATTGAGTGCATTTGTTTTTGTTGTAATTGATTTTAACTTGGGGGCTGGAGTGACAGTAGGCCTTGTTGTTTCAACACGGCCTACTGTCGTGTTGAAAGTCTTACCTACTCTTAACTTAATATCTCTCACCTCTCCCACATGCCCTCGTCTGTAGGCCGTGTTGTTTCAACACGGCCTACAAGTAAACAACACGGCCTACAAGTCAACAGCGGAGTCAGCTGTCCTCTCCCGGGTTATAAGAAAGTATGTCATCATGAAAGACTTCCTTCTCTCCGGCAATCAAGCAGAGAAACGAAATAATCGTAATAATAAACGTAAACATTACGGAATATTAACACACACACATGGGCGGAGGCCGCTACCTTCTACATTACGCCTTCATATCAAACGCTTCCTTGTTGGTTATCACAACTTAACGTTCATTATTGCTCACCTGGACATCTTCAAGAGAAAGCTAGATAGTTTTCGTCAAGAAGTGCCGGACCAACCAGGCTGTGGTGGGTATGTGGGCCTGCGGTCCGCTCCAAGCAACAGCCTGGTGGACCAAACTCTCACAAGTCAGGCCGGGCTTAGGGAGTAGAAGAACTCCCAGAACCCCCATCAATCAGGTATATGTGGGCCTGCGGGCCGCTCCAAGCAACAGCCTGGTGGACCAAACTCTCACAAGTCAAGCCTGGCCTCGGGCCGGACTTGGGGAGCAAAACTCCCAGAACCCCATCCAGGTACAATCCAGTACCTGGATGGAACTTGTACCTTGTAATATAATTCTCGTACTGGTGTTCTTATGAATAGTTGGCATTCTTGACGGTGTGTCACATATCCACGCCCCCCCCCTACCATCCTCATATATGTGTGTGCATGTATTTACTATTTGTATCTGCAGAATCGAGCTATTAGCTCTTGGACCCCGCCTTTCTAACCAATCTATTTTTCTCTATTATATCTACTACATATATTTCTCTCTTAACACACACACACATCCCAGGAAGCAGCCCGTAGCAGCTGAGCATATGTATAAAGTATACATATATAATATATTCTATAAGAATATCTGATTGTCCAAAGTTGTAGGCTAGATGCTTGTGGCAAACCTTACGCAAATTTGTAGGGTAAATGGAGTGGGTATGGGACGGACATAGGCTGCTCAGGGTAGGCCTAAGTTTAGTGGTTTAAGAAATAATAATTATTGATACCCTTATCCGATTCTCACAGATTCAGTTCTGGTCAGGGGTGAAATATAAGTTGAGATGCCCAAAGACTTTTTCGGTATCAGAATTTTTTGTTTTCCTTAAGACACATACTGTATTGTAGTTTCATTGCTCCGGAATATTTATTCAATAAAAGGGAAGAGGGGCAGAGGGGAGAAAGAGGAAGAGGGCGAGGGGAAGGGGAAAGAGGACAAGTGGAAGGGGTAAGCTAAAGGTGGAGAGCCTCTTTTAATTTGTGACACCACCTTGACTGGGGTCCCAGCCTCTTGATCGGTGACAGCTCCTTGACTGGGGTCTCAGCCTCTTGATCGGTGGCACCTCCTTGACTGGAGTCCCAGCCTCTTGATCGGTGGCACCTCCTTGACTGGAGTCCCAGCCTCTTGATCGGTGGCACCTCCTTGACTGGAGTCCCAGCCTCTTGATCGTGGCACCTCCTTGACTGGGGGTCCAAGCCTCTTGATCGGTGGCACCTCCTTGACTGGGGTCCCAGCCTCTTGATCGGTGGCACCTCCTTGACTGGGGGTCCAAGCCTCTTGATCGGTGGCACCTCCATGACTGGAGTCCCGCCTCTTGATCGGTGGCACCTCCTTGACTGGGGGTCCCAGCCTCTTGATCAGTGGCACCTCCTTGACTGGAGTCCCAGCCTCTTGATCGGTGACCCTCCTTGACGGGGGTCCAAGCCTCTTGATCGGCGGCACCTCCTTGACTGGGGTCCCACCTCTTGATCGGTGGCACCTCCTTGACTGGGGTCCCAAGCCTCTTGATCGTGGCACCTCCATGACTGGAGTCCCAGCCTCTTGATCGGTGGCACCTCCTTGACTGGGGTCCCAGCCTCTTGATCGTGGCACCTCCTTGACTGGAGTCCCAGCCTCTTGATCGGTGACACCTCCTTGACTCAAGCGTGTAAACTGCCTCCGGGTTAAAAGTTTGAGGAAGTTTATGATGGATATCGTAGGAGAGTTGTAGTTGTTTTTTGGTGGGAGGCGACCTCCGATCTGGGTTTATCACCACCATGGCTTCTGTTATGGGATNGAGCCCTGCCTCTCCTTGCAAGGAGGAGGGAGAAATAAGAGATTAAGACATGATTATCGCGGAGGGGGCGCGTGCCTGGACCTGCTGAAGAAGAGCCTCGCTGGAACCTCACTTAAGCCTCCCCTGTGATTCATCACGGCGTGTGTTGAGCAGTTGTGGAGATAGGTCTTTGTGTATTTTGTTGGGCGGGTGGGTCTATTGGGCGGGTGGGTGTGTTGGGCGGGTGGGTCTATTGGGCGGGTGGGTGTGTTGGGCGGGGTGGGTGTGTTGGGCGGGTGGGTGTGTTGGGCGGGTGGGTGTGTTGGGCGGGTGGGTGTGTTGGGCGGGTGGGTCTGTTGGGCGGGGTGGGTGTGTTGGACAGGTGGGTGTTGGGCGGGTGGGTGTTAGACGGGTGGGTGTTAGACGGGTGGGTGTTAGACGGGTGGGTGCAGGTGAGATAGTGTAAGTACTGTTGTACTCTCAGGTGTACAGAGAATATAGTGTCTTAACATTAAGGAGTTGTAGAAGCACAGTGCAACTTTTCACCGAGAGTGATAGTTATGATACATATCGCTTATCATGATTAATATACATGGATAATTGGATACCTCAGTAGTGTCTGGAGACGCGACGAAGAAAACAGGTTACAGGGTGGAGTCAGCCTCTATGTTAAAGGCTCAGTCATCCGCACTGAGCTGCTCAACACCACAAATTATACGGCGTAAATGCTATAGGCCAAAATTTAAAGCCTAAATTTATTTACCATCCTTTGTATGCAAATCACCAGATAGAAATTGTACACTGCCTCAATGACATCACAAATCCAGTCCTGAACATCATAATCCTCGGCGATTTAAATATATCTCACCTTAACTGGGTTAAGGTCTAGCTTTAGTAGCGTGCCTGCGTGCATGATCACCAGTAAGGATGTCAATAGTGGCCGTGTAGGGCTCTTAGGTCACGCTGAAATACAGTCTCACGGGACTGGCGGGTGTGGTGGAATGTAATGAAAGGATATGTGTGGCATAAATATTGAATGGCAACCTGGACCATATTCCATAATAAGAACTGGTTGGCTTATATTTACTGTAAAGTTGTGTAGTACTGAATGGCGCCCCCTCGTGTTACACTTGCTGGATCCGTCGTCCATATTCACTCCGGTCCCTGTATTGTAGTCACTATTCCCGCCCCCCCCCCTCCCCTCTTTGTGTCCACTGGTCCTATCCTTAAATATAAACTATTCCCCCCCCCTTTTTAATATTAACTGTTCCCCGGAGTTATATATATATATACTGGCTCTCCAAATTATATTACTTTGTACCTGTTATAGTCGCTGATATCATAGTTTTAAGTGTAAATATGACCAACCGAAACGAGTGAAAATAAGATTAATTATATTGAATTACTGATGGTGGAAAAGCTGTGCATGTATAAGAGCAGGCGCTGGAGCCTTGGGGTACATCCAGGTGAGTACTGGAGCCCTTCGCTGGTATCCCCTCTATGATATTCACCCGTCTCCGTGTTAACTCCCTCTCTGCTCACTTCTCATCACCGAGTTATGGCCAAGTGTCGCTGGCCTGTGTGTTCCATCGGCGTCACACCGGTGATAAACTCACGCTACGCTCTGCTTCGCTGATACGTCTTAAGTTTAGTGTTAAAATTAGAGTTTTGGTGGGGGGGGGGGGCTTGAGAGGCGGTGGAGGTCAGGTCGTGACCCACAAGCCGACGTGTGGACGGGACGGGTGCAAACTAATCTTTACACATTATGTCTCGCTCCTCCACCTTCAGGAACACTAATATTTGACTTTATACGTGTGTGTGTGTGTGTGTGTGTGTGTGTGGTGTGTGTGTGTGTGTGTGTGTGTGTGTGTGTGTGTGTGTGTACTCACCTGTTTGTGTGTGTGTATGTGTGTACATGCCTGCCTGCCTGTCTGTTTCTGCGTATCTGTGCGTTTTTGCATAACTTTCAGTTTCAATAATTAGTCAAAATACTTGTATGCATGTGGCTATAAATTATTGAGGCAAACTATTGAATTTGTAAGATATAAGGTGATGATTTTCAGCACAGTATGGTCAATGACAGCGCCGTGATGGTCGTGACCCCAGGAGCTATCACAAGGCAGAAAACAAATGGTAAACATTGTTGCAGGGATACCATACCTGGGGAGGGTTTCCAGAGTTCTTCTACTGCCCGAGCCCAGCCTGGGGCTAGGCCTAGGGAAAACGAACTGAATATACCTCTGAGAATAGAGAGGTATATTCTCTGAATATATACCTCTGAAGGTGGCAATATAAAATATTATCAACAGAACGCAAGGAGGAAAGCCGCGTTGCTCGGAACCATCCCCAATATGGGCTCTGTGCGGCCCACTGTTTCCACCACGTCCTTTCGTCAACACACAACAGGCAAATATACTTAAATAGCTAGCACAGGTAGCAACCAGGTAAAACTCCCCAACTAGTCACCACTGGCAAAACAAGTCAGCCACTACCGCAGCCAAAACAGCCGCCACCATCTCCTGAGCTGGAGCGGGCTTGGGCGTCGTTCCTCTTTCAATGGAGGAGAGAATTATGGGGTCCCTGGAGCCCAGCAAGCCTCTACCTCCCTCCCGCACTATTCACTGGCTGGTCCCTGAACCTGGCCTACCCTCCTCCCTGATGAAGCTAAGTCCCCCGTTGTGTAGGCAGGGTGTCGGGATTACCTTACCTTGAGTATACCTTGAGTTGGTTTCAGGGCTTAGCGTCTCCGCGGCCCGGTCATCGCCCAGGCCTCCTCGTTGCTAGACTGGTCAACCAGGCTGTTGGACGCGGCTGCTCACAGCCTGACGTATGAGTCACAGCCGCGTTGATCAGGTATTCTTTGGAGGAGTTTGTCAAGTTCGCTCTTGAACACTGTGAGGGGTCGGCCAGTTATGCCTCTTATGTGTAGTGGAAGCGTGTTGAACAGTCTCGGGCCTCTGATGTTGATAGAGTTCTCTCTCAGAGTACCTGTTGCACCTCTGCTCTTCAACGGGGGTATTCTGCACATCCTGCCATGCCTTCTGGTCTCATGTGGTGTTATTTCTGTGTGCAGGTTTGGACCAGGTCCTCTGCTATTTTCCACGCATAAATGATTATGTATCTCTCCCGCCTGCGCTCAAGAGAATACAGATTTAGCCTCTTTAGTCGGTCCCAGTAGTTTAGATGTTCTGGAGCCTCCCCCAGTTTGTTATATCGGTGTCGGGATGGACCGACAATTGAAATTTGATAAAGTTGAAATTCATATTAAAAAACTTTGGGAATGGTGTTGATATCGCAATCCTCCGGCAGAAAAACAAGTGAGTGTTTAGTAATTACAGTTGCTTGGTATAGTTCCCGTTCTTATCGGCGAGGGAAACAGCGTGGCGCGCAGAGCTCTTTCCCGGCGACACGCCTTTGTCATAGTTCACACTTCTTTCCCTGCACTATTATCCAGATGAGCCACAGAGACATTAGGAAGAACTTTTTCAGTGTCAAAGTAGTTAGTAAATGGAATGCATTAGGCAGTGATGTGGTGGAGGCTGACTCCATACACAGTTTCAAATGTAGATATGATGGAGCCTGGTAGGCTCAGGAATCTGTACACCAGTTGATTGACAGTTGAGAGGCGGGACCAAAGAGCCAAAGCTTAACCCCCGCAAGCACAACTAGGTGAGTACACACACACACACACACACACACACACACACACACACNGTGTGTGTGTGTGTACTCACCTAGTTGTACTCACCTAGTTGTGCTTGGGGGTTGAGCTCTGGCTCTTTGGTCCCGCCTCTCAACCGTCAATCAACAGTGTACAGTTTCCTGAGCCTATTGGGCTCTATCATATCTACACTTGAAACTGTGTATGGAGTCAGCCTCCACCACATCGCTTCCTAATGCATACCCAAGTGGTGTGTGTGTGTGTGTGTGTGGTGTGTGTGTGTGGTGTGTGTGTGTGTGTGGTGTGTGTGTGTGTGTGTGTGTGTGTGTGTGTGTGTGGTGTCCTGTGGTGTCTAGCAACGTAGACTACAGCTTTTGATGCCTTGAGAAAAGAATATAAATTAGACTAAAGATTAGAATCAAAATAACAACAATTCCATCAATAATAGAGTAAATAAGACATGGTCATCGAGACCAATCAGTCCATCTACAGGCCGAGACGAGCCCCACACACACACATATAGAGTGTGCCACGGTGGTGCCAGAGCCTGCTCCGGACCTTGGCACTCTTGTCCATGTAATTCTCCTTCAACCCTTCCATGTACCTCGATACTTTTCCACCACAAACTTTCCCTCCTGGCTGAAGGAGGGAGAGAGAGAAACGTGTTATATTCTCTTACGTACGCCGTCCCTCTGTCAGGCAGGTGCAGTCATTATTTAGTTTTCCGTTCTGTAAGCTTAATGAAAAGGCTTCCGGCAGGGACGTACCCTTCACGGGAACATCGGGGTGACAGTAATTACAAGAGGTGGTGTGTCTCTTCTGGACATCTGGAGCTGGTTCCAGGGCCGCTCTCTACCTCTTGAAGTTGGGGTCAGTGCATTTTCTCTATTCTAGAGTTGATCGAGGAGCACTTCTAAATCTTAGAATTGGCTCCAGAGGCTCTTCTCATCCCAGAATTGGTTCTAGGGCTCTTCTCCATCCTAGAGTTGGCGTTAAGATTTCTTCTCCATTTTAGAGTTTTCTCAGGGGCTCTTTCCTCCCTAGAGT
>WNGS01066681.1:6224241-6246741 GCA_020271785.1 Procambarus virginalis | reverse complement strand
CACCTGTTGCTTACCTGGTGATTGATTGCTTATGGTGTTTATAGCCACCGCGCCGGCAGCCTTGGCGACCAGCCTTGAGTAATTCAATGTCTCGTAATGAACTTGTAGCGTAATTACTGAGGGAGGGCAAGAGTGACGCGGCCAGGGATGGGATGAGAGATGTTTATGATAGAGACATAGAAAGATATTTATGAATGAAGGACTTAAAGGTACAATTATTAATGCGATGTGTTTATGAATGATACTGAGAGTCTTTTTATGAATAGGAGATGAAAGGGATATTTCAGAATGAGACATAAAGAAACATTTAAAAATTAGAGATATTTATTTATGAATGAGAGATATTTAAGAATTATAGATACTTATGAATGAGAGACATTTAAGAATTAGAGATATTTATGAATTAGAGACATTTAGGAATTATATATATTTATGAACAAGAGATATATGAGAATGAGAAACATTTATGACGAAGGGGCGAGAGGTTGACTCATTGTGTTGACTAATGATGGCGGTGAGGAATTATTGATGACCACTAACATTGATGAGGCTGCCAGCGACTGTGTACTCATCCATTTGAGCTTCGAAGAGTTGAGTCTCGGCTTCTGGATCCCGCCTCTCAAACTTAAATAGACTGATGACGTAGTTTCCCAGCTCCTTCCCGCCAAACACACACCGAAACTACGACGTTGGTACAACGTTCGAACAAGTTTTAACACCACCTAACCAGTTATAACAACCAATATAGCAAGTTGTAACAACGTTCTAATACGTCATAAACACGTTAAGCCAAGATGTAACATCTTTATTACAAGTTGTAACAAGCGGAAAATAGAGACAGTTACGGTTTGTGTTTACAGGGTTCGGACCTTTTGAAATCTGTAGAAATTTATATAATAATAATATATATATAAATATATTATATATTTGGATACGATCTGTGTGTTCGTGGCTTTGTACTCACCTAGTTGTGCTTGGGGGGGTTGAGCTCTGGCTCTTTGGTCCCGCCTCTCAACTGGTTGTCAACGTAATGTGGACCATGTCGTTTCCCCCCCCCCCCCGAGGATTTAGAAGTTGTGATCATGGTAGTGGTGTGGTAGCCGACGGCAGGATGTGATAGGTTGCTAGTGTGAAGTGTTGTGGTTGGTGGCTGACATCGACCACCGGGGTAAATTATTGTTGTTGTTGTTGTTAAAGATTCGCTACCAGGAACAAGAAGTTCCAAGTAGCATTGGCTATGGTGAGCCCGTAGTGGATGTTTTTAACCGGGTTAAAAGATAAGTATTCACCTATGTGCCCTTTACACATAGAAATCACAATAGCGTGATGTATCAAATGAACATATGGACTAAGGCGCGTCTGGGATCATCCCGGACGTCGGTTCGAACCCTCATCACAGTCCTCGTGGATTTGTTCATGTGCCTTTTCTTTCTTCTCATTATCTAATTCAATCACTTTTCCTCATTTGTTTTCTCTTTTCATCACGTTTTCTCGTTCTCCGTTTTATCTCAATATCTTTTCTTAAATATTTGGTTGTACAAAATTATCATGAAAGTCCTTGAATATATATATATATATATATATATATATATATATATATATATATATATATATATATATATGGACTGGCCCTAAAATTTGCTCATTAAGAAGCTGATTTACAGGTGTGTCAAGCGGAGCCGGTCGGCCGAGCGGACAGCACGCTGGACTTATGATCCTGTGGTCCTGGGTTCGATCCCAGGCGCCGGCGAGAAACAATGCGCAGAGTTTCTTTCACCCTATGCCCCTGTTACCTAGCAGTAAAATAGGTACCTGAGTGTTAGTCGGCTGTCACGGGTTGCTTCCTGGATGTGGAGGCCTGGTCGAGGACCGGGCCGCGGGGACACTAAAAGCCCCGAAATCATCTCAAGATAACCGTGTTTTAATTTAGACTGGCCACAGGGTCGTCTTACAGCCTAGTTGATCAGACCAAGAGGCTTGGTCAGAGACCGGGCCACTGGTGACATTGATTCCAGGAACCACCTCAAGGTCGTCTGAAGATATTTAGTCTTGGACAACATTCATAGTACATACACAGGCAAACTGCAACAGACCACTGGATCCATGGACGCTGCATATGGAAGGATTTACTGTGGTTTCCTGTTTAACACATGGATTTAAGCAAAGTGTTTTTGCGCATATTCCGGTATTAGTCTTAATCACGTCTTCTGTGCTTCTTAATCACGTCTTCTGTGCTTCTTAATCACGTCTTCTGTGCTTCTTAATCACGTCTTCTGTGCTTCTTAATCACGTCTTCTGTGCTTCTTAATCACGTCTTCTGTGCTTCTTAATCACGTCTTCTGTGCTTCTTAATCACGTCTTCTGTGCTTCTTAATCACGTCTTCTGTGCTTCTTAATCACGTCTTCTGTGCTTCTTAATCACGTCTTCTGTGCTTCTTAATCACGTCTTCTGTGCTTCTTAATCACGTCTTCTGTGCTTCTAAATCACGTCTTCTGTGCTTCTTAATCACGTCTTCTGTGCTTCTAATCACGTCTTCTGTGCTTCTAAATCACGTCTTCTGTGCTTCTTAATCACGTCTTCTGTGCTTCTTAATCACGTCTTCTGTGCTTCTTATCACGTCTTCTGTGCTTCTTAATCACGTCTTCTGTGCTTCTTAATCACGTCTTCTGTGCTTCTTAATCACGTCTTCTGTGCTTCTTAATCACGTCTTCTGTGCTTCTTAATCACGTCTTCTGTGCTTCTAAATCACGTCTTCTGTGCTTCTTAATCACGTCTTCTGTGCTTCTAAATCACGTCTTCTGTGCTTCTTAATCACGTCTTCTGTGCTTCTAAATCACGTCTTCTGTGCTTCTTAATCACGTCTTCTGTGCTTCTAAATCACGTCTTCTGTGCTTCTTAATCACGTCTTCTTCAGTCATGTTGGTCCAGATGTTTACCTCTCGAAGATGAGTAAGTTCCTAGTCAAGTGAGGAATGAAGGAGCGTTCGTGTTTATATTTCTTTCTTCGTCGTTATCAGCGTTATTGACCATGCCATTACCCGATTCTCATCTCCGTAGTTCATTCTTGCCACTTTATTCATTTTCCCCTCTCTCTTCTCTCGCCCTTATCAGTGGCGTCGTTTTCTGCGTTATCGCTTTTAATGTTATTAATTTCTCTGGGAGACTGCATTATCTCCACCATAAAATGTGTCTTTTGCTCGAGCGTGGCTTGCTTTACGCTCGCTTTCTTATTTTGTCCTCTTAGTTGGGGACGTGCCGTGTTCAGGCAGGGGCTTGGCTCTGTCAGGAGGGGCTCTATTTCGCTCGGGAGCGGCTCTATTCCGGTCAGGACGGGCTTTTGTCCGGTCAGGAGGGTGCTCTATCACGGTTAGTAAGGGGGCTCTATTTCGGTCAGGAGGGTGCCCTAAAATGGTAGGGTCAGGAGGGGGCTCTATTCAGGTCAGGAAGGGCTCTAGTCTGGTCAGGAGGGTGCTCTATCCCGGTCAATAAGGGGCTCTATTTCGGTCAGGAGGGTGCCCTAAAATGGTAGGGTCAGGAGGGCTCTACTCTGGCCAGGAGGGCTCTATTCCGGTCAGAAGGGGCTCGATTCCGATCAGGAGGGGATCTATTCGACTCAGAAGGGGATGTACTCCGGTCAGAGGGGAATCTGGTCCGGTTAGAAGGGGGAATATCTCGTCCATTGAGGAAAGGGATGTAAAATGCTCTGAGGAGAACTATATAACCTGTCAGGATTGGATCCAGAGCGGACACTCTGGTGGTCGATTTACCTGCTTATTTGTTGTTGTTATAGATTCAGCTACTCGGGACAAGTTCCAAGTAGCACGGGCTATGGTGAGCCGTAACTTACCTGGCACAGGAGCGGGGCCAGTATCACGGGCTATGGTGAGCCCGTAACTTACCTGGCACAGGAGCGGGGCCAGTATCACGGGCTATGGTGAGCCCGTAACTTACCTGGCACAGGAGCGGGGCCAGTATCACGGGCTATGGGGAGCCCGTAACTTACCTGGCACAGGAGCGGGGCCAGTATCACGGGCTATGGTGAGCCCGTAACTTACCTGGCACAGGAGCGGGGCCAGTATCACGGGCTATGGTGAGCCGTAGTGGACTTACCTGGCACAGGAGCGGGGCCAGTATCACGGGCTATGGTGAGCCCGTAGTGGACTTACCTGACACAGGAGCGGGGCCAGTATCACGGGCTATGGTGAGCCCGTAGTGGACTTACCTGGCACAGGAGCGGTGCTGAAACCTACCTGCTTATTGCCCACTGTAATTTATGTACAAGTCAGTGCTGTTGTTTGGCCGTGCAATCACCACCTCTCGTTAGTGAAAGTAATCTTGATTTATGATAACATGTGGGTGTTATTATAGGGGGGGAGGGTCATTGCTCTCCGGTGATTACTCCCCGTGGTTAGTGATTGTATGATTGTAACCCCTTCTCAAATTATTAGTGTTTTTCTCCCCTTTTTCTTGTCCATCATGTGGTTCTCTTTCTGTTATTTCTCCCCCACTTCACTCGCTTTCCTCCTCCTTTCCCTCGTTCATATTTGGCTTTCTCTTCTTCTTTCCTTTCCCTCCGCTCTTTTTTACCTGTCTCTGTTAGTCTTTCTACCTGATTTCTATGTTCTTTTTTTTCGATTTCCCCTTTTATATTTTATCTGTGTGCGTGTGTTCCCATTTGCATCCCCTCTTAACCTTCCCGCTCCTGCGGCATCATTGTCACCCACCCAGGCTTATCATCATTATTATTATCGTCATCTTGATCACCACCGACATCATTGTCATCAACACGTATATCGTCATTATCACCACTACCACTATGATCATTATCACTTATTATTATCTCACCCCCCATCATTATATAAATAACATTATCCTTTTCTCCATCAACATCATTCCCCCCCCCACCCTCACTTTAATCC
Organism: Procambarus virginalis; assembly: GCA_020271785.1. Taxonomy (NCBI): domain Eukaryota; kingdom Metazoa; phylum Arthropoda; class Malacostraca; order Decapoda; family Cambaridae; genus Procambarus; species Procambarus virginalis. The sequence continues at coordinate 6,241,821 of WNGS01066681.1, read as the reverse complement.
CCCCCCAGCCCCCTGCCCGCCCCCTGCCCGCCCCCTGCCCGCCCACAGGTGACCCGTGAGGGCGGGGTCCGGGTGGCCGGGTCAGTGAAGAATGTGAATGTTTGTGGCGGGTTTTTATCCCTGTGAACGGGGTTACAAGAGTGAATGGGGAAGGGGTAGTAAAAAATGGGGGGGGATAAGGGAAGGTGGGGGGGGGGAAGAGGAGAATGAGGAAGAGGAGGATGGGGGGGTGGGGGAAATGGGTTAATAACGGGAAGGTGAGGAACATGAGAGAGTGGGCGTGGTACCCGAACGAGATAATAGGTTCTAAGATTTGGGTGGTTGAGATGATTAGAAATAGTTACCTGTAGTAACCAGGATCTCTCTCTCTCTCTCTCTCTCTCTCTCTCTCTCTCTCTCTCTCTCTCTCTCTCTCTCTCTCTCTCTCTCTCTCTCTCTCTCTCTCTCTCTCAGCAGGCGATGGCTAGGGCTGGGGGTGCCTACCTGCTGGGATTTCTGGGTGAAAGTCAAACAAGGCATTGTTGTTGTTGGTAGTGGAAAGGGGAAGGGGGGGGTTGGTGGCCTTTACTGCTTTAGTTACGGTTATACACCTCTAACATGCCCCCCCCCATGTTCACCTGCACACCTGCTTTCATGCCCACACACCTGTGCTTCACCCAGCACAACCACATTCCAGCATCACACACAGCACCACCACACACAACACCACCACACCCACCCCCTTTAGGGGGTCGGGTAATGGACAGCGCACGGGACTCGTAATCCTGTGGCCCGGGTTCGATTCCCGGAGCCGGCAAAGACAAATGGGCAGAGTTTCTTTCTCCCTGATGCCCCTGTTACCTAGCAGTAAATAGGTACCTGAGAATTAGACAGCTGTCACGGGCTGCTTCCTGGGCGGGAGGAGGGAGGGTGTGGGAGAAAAAAATAGTTAATAGTTAGTAACAGTTGATTTATTGACAGTTGAGAGGCGGGCCGAAAGAGCAGAGCTCAACCCCCGCAATGACAACTAGGTGAGTACACCTAGATGAGTACACCACCACACATCAACAAATCATCTTGAGCAACAAGCCGCTGCCTTACCAGACACCGTTTACAGTCCTCTTTGCGAGTTGTCATCTTCAAACAAATACTTACACTTTGTAAACAAGTTGCGCAAGCTTGCTTGCTTTGCTGCCACATCCGGTGTTCGCACTCAAGCCTCTCCTTCACATCCTAAGTTATCCTGACTGTGTTATCCTGACTGTGTTATCCTGACTGTGTTATCCTGACTGTTATCCTGACTGTGTTATCCTGACTGTCCTTCTCGGCTATACTTCAGTCATCGTTCAGTATTTCACCATGAAGAAACCCTCATCTGTGAGACTGTAAATCCCCATTCTTGGGATTTACAGTCTCACACACTTTTCATTTTTTCCTCGATATTTTCATTCCTTTACCCTTTACCTGTTGATAATTTCGAGAGTTCTTCTACTGTGGCGCGAGCCGGCCTGTGATCAACGTTCCCTGGTGAGTGTCAGGTCTTTGAGTCTGTCTTCGTAGCCCGAAGCCCACATTGCTATCATAGCCAGGCTATCATAGCCAGGCTATCATAGACAGGCTATCATAGACAGGCTGTCGTTCTTCTTATCACTACAAATGCTTACCATATTGCTTATTTATGGGGCTGAGCAACGTCTTTCATCCATAAGACAGACAGAACCGCTTCGTGCTTTAGGAACCTTTAAAGCAAGAGAAACAAGAACCTTTCAAGCAAAACACACCAAACCCTATTGTGTTCACTGACGCCATAGCGATGCATGTTCTTGAACGTCATTTTCTCTGAATCTTCGTGAGGGATTTTTCTTATTCTGTAGTAATTTGGTGGTTACGGTTGTCAGGTGGAGGGTCTTGTAAGGGCGGGGTGTCTGTCTCCTCTCGGGTTTTGGTACCATCTTAGTCTTACTCCTAACAATCCGGTAGTTAACCCCATCTGGTGAGTGGTTTGCAGCCCTCTTGTACAGCCTCCTTCAGCACCTTGGCAAGATTTGACCTGCCCAGTCAGCCTTTGTCAGGCCAAGTGCTTAAATTTTGTAGTCTTATTTGTAGGCACCTCATCGTGCTCTGTGTGTGTGTGTGTGTGTGTGTGTGTGTGTGTGTGTGTGTGTGTGTGTGTGTGTGTGTGTGTGGGTGTGTGTGTGTGTGTGTGTGTTACTAAATGTCCTTAAGATGGAGGGTGCGGGTGAGAGACGTTGTGATTCTGGAGACAAAATAAAAACAGAAGATTATGACCTCAACAAAAGAGCCGGAGTTCCCATTTCGCGAAGGCTCTGGGGGCTAGCCAGGGCTGGCTGGCGCAATGAGGTGGCATTGGAACCGGTTTATATATATTGGCTGTTGGAGGGGGAGGGGGGGGGGGGGTGGAGGTGGAAGATGATAGAGACTGGTTGTAATTACCCGGAGTGTAATAGACTTAACTGTAATGTGGGTGGAGGAGCCCCTCCATCCACCCACAGGGTGGAGGAACGAAGGTATTAACGGGTGGGCGGAGGGATTAATTAAGAGGTAGGCTAGTGGCTAGTCCCCCCACCAACGGATTAACGGATATATGGGGCCAGTGAATAGACGGATTGACAGTTAGATGGCTTGATGAACTGATTAACGATAATGACTAGTGGTTGGAGGTGTTAGCGGATAAATGGGTCAATGGATGGACGGATTAACAGACAGATGAGTCAATGGATGGACGGATTAACAGACAGATGGGTCAATGGATGGACGGATTAACGGACAGATGGGTCAATGGATGGACGGATTAACAGACATATGGGTCAATGGATGGACGGATTAACAGACAGATGGGTCAATGGATGGACGGATTAACGGACAGATGGGTCAATGGATGGACGGATTAACGGACAGATGGGTCAATGGATGGATGGATTAACAGACAGATGGGTCAATGGATGGAAAGTTTGTGTGTGTTTCTCCCATATTTGTGCCTGCACGGTCAAGCTTTAGCTCTTGAACCCCGTCATTCTAGCTGATGGATGTCTATTTCAATGACCCTCTGACATATTTCTCTTATCATATGGAAGCAAACCCTATTAATAATTTCAAAATTTCTTGAGTTCGCTTCTACAACCTGTTATTTAGTTCATTTCATTCACAATCAATCTACTCTTGCCGTAAAAGAAAACCTTTTAATGTCTCCATGACTCAAGCTTTCACCCATGCCCTCTTGTTCTGTTGGTACGTATTGTGAACATTTCCTGTTCACAATAACAGAGGCATCATCGGAGACAACTGCCCATTTGTTATTGCCTCAGGCTGAAACGAAGCCGGGTTCGTGGTTGCGAATCCAGAATGCTGCTTGCTCGGCCATAGGACCTGTGTGTGTGTGAGTGTGTGNTGCTACTGCTGCTACTGCTGCTACTGCTGCTGCGCTGCTACTACTGCTGCTGTTGCTGCTGCTGCTGCTGCTACTGCTGCTGTATGTGTACTCATCTAGTTGTGCTTGGGGTTGAGCTGCGCGCTCTTTGGTCCCGCCTCTCAACGGTCAATCAACTGGTGTACAGATTCCTGAGTCTACTGGGCTCTATCATATCTGCATTTGAAGTTGTGAATGAAGTCAGCCTCCACCACATCACTGCCTAATGCATTCCATTTGTTAAACTACTCTGACACTGAACAAATTATTTATAATGTGAGTGTGTGTGTATGTGTGTATTCACCTAGTTGAAATTCACCTAGTTGCGCTTGCGGGGGTTGAGCTTTGCTCTTTCGGCCCACCTCTCAACTGTCAATCAACTGTTACCAACTACTAACTAACTCATTTTTTACACACACACACCCACACACACACACACACACACACACACACACACACACACACACACACACACACACACACACACACAACACAAGGCGGGATCCAAGAGTCAATGCTCGATCTGCAGACACATATAGGTGAGTACACACACACACACACACACACACACACACACACACCAGAAAGCAGCTGTCTACCTCACAGGTACCTATTTACTGCTAGGTAACAGGGGCATTCAGGGGTGAAAGATGCGTCGTCCCAATTGTTTTTGCCTGGTCTGGGAATCGAACCCGGCCCACAGAATTACGAGTACTGCGCGCTATCCACTCAGCTACCAGACCTCTATGTATGTAGGGGTCTGGTAGCACCCGCCCCCCCCCTCCCCACACACACACAAACACCAGTGAGTGTACTCACCTATTTATGTGTGTGTGTGTGTACTCACCTAGTTGTATACTCTAGTTGTGCTTGCGGGGGTGAGCTCTGGCTCTTTGGTCCCGCCTCTCAACGTCAATCAACAGGTGTACAGTTTCCTGAGCCTATTGGGCTCTATCATATCTACACTTGAAACTGTGTATGGAGTCAGCCTCCACCACATCGCTTCCTAATGCATACCAAGGTGTGTGTGTGTTTGTGTGTGTGTGTGTGTGGTGTGTGGGTGTGTGTGTGTGTGTGTGTGTGTGTGTGTGTGTGTGTGTGTGTGGTGTCTGTGGTGTCTAGCAACGTAGACTACAGCTTTTGAATGCCTTGAGAAAAGAATATAAATTAGACTAAAGATTAGAATCAAAATAACAACAATTCCATCAATAATAGAGTAAATAAGACATGGTCATCGATGACCAATCAGTCCATCTACAGGCCGAGACGAGCCCCACACACACAATATAGAGTGTGCCACGGTGGTGCCAGAGCCTGCTCCGGACCTTGGCACTCTTGTCCATGTAATTCTCCTTCAACCCTTCCATGTACCTCGATACTTTTCCACCACAAACTTTCCCTCCTGGCTGAAGGAGGGAGAGAGAGAGACGTGTTATATTCTCTTACGTACGCCGTCCCTCTGTCAGGCAGGTGCAGTCATTATTTAGTTTTCCGTTCTGTAAGCTTAATGAAAAGGCTTCCGGCAGGGACGTACCCTTCACGGGAACATCGGGGTGACAGTAATTACAAGAGGGTGGTGTGTCTCTTCTGGACATCTGGAGCTGGTTCCAGGGCCGCCTCTCTACCTCTTGAAGTTGGGGTCAGTGCATTTTCTCTATTCTAGAGTTGATCGAGGAGCACTTCTAAATCTTAGAATTGGCTCCAGAGGCTCTTCTCCATCCCAGAATTGGTTCTAGGGGCTCTTCTCCATCCTAGAGTTGGCGTTAAGATTTCTTCTACATTTTAGAGTTGGCTCTAGGGGCTCTTTTCCTCCCTAGAGTTGGTTACAAGAACTCATTTACCCCGAAGTAGGTTCAAAGAGCTTTTCTCTTCTCCTGGAGTTGTTTACAGAGGAGGGGGAGGGGGGGGGATTCTTCCCTACCCTTGAAGTTGGATCACTGGAACCAACTCCTCTCTGCCCCTGGAGTTAGTTCCAGGGATGTTTCCCTACCCATGAAGATCTATCTGGGGTTTGTTTCACGATCTCCTCGCCCAAGGCTGGACGGTCTCGCTTCATGCAGGTCGGCGTTTAATCCCCGACCGTCCAAGTGATTGGGCACCATTCCTTTCCCCCCGTCCCTTTCCAAATCTTTATCCAGGCCCCTTGCAAGTGCTATATAGTCGTGATGGCTTGCCGCTTTCCCCCCTGATAGTTCTCTTCTCAGCCTCATTTTTATCCTTGAAGACGATTTGTAACTGATTCCTAAAGTTCTTCTACCTGTAGACTTGTTCTCACGTGGGGTCTTTGGGCTCCTCCATCTTCGAGATGGAGACTTTTAGTAGCGCTGCTACCTTATTAACTCTTGTGTTCATGATGATATCCTCATAATGCACCCAGAGTTTGCCAGTGCAGATTACCCTTCACATGCCTCTGCATGACTTACCATCCTGTGTGATAGGGATGTTAGCCAATGTAGCTATCTTTTTGACACACACTGTACTGCCCTTCATGTAGTCTAGGGTAGCTGCATAAATGCAGATGTACCTAAATGTGTTAATTAATAAAAGAAAAGGACTCCTTTACCCATAGAATCCGTCTTGCGTTGGTTCCACTGACTACTCTCTACCTTTACAGCCTGTCTGGTTGTACGGGGCTTAATTCTCTCTACCTTTAGTAGCCCAGACCGGCCTGGAATGGGTGCCAAGGGAGCAGAGTGATCGCAGAAAACACGGAAACAAATTAGCGACAACCCAGCTTATCATACCTTGAGGTTACCTTGAGGTGCTTCCGGGGCTTAGCGTCCCCGCGGCCCGGTCGTCGACCAGGCCTCCTGGTTGCTGGACTGATCAACCAGGCTGTTGGACGCGGCTGCTCGCAGCCTGACGTATGAGTCCTAGCCTGGTTGATCAGGTATCCTTTGGAGGTGCTTATCCAGTTCTCTCTTGAACACATCATGGGTTAAAACCAGGTATATTTTGCCTTATGCACTTACCCAACAATTTTGATAACCGTAAACAATACAAAAAGACAGGTGTTATATGCACGATCTCTTTACAGATGTTGATAAATATGACCCCAGAGGTTACAGGTATTGGTAAGTATGACCCCAGAGGTTTACAGGGGTTGATAAATATGACCCCAGAGGTGTACAGGTGTTGATAAATATGACCACAGAGGCTTACAAGTAAGTGTCATTCCTGAGCAAGAAAGAAGCAACAGGTAAAATAGGGGACATTAACTGTTCGAACAGGTCACGAAGAAAGAATAAAGTGAACCCCACTCAGTCCAAGCACCAGGTTTGGTACTCGCCTCTCCGGGCCAATCTCTGCGGATGACGTTGATATACGATGAATCGACGTTGATTCTTATACTTATCAAGTATTTCAATTGGCAACGGAAAACAGAATGATTTTCAGATGTGACAATTTCACTGTTACTTGGGATTGGAGCGGATAAAGACAAATTAAGATACAAACCGCAGTCATATAATTTCATTTATTATAAAGATGCAGAAGATCTCGGAATAGTGATGCTATCTTGAGGTTATCTTGAGATAATTTCGGGGCTTTTTAGTGTCCCCGCGGCCCGGTCCTCGACCAGGCCTCCACCCCCAGGAAGCAGCCCGTGACAGCTGACTAACACCCAGGTACCTATTTTACTGCTAGGTAACAGGGGCATAGGGTGAAAGAAACTCTGCACCAATGTTTCTCGCCGGCGCCTGGGATTGAACCCAGGACCACAGGATCACAAGTCCAGCATGCTGTCCGCTCGGCCGACCGGCTCCCATGCTGCATTGATAAAGATGCTGAAATAGCATCTTTATCAATGCTAATGATCAGGAAGCCTAAGTAAAGCCAACAGCCTCAGTCGGAAAAATGACAGGATGGATTATTCTATTCAGCTCGTTCCCTCGATTTGCCACTCCGTTAAAAAATCGTGGGAGGAGGAGGGTCATGCCTTTCAAATCAAGGGATGGCAGGCCAGTTATTGTACTCTACAGAGCAGAACACCGGTGTTCTTCCCTCTCGCACTGATCTGTACTACTCGCATCCCCTTTCATATACTACCCTATAAACCCTATAAAAAAACCTACCTATAAAAGATTACATATACTACAAACATTGTAGTTTGGCAGCCCAAACTTATCCAGTTCTCAAGAGAGAAACTGGATAAGCACCTTCAAAGGATACCTGATCAACCAGGCTGTGATTCATACGTCAGGCTGCGAGCAGCCGCGTCCAACAGCCTGGTTGACCAGTCCAGCAACGAGGAGGCCTGGTCGACGACCGGGCCGCGGGGACGCTAAGCCCTGGAAAAACTCCAAGGTAACTCCCCTTTCAAAGCACCAGTTATATTCCAGTTTTAAGGTCAACTTTTAAGGTGAGTACACACACACACACACACACACACACGCACACACACACACACACACACACACACACACACACACACCACACACACACACACACACCACACACACACACACACACACACACAGGAATTAAACTGTTACTGCAGGAATTAAACCTCACTTCGTTGGAAGACAGAAGAGTTAGGGGGGACATGATCACCACATTCAAGATTCTCAGGGGAATCGACAGGGTTGATAAAGACAGGCTGTTTAACACAAGGGGCACACGCACTAGGGGACACAGGTGGAAACTGAGTGCCCTAATGAGCCACAGAGATATTAGAAAGAACTTTTTTAGTGTCAGAGTGGTTGACAAATGGAATGCATTAGGAAGCGATGTGGTGGAGGCTGACTCCATACACAGTTTCAAGTGTAGATATGATAGAGCGCAATAGGCTCAGGAAACTGTACACCTGTTGATTGACGGTTGAGAGGCGGGACCAAAGAGCCAGAGCTCAACCCCCGCAAGCACAACTAGGTGAGTACAACTAGGTGAGTACACACACACACACACACACTCGTACCAGTGCGAGGCACTGAATGCCGGTTTCCATGGAGAGTTCATAATGGAGCCTGAGCAGCTTCCATTGTTTGACGAGGAGATGACCCAAGATGAGAGACTAACGGATATAGAAGTGACAGCAGAGGAAGTAATGAAACAGCTAACAACAACACTGGATGAAACCAAAGCATTTGGACCAGATAAAGTATCTCCGTGGATACTAAAAGAGGCAGCGCAGGCCCTCAGCTTGCCTCTAGCAAGGATCTATAATGAGTCACTTACGAATGGAGAGTTGCCCCACTTGCTGGAAGAAGGCAAATGTGGTACTAATTTAAAAAAAATGAGATAGGGAAGATGCACTTAACTACAGACCAGTATCACTGATAAGCATCCGCTGTAAAGTACCTTAAAGAATAATCAGGTTAAGATTGGTTACACACCTATTGAACATTAGACATGTAAACAAACACCAACATGGGTTCAGGGAAGGGAAATCATGCGTAACAAACCTACTGGAATTCTATGATAAAGTAACAAGAATAAGGCCGGACAAAGAAGCATGGGGCAGATTGCATATTTATGGACTGCCAAAAAGCCTTTGACACAGTACTTCACAGGCGACTTCTATTCAAACTTGAAAGGCAGGCGGGAGTTAGCAGAAAAGCCCTTGCTTCGGAAAATAATTACTTAACCACGCAGGAGCCTGAGAGTAACGGTAAGGGGCGAGAAGTCAGACTGGCGATCGGTGGTGGGACCAGTTCTATTTTTAATATACGTGAACGACATATCTACAGGAGTCGAGTCCTATATGACGATGTTCGGGGATGACGCTAAATTAATGAGACAGAGTTGTGACAGATGAGGAGGACTTGAACAAGCTGCAGAGATGGTCAGAGAAATGGCGATTTGGAGTTCAACACGAGCAAGTGTAAAGTTATGGAAATGGGACTAGGTGACAGGAGACCAGAGGTTCAGTACACAATGAAGGGAAACTACCTTCCTGTGACGATTCGAGAAAGGGACCTGGGAGTGGACGTAACACCAAATCTAACTTCTGGGGCAAATATAAATCGGATAACGACAGCAGTTCCTCTATGCTAGCAAAAGTTAGGTCATTTAGAAATCTAAGTAAGGAGGCATTCAGAGTGCTTTACACTGCCTACGTGAGACCAGTCTTAGAGAATGCAGCCCCCATCTGGAGCCTCCCACCTAAAGAAACACACAAAGAAACTTGAAATGTTCCAAAATTTGCGACGGGGCGTAATCCCAGAGTTGCATGGGATGGGATATGAAAAGAGACTGAAGGAACTAAACCTGACGACGTTAGAAAAAAGGAGGAAGCTGGGAGATATGATAGCAGCATAGAAAATACTTAGGGGGATTGACAGAGTGGAAATAGATGAAATGTTCGCGCAGAATACCAACAGAACAAGGGAACATGGGTGGAAGCTGGAAACTCAGATGGGTCAGAGATGCTAGAAAGTTTTCTTTTAGCGTGAGAGTAGTGGGGAAATGGGATGAACTAAAAGAGCACATTGTGGAAGCAAGCATTATTCATAGCTTTAAAACTAGGCATGATAGAGAAACAGGACAGGAGCCATTGCTTTAAACAACCGAAGGCTAGAAAGGCGGGACCTGTACTCTGCGCAGATCCCGATCACAAGATCTGTACACCAGTTGATTGACAGTGTAGAGGCGGGACCAAAGAGCCAGAGCTCAACCCCCGCAAGCACAACTAGGTAAGTACACACGTGCGCGCGTATCACATTCACAATAATGCAACTTCACAAACCAGATTATAACAGAAGGCACTTAGGGTGTGAGGGTGTGGTGAGGAGAAAGGGTTGGGGAGTGGGGTGTGAGGGTGTGGTGAGGAGTGTTGTGAGGGACAACGTACATAGGGAAAGGGGGGGGAGGAGGGTGATGCACAGGGCCCTATTCGTTATCAAACCGGTTGCAAACTCTTTTTCCCTCTTCCTCTCTCTTCACCTCTTGCTCCTTTTCCCATCTCCACCGTTTCCTCCCCGTCTCTCTCTCTCTCTCTTCATATCTTGCCTTCCTTGTCGTCTCCCCATGTCCTTCTACAGTGTTGTCTGCTCAGTCCCTCTCTGTCCTCTTCCCATTTATGATGGAGAGTGTCCGACTCAGTGTGTGCTTGTGTCCCTCGGTGTTCTCCGCGAGGTGGGGGATGATGGTGTGCTTCAGTAACCCCGAGGGCTTGTCAAGCCTCTCTTATGGGTTACACGCTAACACACCCACTCACCCTCCTCCATCTCTTTGTATGCACCGGCATTCCTTCTAGGAATTAGCAGTGTTATTCATCTGTACCTCAGAGCTCTGTCTCCTCCGATTTGATCACTCCAGCTTTCAGCGTCCAGTCGAGGCCGTCCGTATTCAACTGCGATCTGCGCGGTGTGTTGTTTATTCTCGGCTCCAATGGCCCCGTTGTTTCGGTACCAGAGGTGGCCCAGCCAGTCGATGGTGATTTGATTGTTTCATCCTGTGAGCGATAGCGCAAAAAGGATTACAGAGGGCACAAAACATCTTTATCAGACCTCAACGGAGATTATTACATAAGCAATTTCGTCTATCCTTCACACCTTCTAATTACAATGTCAGCTAGTTACAGAGAATGTTCTATTTCAAGAGCTATATATTTACAGCAAGTCAGTATACATTAATGTTAGGTCTTATCGCTAATACATAATTGTTTGAGCAGTGGAGATATTACAGTCACAGGGGAGCTGGGATAATATCTGTTCCGGGACCCACCTGTCTACAAAAAAATATATCTTTCCTTTACGCCATCCATGTCCGAGCCCCACTCTGCAATGTTTCCTGCCTGGCCTCCCCACCCTACGCTTCCTTCTCTATCCCTCATACCCTCCCTCCCTCCTACCCTCCCACCCTCCCTCATACCCTCCCTCTCTGCTACATAATCGTGGTCCCAACATGAGCACATTATCATTTTAAGTTTCCCACTCGTTTTAAAATGGCATCCGATGTGGCACGAGGCTGACATTTGGCCCTACGCGTTGTGCCGGCTAAGGGAAGGCTGATTAGCTTTGACGTCGGGGGGAGGGTGGGGGGGGAGAGAGGAGCAAGAGGGGGGAAGAGGAGAGACGCTAGCTGGGCCAACAGAGAGGATGGGAGGAAAGGGCAGAGTGAGAGAGAGGGAGTGAGAGACGAGGGATGGAGGGAGGGAAGCTGGGGAGACGGAGCAATGGGAGAGAGAAAGTGAGAAAGGTTGGTAAAGTGGGATTGACACCGAGAAACGGACGGACGGAGGAAGAGAGAGGGAGGGAAGGAGGGAGGCTGGAGGTGAGACGAAGTAACAAAGATAGGGAAGGAGAATGAAGAGAGATGTAGTAAAAGGGAGAGGGAGTAAGATGAAGGGAGAGAGGGAATGAGGTAGTGAGAGAGTAAGAGCGTCAGAGGTGGATTGGAAGGGGCAGGAGAGGGTGGCAGAGGGGAAGGGGAGTGGGGGCAGGGAAAGGTGGCAGGGGGGGGGTGTAAACATGCACACAGGTGAGCACTGAAACCAGTTCGTTAATTATAGTAGCATGGAGCAGGTATCATCAGGCTGTGGAATGAACTCCTCACCTGTTGTTCGTATATGCTTCACCCCCACAACACTCCCACACACCCCACAACACCCCCACAACACTCCCACACACCCACAACACTCCCACAACACTCCCTTCCCCACCCCCCCACAACACTCCCTCTCCCCCCACACCAAACTTGGTAATTGTAGGTCGCCAAGCTGGGAGATACTGGACCCAAGCGTGCATTAGTGTGGCCAGATTGTTAGGTAGGTCTCTGCCAGCGCTGAGGGCTGGCTTATGGTGGTGGGGGAGGATGGGGCGAGGGGCAGGGAGGACGGATGGGGGGAGGGGAATGGGAGGAAGGGGGTGAGAAGGAGGGGAGAATAGGACGAGTATCTTGTGTGATGGTTTTAAGGTGGGGGACTGCTAGTGAGGTGGGGGGAAGAAAGGAGGAGGGTTTAGGGGTGATAGTGGTGGGTGGTGATTAAGGGAGGGGGTCACAGTGATCACGAGGAGATGGAAGGGGGTGTTATTGCTGGTGGGGAGGGGGGGGGGGCGCCGTAATGTGTGTTGACGGGAGGAGATTTTGGTGATGATAAGTAAGGGTGGTAGTGGTGGGGAGGAGACTAGAAGGGGTCTTGGAAGTGCTGACGGTGAGTGGGGCGGAGTCTTAGTGATATTAGTGATGGAGAAGGAAGATGGTTGTAGAGGTACAGTGGTGGGGAAGGGTTGTGGTGGAGGTATAGTGGTGGGGAAGGGGTTGTGGTGGAGGTACAGTGGTGGGGAAGGGTTGTGGTGGAGGTATAGTGGTGGGGAAGGGGTTGTAGTGAAGGTACAGTGGTGGGGAAATGGGGGGAGGAAATGATTTCATTGCATCACCAATGACGCAGTGAAATGAGGAACTGCAGGACGAGGGGCAGGGAGGACGGATGGAGGACACAGCCGCCAACAGATAAATGATGCAGTGAACCAGAACTAACTATACGACAACAGGTAACGGGCAACATAAAGCAGGTAACAGACAACTTGGTAATTAATGCAATAACATCAGGACGAGGAGGAATAAACGTGTTGCAAGAGGAATGAATGGAGTATAGGTGAGAGTAACCCCCTGGTCAAGTCTCCCGACCATTACCTACCCCATAACTCGCCTCTGCCTTTCTCATTAACCTCCGCAACTGCTGGGGGCGACACACTGCTGAGAATTAAACTAACTTTGACCGTCGCTTCGCAGAATTGTTCTTGGTCTCTGTAATTACCTTTGTCCATATTAAGAACAAGCTGAGTAAGAACGGAAGACAAGCGATAAGTTAAGAAATGGAATTGCTTACTTCGTCTCGCCTCCTGCCTCCCTCCCTCTCTCTCTCTCTCTCTCTCTCTCTCTCTCTCTTCCTCGACCTTATCCTCTTGGAGTATTTATTCTTGAATTTCGTGCTGTTTTTGGATTGAACGTTTATCTACGGTATTTATGTATGGAAGTTAATGACTCAATAGTAGGGAAGTTGGTGATATAAACAAAATTAAGCAAGATGCATATATATATATATATATATATATATATATATATATATATATATATATATATATATATATATAATCCTGTAGACCAATTGTGTGTGTGTGTGATTATTGGTAAGGCTGCTCCAAAACACTTCAATCTTAGTTCATTCAATATTTTTAGGTTTGCTGGAAGCAGTTTTGTTTACTCATCTTGCACCTGTACCACCTCTGCTCTTCAGTGGTTCTTCTTACATTTCTACAATATCTTGGCTCTATTAAGTTGTTATTTGTATTGTGCAGATCGAGGCCCCTGACCTTTGAGCATCTACCAGGTATATATTATGTGAGATCTGTCTCGTCTTCAACTCTCCAGAGAGTGCACGCCGAGTGCCTTCAGAAGCTCCTTGTAATTAGGTGTTTTGCTGTGTCTGTGCGGGTCGTATATGCTCTCTCTATATTCTATCTCAGAACGTCTCCTTCCTAGGAAGATGAGTACCGAGCGTTACTCTAAACATGAAAGCACAAGTGATTTAAGAAGTAGAAGCAGAAGGGTGGCATCCCTTGATTTGATAATCCACCCTATCATTTCCCCCGCTGGTGACAAGTATTGCTACGCCCTTGTCAATATCCCTACGCCCCTCTTTCTTCTCGGCTTCCCCTCCCCCCCCTCCCCCACACCGTGACTGGCACGTCGGGAAGAAGAAATAAAACTTCCCAGCTCCGAATATGGCAACTCGTGTCGAATAGAGCAAGTCGTTTACCAAACACGTTCGTGGCGGGGGATGCAAGATTTGTGAGTGCAGTCTTCGTTCTTGCTCGGCTAACATTTGTTGGGTCCAGTCAGCCAGCTTGACAGCCAGTTAGGCAAGCCAGCCAACTATCCAGCTCAGACTGGCCTAATTTTTCCTAATGTCAAGAAAACGGTTCAATAAAAGTGTCATCCTCTAAGCTACCAGAGGACCCAAAATAGAAAACGGGACAGAACGTCATTTTCGCGAGCCGTTAACATTTTTTTGTACGACAATTTTTGACCTTATGTAACGCATTCGAGCGAAGGGAAGGGAACTTTCAGGAGAGAGCGTCAAGCCATTTCCACTATATAGCACTGGGAAGGGATCAGGATAAAGATTTGGGATGGGACGGGGGGAAGGAATGGTGACCAACTACTTGGACGGTCGGAGATTGAACGCCAACCTGCATGAAGCGAGATCGTCGCTCTTCCGTCCCGCCCAAGTGATTGGACTAAAGCGACGTTATTTGTAGAAGTTATTTGTAGAAGTCGTTATTTGTTCTCCAGCTAGCCTTCCAGCCATACAGCTAACCAACCAGCCATCCATTCATCCAGACTAGGCACCTAGCCACCAAACCATCCAGACGAGTGTTTTAACATTCTATTACGTCCCGTTGCTGCTAAGGATCTCAGTCGTCCCCAAACTACAATTAAATTAAAATATGACAAAAAACACTTTGTGTAAGAAGAATTATTGCAATGTGTACAATATCAGACAAAAGATATATGTAACTATAAGAAATATTGCCGGAACAATCGTGGACATCTTCAAGAGAAAACTGGACTCTTTTCTAAAAAAACGTGCCGGACCAACCGGGCTGTGGTGGGTATGTGAGCCTGCGGGCCGCTCCAAGCAACAGCCTGGTGGACCAAACTCTCACAAGTCAAGCCTCGGGCCGGGCTCGGGGAGTAGAAGAACTCCCAGAACCCCATCAAGCAGGTATCAAGTAGGTAACATGCAAATAAGAGTAGTGCAAGTGAATGGGGTCATGATTAATTACAGGAGTGAGCAGAACGTACCACATTAGACTACCTCACTCACTCGCTGACAAAAGCATTATAGGATATTAAGTCATATATAACCCTACATAAATATTTCACCTGGGGGGGGGGAGGGTCTCAGCATTCCACATTAGTACAAAATACACAATATGACGTCATGACAGCTAGATACCTTAACGCGTCCCACAAGAAAAGATAAAACTGACTTTATAGTTAAGCCCTCAAATACCCACACTTCAGAGGTCCACCTGTTCACCTGTCCACCACCACCTGTCCACTCAAGGCAAGGCAACCCACCCCTCCCCTATCCTTCCTTCCTTCCTTCCTTCAACTAACTCTATTCGATTACACAAATTACTAATATAAAAAATAATGTTTAACATGCAAAGACATAAGATAATAACATATATGAATTAACCTCAGAAATATAATATTACAGGATCATGCAAGATCATTGTAATCACCGTGCAACAATTTACCTACAATGGTATTATACCTTTGCAACAAATCAGTCCACTTCTCTGCTGTGCACCAATTAATATCTCATGGTGTACAATGTAATATTGTCAGCATTATATAATATACTAGCAATACAAAAGATCAAAATTAAGGCTAATATGTAGCCTTTACTGCTAGAATCCATTCTATAAAACATCTAAATTATTGGGAGAACAGCATTTTAACGTAAATGACTGTACTTTGGGCTTTACCGGGGACAGGTATATATATAATCAACTTCTAAAAAAGTTGAAGTGTTAGAGTCAGACTTTCTTGGGAAGAGTGACAAGTTAGTGTTGTCTCAGTAAACACAGAGATGATGGCTATCGCACGGAGGCACCATATATAACCTCCTAATATATTACCAACACCACAATAATCTGACTCGGGACTCTTCGATAATATATTAGGTGAAGATATTAAAGATAAACTGTCATTTACTACACGTGTGAGAGATGTTGCAGCCAAATACGTCATGAAAATTGGCTCGTCTACATTGTCGCGTTCCGTGTAGACGCTCGCTTATAGGCCTATCGCTCAGCCTATAACTTATTATTTACAATATATTTATCATAGTTTTTCGCCTTTATTCCCGGCTTGGTGCCTTCGTTTGATAATTATTGCGAGACACCTTCTAATTGTTTATCTAAAGCTATTTGATAAAGTCTCGGAATAAGTTAGAATATTTAGCCAGAAGTAAACTTAACTCATTTTTTTTTTTTAGATATACAAGAGTTGGTAATCTTGTACAGCCACTATTACGCGTAGCGTTTACGGGCAGGTCCCTGAATACGATCCCCGCCGCGAAGAATCGTGTTACAACCAAGTACTCATTTTTTTTACTGTTGAGTTAAACAGAGGCTACAGTTAATGATTTGCGCCCCAGTAAATCCTCCCCGGCCAGGATACGAACCCATAACAAAGCGCTCGCGGAACGCCAGGCAAGTGTCTTACCACTACACCACGGAGACTTAAAATCTGCGTCAATGCAGAACATGCACTCTCACCAGCACTAAAGTGACGTTCTAGTTCTGACCCCAGCCACTTGGGCGGACGGTAGAGCGACGGTCTCGCTTCATGCAGGTCGGCGTTCAATCCCCGACCGTCCAAGTGGTTGGCACCATTCCTTCCCCCCGTCCCATCCCAAATCCTTATCCTGACCCTTCCAAGTGCTATATAGTGGAAATGGCTTGCGCTCTCTTTCCACGGGAGACATCTCCCGTTAACGAGGCTAACCATAGCCCGTGCTTCTTGCCCAGCTCCCTGTGCCAGGTAAGTTACGGAGCTCACCATAGCCCGTGCGTACTTGGAACTTGTTCCGAGTAGCTGATCTATAACAAAACAACAACAAGGCGCTCTCTCCTGATAGTTGCCTCTAGTTGTGGTGCACGCTACAAGGTACCAGCACAGCTACAAGGATCATTACACAAGTACTAGCTCCCACTTACTCCACTTGAGCTCGCTTCACCAACAATAAGGAAACAAAGAAGATTACAGGCGGCAAGGTCTATAGTGTCGAATATTACGGGACGCCAAAACTATGTTAACATTTATTGATTAAATAAAGATAACGGCAATAATAATTATAAATATGGTTTGATGTAGCACACAGAAAACCACAATAGCGTATGCAATCAATGAACAAATCACAAGGGACGCCATTAAGGTGCTTGGGTCCTCTCGGAGGTAGGTTCGGAACCGTCAGTCACGGCCTTTGTGGATTTGTTCACGTTTTGATGCCATACACATGGGTTACGATCTTGATCGAGGTAAGGTTATATACATTCTTTCACAGATAATTACCAACCCTCCCCCACCCCCCCCCCCCCCCTCTCAACTAATGCGTCCCATTTTCTATGCTATGGTCCCCACTGTACAAAATAAAGAGGTACTATAAAATGTAACGGCTCACAAACATCCACGTTTTCTTTGTGTGGGTTGGT
>WNGS01066681.1:6136497-6162642 GCA_020271785.1 Procambarus virginalis | reverse complement strand
TAGAGAACATATATAGTAAAAAATTTGGACCATCGTACATAATGTTGCTAATCTACAACACGACGGGCATCCTGCAGGCAAACATATAGGTGAAGGAAAATCATTGCATCAGAGAAGCGACTGTCGGAAAGTGAGGTCCAATAGTGGAGTTTCAATCCTAAAAGAACAAATGGGATGATGGAGAACGCAATCACAACAAAACACGAACTATAGTTTCACCTAGCACGTGTGATTCTAGCAGTCCGGACACAACAGCCTGTTTCCATCATAAATTATACCATAATAAATCCAACATATTCAAGAGAAAAGTAGATAGTTTTTTCTTCAAGGAAAGTGCCGGACCACGCGGGCTGTGGTGGGTATGTATGGGCCTGCGGGCGCTCCACATGCAACGAGCCTGTTGGAACACAGCCTCCACATGGTCAAGTCGGGCCTCGGGGCCGGGCTTGGGGACGTAGGCACATCCCCCAGAACCCCATCAAGCAGTTACAACTGACACCCTTTAAAGAACGATACACTGCACACCACAGTAATCATTCACCCCAACGTAACCTCACAAATAATACAATACCACTAGGCTAACCACACCCAAACAGACACAAGACACAAAAAAGACACAACACAGTCTAGCCCATGTTCAGCCATAAAAAAAATTGCTATGGTAGTGATATGTCAGAATGTGAATTTCTTAGGGGGCTACGATACTACCTTTATGTACAGCATGCGAATTGTTGCATTGCAAATTTTTCCTAACAAAATAGTTCACGCTTAAACAATAGGTTATATTACGATCATATGGTTTGAGGTTTAAAATATGATAACTTTTGTACGTAATAGTACTGTACTGCATTTTATTTGATTTTATTAGGTGCATGTACTCTACGGAATGTGTTGTGGCATGTTTCACACCGAAGCATTGAACAATTATGACTAGCCTAATCACAAAGTTAATATGTCAGTATATATATTAAAACAAGTGAACTTGTCCATGAAGGACTGCCAGATAACAGTCCAAAGGTTCCAATCCCATGCAGAGTTGGATCATTTTGGAAAAGATTATCCACTATTCTCCCTTGTACGCTCAAGCAGTAATTGGGGGACCTGGATGGAAATCGACTGCAGGATTTATTCCAGGAACAAGTAAGCTGGTGTTTTGTTTTAAAATACGCTGAGACAGGAGCAGCTCTTAACATGTATAAATAAAAATTTAAAAATTTTCTATAGCTTAGGCTACCCTACGATGTAAGTGCAAAAAAACTATGGCAGTGTCTGCTGACGGGGCGGGGAGAAGTGAGGCGTGAGGGGGGGCAGACATACAGGAAGGGGTGAGGAGGGGGTGACGCCACTCACACTACACCCACTCCACGGTGAAGGCATGGCGGGTAAAACAATTCCTACCTGGCCGGGAAGGGCGGCAAGAAATGGAAGGGAGAAATTAAAAATGGGTTAAGAGGGATCGATGTTAGAAGCAGAAAGATGCGGAGGAAGGGGGTGATGGAAGAGAAAGATCTCTAGTTATAAGGAACAAAGAGACCAGAGAGCAAAACTAGATCTGGTTGATGGTGGGGTTCTGGGAGTTCTTCTACTCCCAAGCCCAGCCCGAGGCCAGGCTTGACTTGTGAGAGCTTGGTCCACCAGGCTGTTGCTTGGAGCGGCCCGCAGGCCCACATACCCACCACAGCCCGGCTGGTCCGGAACTTCTCTTAGAAAACAGTCCAGTTTTCTCTTGAAGATGTCCACGGTTGTTCCGGCAATATTTCTTATAGATCACCGGAGGACAGTATTTTTACTGTCACCAGGGGACATGGCCATCACCAGTTACTCGGGAACATCACCAGGCGGCATGATAATCACCAAGAGTCACTAAGCGACACCACCATCACCAGTGATGTGTTGACATCATCACCAGTCACCTGCATACACCTCATTAATATCTACTCTTTACCCTCACACAACTATGCTCAAGATAACATATGCAGTATTAAAAATAATATTGTAACAACATAACATGTTACCGTGGAAAGTAGCTATCAGTCTCTAATACTGCTCGTGACTTCAAGTTGTCTTACAGTATTCTTTTTCAGTTCAAAAGACGATGCCAGGACCCAAACTGCAAGAAACAACAGCCTGATTGACCCAGTCACCAGCAAGAAAATGAGTAGAAGCCACCGTAGAGCCAGATGTCGACCTGCCTCGATGAGCATTTGAAATTTAAATTTAAATTTAAATGCTTATTGGCATATAAATTCAGACTAAAGGATGAGGTAGCTCCAGCTATTCTCACCCCGTTCAGTACAACGTGTTGTGTGTACACATTCTCTGGCTGGGCGCCGACGTTGTAAATCATATGAAAGAATAGCTACAAGATCCCTGGTCTCTAAACTATGCCTTAATGTACTCTTAATGTACTTAATGTAATGTCCGTTCATACTGTCATTAAACTGGCAAGAGAGCTGGAGATGACTAAACATTAAAACCCCATTTCATAGGCAAACAATATAATATGCATTCCTATAAATTATCAAGTGAACTTTCTTTAACGTTACATAATAACAGTAAAGAAAAAAACTTATGTAGCACTTCAATAGATAAAAAAAATCGTAATATAAATGTAGTCTGAACATATTGCATCTAAAATGCAAACTCATTTGCGTATATAAAATATTTTGTAAGTATTGCAAAATTAAATATGTACGAATACATTCATTTAAGTACTGTACATTGCTTCGCCTCATTTGATTAGCATAAATACATAAGCTTCTAATTCAACCATGTTCATTCATCAAATTATTGGATCTCGCTTGAATACGTCCAATTACAACATTTACCTCGTAATGGTAATGGCTTAGTTTGGGCGTGCTGGATGATGTTCAGTGTGGGGGGTGTGGGGCGCTCCCTGGTAAATCCTGAGAGAATGGCAACAGTGTGGTAGATCACGTGCCGAGAGTAGCAACTGTGTCGCTGTTGTTGTTGTTGTTGTTGTTGTTTTAGATTTAGCTACTCAGAACGAAATGTCCATGTAGCACGGGCTATGGGGAGCCCGTAATTGAGTTCGGTTATTCGCGATAACCTTATTACTCTGATATTTGGGTCAAAGTTTTAAATTGATGTGGGGTTTCCTCCTTTTTCCCTGTTTCTTTTTCGCTTCTGTTTTAGTCGTGTTTTAATCACATTATCTTGGTGGCGGATGTAGGTTCAGAATGTTCACTAGTGAGTCCCATTCTTTAACGGCTTTTCTAATCATTGTAGTGGCTGTGGAATGTGCATTTAATGCAGCTGCTGTCGTTGGACTAGTGTTTAGTTTGATGCGCAGGGCTTCAGTTGCTTCACATTCCAGTAAGTAGTGCAATAGTGGCGCCTCTACTTCTGTTCCACAGATATGACATTCTTAAACTATTGGGTTTAAGAGTGTGCTACTACCTCCCAGTAGCACTTGTAACCAAGTCTGAGTCTGTGTATGGCTACTGCAATGTCTCTGGGTATCTTTTTGTCAGGCTTGAAAGAGTAGTACCCAGTGGCTTGTTCGTACCGTATCGCAGTGGATCTTCCTTCCGCTACTTTGGCTCTGTAAATGTGTCGCGATTCAGGAAGATTCAACAGGTTAGCTATCGTCATAAACTATAACCCACTATATCGAGGGGAAAGTAGCTATCGTTGCACTCCACACTACACTATATCGAGGTGTTACTATCGTCACCCTCCATTCAACATTATATCAAGGAAAGATCAACAACCGTCAACCTGCACATGTTACACTATATAAAAACAGCAGTTACCATTAACCATCACACTACATCAGGGAGGAACAACTTCCATCACTCTCCACACCACATTACATCAAAGGAAGAGCAGGTATCCTCACTCTCCATACCATATTAATTCTAGGTAATGCAGCTGTCACCACCCTCCACACCACATTATATCAACAGCGGGCAGCTACCGTCACTCTCCATACTACACCCAAACTGTTCCAGAATATTAAACTAATGGATCATGGGTGACAGGAACGAAGGCCGCCCCTAAGGCCTCTTCCACACTGTTGTAATATAATTCCTCGCTGGGTCATTTATAGTCGCCGCTTAACAATTTCCTTTTTACTAGCACGTGGAGACAGGAATGCCGAGGTATCAACAGTGTTCAATGCCACTAACTCGCACGGGCAACGAGGGAAAAAATATGTCAAGTTTTTACCAGAGTCGGGTTGGCCGGCGCGTCTCCCGCCTCTCCCAGCAGCTGCCGCTTAACCCACCAACGCTCTGCTGGTGGTTTTCCAATAATGAAACGAGCTAACAGTTTCAGTAACAAACCTAATTCCGCTATGGAAAATTGTATTAGCTTCTCTTCAACGCATTATGTGCAATTGTACTCTTGACATGAATAACAGTACATTCACTTCGGGCGCCTAGAACACCAATTTTCAAACAGCATTCAGCTTATCCACCACTCAGTTTATCCACCATTCAGTTTATCCACCATTCAATGTTTATACAGTACTTCCTGAATCATATTTGGAATGATGGGGATAAAATTTCATAAACTGGGAGTTCGCACGATTATTAATTCTTAGTAAAATATTGAACAGATTTTGTCATAAGTAAGATATGTGCAGAAATTACGCAGCACTCTAAATTGGAAAACAGCCATTGGGCTCTTTGAGTCGTGGAGATTCGGCTGTTATTTCCCAAAGCTGTCACTAGCCTTCACTACTAGGATGTGAAGCTCACCAGCAGGATTCTAGCAGAAATGTTAGGGCATTACATTTCCTGTTACGTTCCACGTAAGTGAACCCCACCTGAACAAATGTTATCATGAAGGAAGCTATGATGTTCAAAGACTTTCCCATCGTATTATTAGGTGCAGACAATTTCTTACACATTATAGTGAACGAACACCCTCGTGTGATTCCATTTATTTTTTTTTAAATTACGCACCAGCTAGTCCTCATCAACAAAGGGCTCGTTAATCCAGCCGCCAAACCCCCTGTTTATGAATAAAAAAAAACGATTTATACATGACTCAACTAATGACGTTCGAGCATTTCTCGAATAGTGCTTCGCTGACGACCTCTGTTCAAATCTCTGTTCTGTTCTGTAACGACTTTTGTTCGAACCACAACGCTGTAAATGCTTCACACACGTACTACAAATACAAATAATCGCCAACAGAACATAAACACCTAATCTGACCTAACTATGCACAGAACTTTAATACATAATAATATTAATTTATATATGAGAACAACCCTATTTTCAATACACAGTATGTTAAACTTGATGAAGGTGTCTAGGGGGTCGGCCACCGATTTAACCAACCTGGACTGAGGACAGGTTTCCAAAGCACATCGAAATGTATACATATTTGTAACTTTACTATTTAAATAGTGTACAAAAACGAATATAGCAAACAAGCTCTATCACTCAATCCGTCTGGAATACGTAGTTGTCAAATTGATCGTTACAAAATAAAAACAAGGTTGGGGAAGGGTCCTTGAGAGAGAATGTTGCCAAATATAAGCCAATAGTAGTTTAAACTAACTAACTAGTTTTAAATCCATATGGGCCACCCGTCTGCGAACACACAACGGAGGAAGTCAAACCACAGTAATTTACAGTCACGGTGAATGATGCAGCTTAATGTTTAATTTATTAATACCCGCAAATATTATATGCTTACTATAGACTAAACAAATACAAAAAATTACGCTTTTGACTTGAAAGTGGTCCGCGATGCCTCATAGCACCGTCTGTAGGACGATACAAAGGTATTCCATAACAAAAAATGAATAAGCAATACTGCAATAATGGTAGTAGTAACTTATGGTCTGTATAGATAAAAAAACGGGGGGGGGGAGGACTTAGAAACAAAATTTCGCAAAATGCCTTATCTTTTCCCCCCACACACCGTCCTTGGCGTCTTGTTGCCAGGCTTATCATGAATTCCAAATCCCTCATCTTGCCACGGGATCAGGGGGATTCCAATTCAATTACCATCTTTGTGTTCGGCCATAATTATGAAAACTCTGAATGTAAACACGCCCTCCGGCCTTGCGAGGATAGCGTAATGATGGCGTGCGAGGATTCTTATCTCTCACACGCGTGGGCAGAGACCTCCACGCGCGCCTCACGCACACGCATACATGAACACACGCAACGCTCTAAATTTCTCTTTGGGGCTATTAATGTTCATGCCACCTCTTGGGTGGCTTAATCTTCATCAATCAATCAATCTTAATTTCTCTCACACACCTTAGTAATTAGGGGTGAACACCACGTTATAAACTTACATACTTAAGTAGTAAAAGTCAGTTCGTAGAGTCCTGGTACTGCCACAAAGGAAACAGTATATACCCTGATATTCACCTAAAAACAACCCGCTCTTGACTTATTGCACAGTAACATATCTCAAAACAAATGGATGGATGCTGCCGAGGTTTCGGAAAATATGAATTCCGACAATGAAGGCTGGAAGGACAAGGCCAAATAAAAACTTACATTCTAGATAATAAAACCGGTTCGAGGTGTCCTTGTAGTAAGCCCTCCTCCCCACATACTCCACCTATGTGGTTCACAAAGCTTGGGTGATAGATGAAGGTCGTGCAGCAAGCACACACACACACACACAGGGGCGAGCAGGGTTTAGGGTGTTCAATACCTGGCTAACTTACCACGATACATTTTCGTCGAGTAATGCGATACGAGTGATATTAAATGGGTTGCTGAGTTAGACGTTATCAGACTGCTATCCAAATGTTTTTATATAAGATGAAGAGGAAAGATAGGAGTGTTAAGAGGTCCCCCAGACCAGCATCGCCCCTTAGGACCTTCACCTCTCAGAAAGTTAGTGTGGTGCGTCTCGCTCCACTGGTCACACCGTCTGACCACACAGCCTACAGACACCATGGGGATGGGTTGCCCACCCCGCGGCCGACACACGCTGTACCCCATCTTTTGTTCCCACTATGACCACGGATGGAGTACTCCCCACAATATGGTTCAAGTCTCGTCGTGTCTGACCAAACGCCAGACACCAATGAAAGAGGGCCACCCGACCCCTCCCTCGCGCCTCAATTCCCAATAAATTCGAGGTTATTGCTGAGTTCCATCAAAAGCTCTCGTAGTATTTATTTAATATTGCAGTTCAAAGGCGCCAGCGGCGAAACACACAATACAAATTTGTTTCCATTAAAACACTACAGTACCGTAAGCCTAAGAGGTATCACGTATTCCAAAAGAGCAGAATCAAATGCACATATTGGACACAAAATGGGTGTTTATTTTGCTAGACCATCGTGACTTTCTATGAACGGAAATGTGGCATAAATAGGGATAATATATGTTAATATCGTAGCCGCAGTGAGCCTGGCGGCCAGCGATATTCACATTTCAAAACAATATAATTTTCGAACTCGGTCTAACTGAACCTGATAGTATTCATTCAGCCAGAAAACTAAAAAAGTGATAACAATTTCTTATGCGTCATGATGTTCAGACAAACGTGACGGTGAGAGCTGAGAATATCGCTGGTGCCTTGTATAGAGACTGTTGGGAGCCTCTTGTTGAATCATTTGTGATAAAAAAAGATTATTGATATATGTATTTGTGTACATGAATGTATATATATATATATATATATATATATATATATATATATATATATATATATATATATATATATATATACATACAAATGTGTATGTAATATTAACAACTGTGTAACTAGCTTCACAAGACTGTCACTTGCTTAGCTAAACGAGCTATGGGTTCAGTTCCTGAACAGATTATGTGCCTCTGTAACCCTTTCCACCACCGCCCACGGGATGGGTATGGGGTGCACAATAAAGAAATGAAATTAAAAAAAAAATGGTGGCAGTATTACATCACCTTCACGTTAACACTGAATAATTTATATTCTCCCATCTACGCGAATATGTAAAAATCTTACAATTTTTTAATACTGCACTGCTTACGTTTACTTAGTATAATTCATTTATTATACATCCAATGTAAATATATTGGTATTGTTCATTTATTATGCAGCCTATGTAAATGTAAAACAATGTCCAACAAATTGAGTTAATTTTACCAGGAATACACATACTGCACATTTCGAACAGTAAATTATTACCAGTTATTTTTCAAAATGGTACTCACC
Source organism: Procambarus virginalis (assembly GCA_020271785.1). Lineage (NCBI taxonomy): Eukaryota > Metazoa > Arthropoda > Malacostraca > Decapoda > Cambaridae > Procambarus > Procambarus virginalis. The sequence continues at coordinate 6,154,491 of WNGS01066681.1, read as the reverse complement.
CTGTGCCTGATTTGATAGCTATCTGGTGTATAATGGGCAAGCAATTTATAAATTATGCAAATTATTGAAATTTCTGTGCATTTATGAATATATCAAATATTAATAGAATGACTACAGTGGATATTTATTGGTCTTATATCCTTTAAAGTTTAACGAACTAAAAAATATGTTTTGCAAAATTAAAGTTATTTAGCATAAAAACCCACTCTAGTGTATATGTGAAATTTATGTAAGAAATTTTACACCAAATCTTTCGCACTTTCCCGAGTGCTTTATCAAGGTCTGAGTGTGTGATAAGGTACCTAATCACACACTCAGACCTTGACAAAGCCCTTAGGAGAGTGCGAAAGACTTTGTGTAAATTGCTTACATAAATTTCATATACACAAGTGTGGGTTTTATCCTATGCTATTATGTCTGTGAGAAGACATTACCATTACTAATTAAAGTTATTAATAGTATCTTTATCCAAATGAGCCTATTTACATGGAGTTATTTATATTTCTTAATTAAAATAATATAAATAAGTGTCCCGCGGTGCCTTGCTAGAAGAGCAGAGTAGCGTAATTCGAGTCTGGCCAACCTTGCCGCAGCTGCAGCGTCAACTGGAGACAGTAATCACTGCAGGGTGTCGTTAAGTAATTACAGCAGCCAGGCAGCGAGTTCATTAAGAGTAAGAGTAAGAGCAGCGAGGAAGTTGCTGGAGGTAATGGTACAAGATAGACTGCTGCAGTAACGCCTGGAGATAGATAGGCTGGCACAAAAATTGCTGCGGTTAGCCGAAAACATTAATCGGATAATCCAGCCTTTTTTTTAATACATTTAGGTACAGCTGCATTGTGTAGCTATCCTAGACTATATGAAGGGAGGTAAAGAGTGTGTCAAGAATTCATCACACAGGATGGTCAGCCATACAGAGGCATGTGATCAGTAGTCTGCACTTGCAATCTTTGGTTCCATTATTAGGATTTGATTTGATTGTTGCCGCCTGAGGCGGCTAGTTTATTATGCACCCCATACTCATCCTGTGAGCGGTAGCGCAAAAGCATTACAGAGGGCATAAAAGGTCTTATCAGACCTCATCTTAGATTATTACATAAACAATTTCATTTATCCTTCACACCTTATAGTTACATGTCAGCTAGTTACAGAGAATGTTCTATTTCAAGAGCAATATATTTACAGTAAGTCATTATACATTAATGGTAGTGTTATCGCTAATACATAATTGTTTGAGCAATAGAGATATTAGTCATAGGGGAGCTGCTGTTTATTATTAGTCTTCACAATACTGAGTTTCTTAATCTCATATGTCATTTATCTACTGGGAGCGAAATATGGATACAGCACAAGAATTTCCATTATGATTGATTGATTGTTGCCGCCGAAGGCGGCTAGTTTATTGTGCACCCCATACTCATCCTGTGAGCGGTAGCGCAAAAGCATTACAGAGGGCACAAAAGGTCTTTATCAGACCTCATCTTAGATTATTACATAAACAATTTCATCTATCCTTCACACCTTATAGTTACAATGTCAGCTAGTTACAGAGTAAGTGCTATTTCAAGAGCTACATATTTACAGTAAGTCATCATACATTAATGGTAGGTCTTATCGCTAATACATAATAGTTTGACCAATGGGGACATTACAGAGTCATAGGGGAGCTTCTGTTTCTTGTTAGTCTTCAAAAATACACTACTTGTTTCTGAATCTCGTATGTCGTTCATCTACTGGAAGCGAAATGTGGATACAGTGCACCACCCACCATCACAGACTGGCCACTATCCAGCCGGTTGAAGGTCCATATATCTCGGCAATGTGTTTAATAACGCAAATTGATATTACAAGAATTTCAACATACCCAATAGCCTGTCCTTTTAGGTTACTATATAAACTAGTATTAAATTCAGATGAGCTATTTAGGCCTAGGGAATGGCTGTGTTCAACTAATGACAGTGGAATGACAGTGAAGGCGGAGAAGGGTATATAGCCTAGGGCCCCTAGGCCGAGGGCCAGTTTACGGCCGTCGACCATCGTCTTAACAAAAGCCATTGGGAAGTTTGGTTAGGAGGATGCGGTCCATGCTGGACACACTCAACGCTACGTAAGTACCTCTAGTGAATTAACCGCGACGAACATGAATTATCCAGTTATCTCTACTCCATGCCACCCATTCACACAACTTTTACAACCACGGTACTAAAAAAAAAAAAAAGGAGTTTCTGACCTGGTGGACACATGCAGCCTTCACCAGAGACGTCCCTGGACACCTCTCTCACCACCCTGGTGTGGGTAGGTGGGGACATGGGCACCTGGAGGCCTAACTGTTGGAGTCGATGCTCGAGGCGGGCCTCTAGCTCGCCCTCCAGTCGGCCCACTCTCCACTCAAGGTCAAGGTGCCTCCAGCCGAGGAAGCCCCACGAGGACAAGCTAAAGAGCACGAAGGCGGAGAGCCACGGCACGCGGCTACCCCGAGGGCCACCTGTCGGTATATAGGTGGAGGAGGACTTGACCTTCTTGGAGTCCCCCTCCGTCACCGCTGCCGCCACCTTCTCCATAATCGCAGGGGGAAGCGACTTCAACTCCTGGCTGTACCCTAGTGGAACCTGCACTCCACGAGGATCTCCAAAGTACTGTCACGCATGTGTGTCACTCACTACTGGCTAATAAAGATCACTAAACTCACTGCCCGCCACTCGCGAGCCGAAAGAGTAACGGAGGGGCTCGTAATCAACACACTCTACAACCATCAACGCCAGATGACACAAGGGAAGCGATAGTATGCGAGGCTCACATCTGCCCGGAGGAGCGGCCAACGTCCGTCCCCTCTCACTGCTTGATCACAACTGAGGCTGCCGCCGGGGGATCACTGCCAGCGACCTCTGGAAACCGCCGCATCACGTCTGGGTGGAGTACAACATTTTCATATGGAATATTTAAATGCCAAGCTGCTTAACTTCGGCCAACTTCCTCTACTCCGATAAACTTCATTAACAACTTGTTAACTTTATGGCTAAAATTCATTAATGAGAGACTTAAACGAGGTTATCCTATGTAGAGTGTGAACGAGGCGCCGAGGAGAGCAGAGGCGAGTATGCTTCACCAGCGTCCATGTTGCTTTACAGGGTTCCAAGAGGCATAATTAAAACGAACTGGTTCTCCAGCTAAAAAAAATATCTGGCCGTCTAAATATCTGCCAAGAACGGTTGCAGAAACATTGTTTAGATAACGCCTCTTGTCCATGGCCCTACGAGGTTGTTTATAACAATAATAAGCTTGGGTTGTGCAGTTTCCAAGCTCATAAACTCTTTAATAAATGTCAACCAAGCCGCCATGATTATGGAAAGATGTACGGGTTTCGCAGGTATTTAATAAATGCTTGACGAATCCTGGCCTGATCGGCCAGACTGTATTCACCTAGTTGTGCTTGCGGGGGTTGAGCTCTGCTCTTTCGGCCCGCCTCTCAACTGTCAATCAACTGTTTCTGCTACTATTTTTTTTTGTCCCCCCCCCCCACACACCACAGGAAGCAGCCCGAGACAGCTGACTAACTCCAGGTACCTATTAACTGCTAAGTAACAGGGGCATAGGGTGAAAGAAACTGCTCATCGTTTCTCGCCGGCGCCCGGGTTCGAACCCAGGACTACAGGATCACGTGTGCAGCGTGCTGTCCGCTCGGCCGGCCGGCACCCTTAGTTGCTGTATAGCACCTATCAGGACCAACAATCTGGCAGATCAGATATAATTCGAAAGTGTTAAACTTGAAGTATCTGTTGGTAATTTGTCTTATATTTGAATAAAGTGAATTGAAACCCCCGTAGGCTCTTTATGCTTATTGTAGGATTTTGTTCATTTATTATACATATTGTATTAGTATACCCTTACGTTTCATTGGAATAATTTTGCATACCCTATTGTAAAAACTGGTAAGAGCAGAATATGAAAAAACAAAATAAGAGAAATGGAAAGCAACAAAAGAAACACAATAGAAAATTAAACATAAAAAATGGGTAGACGAGTAAAAGAAAATGGGAAACCACGAAAAAAATACAAGATACAAAACATATATTCACTGAATAATCTCTAAAGTATACTTCTTGTCTCCCTTGATATACACTGGAGCTATTGTACACACCCTACTGTGCATTGATATACACTGGAGCTATTGTACACACCCTACTGTGCATTGATATACACTGGAGCTATTGTACGCACCCTACTGTGCATTGATATACACTGGAGCTATTGTAAGCACCCTACTGTGCATTGATATACACTGGAGCTATTGTACACACCCTACTGTGCATTGATATACACTGGAGCTATTGTACGCACCCTACTGTGCAAAAGAAAATTGAAAGACACTTCACATCCATTGTTCATGTTCATAAATGGCCTCTCTTGTCATTCGACATAAACTAAACATTTAATTCTAACATTATACTTCTATAGCGAAGGTACGGTCACTGTCCACTAACTGGCACCGCAGAAATCTAGCAGCAGCGCTAAATAAAGTCAGAGGAAGGTTTACCTGTAATACTTGATGGACGCCGTGCAACTTCGCCCCGGCGTCTGTACTGCACTTAGACATTAATGCACTTAGACATTAAGTGCAGTACGGACGCTCTCTACTTTACCTGCTATTCCTTTGAAACTTATTTGATAGGCTATCACTTCATGGTCACATTTATCAAATGCCTTTGCAAATTTCGTGTATACAACATCTGCATTTTGTTTTTTCTTCTAAATACTTCAGTGCTTTTGTTATAATGGTGAAATAATTGCGAAAGACAAGATCTTCCCGCTGTAAATCCATGTTGACCCGGGTTGTGAAGTTCATTGTTCTAAATTACACAGAAGATTTGACTCCTAATCACTCGAGATCTCAAAAACTTTAATTATATTGAATTTTAAATTTTAAATTTTGCCCCGAGGGGCGAGTTTATTGGGCAGCGCCACTCATCTGATGTTACAGCAATCGGTCTATAATTTTTAGCTAACGCTTTGCTTCTTTTCTTACGAAGTCGAGCTATATGTTGATTTCAAACGATAATAATAACGGGATATTAAGAATTTCATATATAGAAACCATCATATATACTTTAAAATCAATATAAACCACACACAGTTTAATTTAAAAAAATCTTCACTTTCAAACTAATTAATATCACTACTTTCCCCTGTCCCAAATTATGATAATTTTAATTGCACGTGCAATAAAATTTTCTCTTCATTTTGCTGAGCTCTTGGCAAATGTTTGTGTTGTTCATGAGGAAGTTGAAGGAGTGTTGTTGTAGGCTGCTCCCGGGATGACACCAGCAGCTGCAGTCATGTTGGCGGATAAATATTTGACGGCTTGTACAACACCTTCGTCCAGCACGGCAACTTAAACCTCTTGACCCGCAAGGGTATCCGCCAGCTTAAAGCACCTTGACCCAAGCGTCTCCACCAGCTTAAAACACTCGACTCAAGCGTATTCCCCAGCTTAAAACACCCGACTCACGCGTATTCGCCAGCTTAAAACACTCGACTCACGCGTATTCGCCAGCTTAAAACACCCGACGCAAGCTTATTCCCCAGCTTAAAACACCCGACTCACGCGTATTCGCCAGCTTAAAACACTCGACTCACGTGTATTCGCCAGCTTAAAACACTCGACTCACGCGTATTCGCCAGCTTAAAACACTCGACTCACCCGTATTCGCCAGCTTAAAACACTCGACTCACGCGTATTCGCCAGCTTAAAACACCCGACTCAAGCGTATTCACCCGCTTAAAACTCCTTGACCCAAGCGTATCCACTCGCTTAAAACCTTTGATCTACTCTGTTGCAATGTTTTATATGTTTAACCTCGGCAATACCTTTCAGTTTATGCGAACGCTCGAACAATCCGGATCTTTACAAAACAACTACTTTTTTTTCAGTCACGCTTTGGTAACCATTATGCAGATAGGACGTGTGCTGTGCACGGCAGCTTTTGTTCAGTCTATTAATGTGCAGTGTTTTCGGTAAAGAAAACTGTGTATTTATGTGCATGTGTACTGAGTTAATTGTGTCTGCAGGACCGAACTTCTGCTCCTGAGCCCCGTCTTCTCAGCTGTCAACCACCTAATGCAGTGATTCCAGACCCATTAGATTTATATCGTATTTGCTTTTAAATTTTCATGACATTCTCGATTACATTCACCAGTTCATTCCGTTTCTTTACTGATTTTTGACCAAAGAAATGTTTCGTTACATCATCTGTGTCAACTGCATCTCTAGCGTCCATCAATTGCCTCTCATTATGCTTTTGCATCTGCTAAACCATTCATCCTTATCCAATTTGTCAACACCTCTTAGGATCTTATAGGCCACAATCACGTCTCCTCTTACTGTGTCCATCATCATTCTCATACTTTCAATCTTTACAGTTATACCAGTCTGTAACTGTAATCTTTACAGTTACAGACCAGTCTTCAATTTCAATTGTTTTGTCTTGTGAATTTTAAAATGAATGTTCCATGCGCTAGCCCCACCTTTCAATGCTAGCCTCATAAGAAGTGTAGTTCTCGAAATGCCTCTTCTGTAAGCTATTGAGAGAGAGAGAGAGAGAGAGAGAGAGAGAGAGAGAGAGAGAGAGAGAGAGAGAGAGAGAGAGAGAGAGAGAGACAGACAGACAAAGAGAGAATAATGCTTCCTTTTACTTATGCAATTAAATAAAATGAACACTTTATTAACTGCTGGCAAGTTTCAGTGTTTTACAGATGTTAATGTTGAACATACAGGTGTTGAGACCTCTCTCTCTCTCCACAGCCTGCCCCTGGACCACACACTACACTCTCCCACCACACATTAAACCACTCGGACACTCACAAGCTGCTTCTCTCCTGCGGTCTATCCAGACCTCTCCACCCCAACCTCCTAAAATGAGAGAACTTATAGTAACTATTGGTGGAAAGTATCAATACGTAGTGATGGACCACCAGAACGTTGACTTTTATATTACTGAATTTGTACAAACCAGAATTTGTTTTAACCGCAACATAAATAAAAGACCTAAATTACCATAACCTCTCCTAGCAATTCTATGCCTAATACATGTTATGGTAGGCCTAATATAGTACATATAAGTGCTATACTATGCCTAGGAATATATAAGTTTGGTTTTAACTATTATAAAATTATCAATTAAAAAAATATTTATACAATAAGTCCATGGTCCATCACTACATATTGGTACTTTCGACAAAATAGTTACTATAAGTACTGTCATTTCAGGAAGATGGATTGACTTATAAGGCAGTCGAAACTGCGCTTAATTCATGAGATTTTCCAATACCTTTGCCGCTCAAAATTCACTCTCGTATGCGTGATACAATATTTGTCCTCTCACAATTCTTTACTATGTACGGAAATTATTCAACACCACACTTCACACAAATAAATAAATTGATTTCAGAAAGAGAAAAAATTTAATTACATCCAAATTTGTTCCTATCCATCGTTTAATATTACCTAACATTTCATACTTTAAGGTAAGCACTAGTTACTACGTATTCAGCATTCAGCAGCATCATAAGAAGTAGAGGAACACAAGGGTGACGGGAGGCTTTTTTTTTTAATAGCATTTCGCCTGTAAGGACTTCGTCAAATCTGAATCTATAAAGTTCTTTCGGACGAAGAGTTATCTCTAAATAAAATTAACTCTGATCTTGGCGTTTACATCACTGTCAGCACTTTGTGCCCTGCTCAACTAGCCTCATAACACCGTGAAAATCCCCGGTCCTCTCACAGTCCGTCCCTACTTCACTGTATTTCCCCTCCGCGAGACCATAAACCGCACCATAAAGTTCCATCTGATCCATAACTTTCTCCACAAGTTACCTAGTGTCAACTCCTTATGCCTTTCATCCCCCCTCGAACATCACCATCTGAATTCTTCCACTAAAGCTATATATTTAAAAAAAGACATATGGTGTCATATGATTCACTTGCACCGTGGTAATTGCACATATCCTGCTTGAGTTCAGAAATTTGGGCGTATAAAGTGTAGTAATTAATCATCAAGCAGGAAGATGCAAGCTCTATAGATTAAAAATTAATGACGCTCCGAGACAACAATGGATAGTGATATATTCAGGATGTTCTTTTTCCAAATTCCGGACATCAATTTTTTATCCTGCATATCAAGGTACCGATTATTATTTATCCCTCACATCCAAATCCTATAAATTAAACCATTGTAAAGTTAACAGTTCATCTACCTGAACCGTCGATGAGAAATTGAAATTAACGTTCATTCATCAGAGCACCCAATGCTCGGGTGAATGAATGTTAATTTCACGTCATTGTGAACTTCACTTTATGAGAGGAGAGATTATCAGTTAAAGATTTCCTTAATGGCTCCCCGGCATGGTGTTGGGTTGGTGGGCCGCGCCATGTACCGCCCAACTTGCTGTGTTTATGGGAGGGAGCTCATGGTGCTGTGGCAAGTGTCGATATAACAATCCTGTATACGTGCGGTCGAACCCCCATTCCAGTGTTCTCACGAATGACAGTTACCTTCACGTTAATGTGAACGTCACACCACACCTACTGCCCCAGCCGATCAATTAGACTGCAGAACAAGACTGACCTTACCTGTAAGTAGAGGTGATTCTTAGCGAGGCTTTGTTTACATGGTTCAAACTTTCTTGACAACTATATAAACAATGCACTCGTATATGTGCTTTGTTTATTGTAATATTTGAAGCTGCACGTCTCTGAACACTCCAGTTACAAAATGTATGTACACTGTAGTGCCAACTGGACTAGATCAGTGAAATATCACCCCACTTGTCCACCACAGAGACATGCGTCTGCTGCTGATTCTTACTTGTGAAACAGATTACACCTGTTTTTATTTAAACACACACCAGGATATACGGACTTAGAATTACCCACAAAAATTTTACTACATCCTGGGTCAATATAGATTATGGCACTTTCGGGTCGAAATTTTATAAATAAATCACGTTTCAGCAGAGCACAAACTTCCACTTCAGTATCTGGTCCACTACTGCCTCACGGGGTGTGCAACCCGACCTCGTCAACAAGCCTAAATGCTCGTTAATCTAGTCATCAAACCCCCAGTTTATAAATGAAAAACACTTTACACACGACTCACAACTGATGATATATGAATATTTCTCGCGCAATGTTTCATTCACGTCCTCTGCTCGAATCGCACCTGTATAAATGGTTAATTCATTTAACGTACTGCAAATAGCAATAATGGCCAATAGAACCTAAATTTTTCAAACTATTCAGCATATTATGATATAAATAATATTACCATATATTTGAGAGAATGCAGATTTTTAATATGCAGTTCGTTAAAATTAACGAATGCGTCTTTGAGTTCGGCCGCCGCCATGACGAGCCTAACCTGACGAGAGGTTGTGGGTCCTGTGTTAACCCCTCCCGCCTTCCCTTCCCTTACCTAATCGGTGAAAAATGGCCGGCCAAGTCCTTGGATTTCTTCACTCAAAAATGGGAGACCTTTCAGACCAGTTGGCATGAGGTACCTGGAGCTTTGCAATTACTTTATTCACTCTCGTATTCTTAAAGATATCCTCACAGTGTACCCAAAATTTGCCAGTACAGGCTACTAAACATATGGCCCTGTATGACTAACCATCCTGCGAGATGGGGACTTTTATTACCACTGCTACCTTATTCACTCTTGTGTTGATGATATCCTCAAAATGCATCCAGAGTCTGCCAGTGCAGACTGCCTATCACATGCCTCTGTATGACTAACCATCCTGTGTGATGGGGATTTTTTAGCATCACCTAGTTAGCTTTTTTGACACACTGTACTCTACTTCATATAGTCTAGGGTAACTGCGCTAATGCAGATGTTCTGCATGCATTAATAAAAAAAATGTTTGATGGGGTTCTGGGAGTTCTTCTACTCCCCAAGCCCCAAGGCCAGGCTTGAAGGGAGCCCGGGGCGCCCTTCACAAATGGACTATAATACAGTACTCTAAGCCTCTTGGGTAGCTACATATATACCTAAATATATTAATAAAAGCAAACGTGAATTCAATATTGCATTTTCTGAGATAGACGGGATAGAAGGAAGGAGAAGGCGAGAGAGACGGAACATTTGAAGAAAGGCAAGACAGGGGGGAGAGACATGTGGAAAAAGGAGGAATAGGTGAGAGAAGGGGGGGACAGGTGAGAGAGGGAAGAAGGGGTAGAGGTGAGGGAGGGGAGATTGGGAGCGAGGGAGAAGGGAAGGGAGGTAGAAGGGGAGAGTTGGGGAGAGAGATAGAGGGTGGATGAGGGAGGAAAGGGAGATGGGAAAAGAGGGTGGAGAGAAGAGAGGGGATCTTAGGGCAGAGAGTTGGAGAGGCGGGATAATGAAAGGGAGATGAGAGAGGGGGTCGAGTGGGGAAGGGGAGAGACCCGGACACTTCCTAGTATAATATAAACAAATATAGTTTTTTTAACAATTAATAATCAGGCATATCCTAATTTATTTAACTAATACAATATTAACATAAGGCAGCTAAAGTGATATTACTTATAAGTTGTAAAGTTAATCTAACGTCCTCAATTAGAATAATATTATAAAATGCATTCCAAAGGACAATTTTTGACAGCCATATTGGCGTGAATAAATATTCTGATCGCGTCAGGAGTCACAAATCATGTCCTGTCTCAATATTGGGCAGCATGGGCAAACACTCACAATACCGCCTTATTTAGGAACAAGCGCTAAATAATCATGCTGGCACAGCCCATTCTTCGGATAATGACCTCACCTTGGTAACAAACGGTCGATGAACAGCATTTTAATAATAAAAACAAGTTATATTGACGCATATATTACCAAAATATAAATATTAATATTTTTTGCCCACAAAGCAATATCATATATATATGCAGAATATACTTCACAATTAATTTATCTTAATACAACAAAAGAGCATAACCCAAGCGTGTTTCACAGCTAAATTTTAATTTACCACGAATTGTCTAACCACAGGATCATAATTTAAGCGTAATTCGCCAACATTATTTTCAGCAGCGCAGTCATAAATTTAAAACTACAAGCTATAAAACTCCCGCAATCAACCACAGTACCGCATTTATCTACAAATCATTATTCAGCGTCGAAGTTTAGCACAAAATCCATAATTCAGACAAAGCTGCATCCATAATGGGTCTAACTCCACCATAACTGCTTCACATAATTTAAAACTTCAACCTTGATTCTTACCTCAGATTAATCCTTATATAATTCCACTTATGCAAAATTAGCACTGACAACTATAATGAAAAAATAAAGAATAACTAAAATAATTATCGAAAGCACTCAATAATCAATTAATACACATGAAAACGATACAAAGCTAGCAATACGATGCAAAAATTTATAGTTAAATAGCAAGAAATTTGTACAGTGCTTGGCTATTTGGAGAGCTCGGTTACTACAGTTCGTTATGGAATAAGTCTTAGAGTTCCATCGAGGATATAATTAGCCTCAACTTGGCGTTAACTAATCTATTCTGGATTTTAATTCACAATTAGCATTCGTCAATGCATCGAATCCCAGTATTAAACACGTGTGTAATTTTATTACGTATACGAGCAGAAAATATATATGTTAATACAGTTACTCTCTAAATAACTTTTAAACAACAACAATGCAAGCGCTGGCTACAATGTTTGTAGTACAATGAAAACTTTCCCGGAGCTGGATTGTGCGGTTGGAACCGGCAAGGCGGCCAAGCCAAGCGGGAGCTCCATGCTCACTACAACATCAAGTGATGGAACAAACGATGCGCTAAAAGCTCATCCAGTACACCTCCAATGCACAGTTGACGCAAGCACCAACGACGCACTTGCGTTACTAGTAACGCAAGTGATGCAATAATAACGTATTAAAGATCCACCAGGAGCCAAACACCTATGATCCCCCGCCGAGGCTCCTCCCAGTCCCTCTCATGAGTTCACGGACCAAAGAAAGGCCTTCAAACTTCTCAAGCGCTTATTTTGAAGAGTGGGGAATAAAATCGATACTAGGGATGCGCTCCTGCAGTAAGGCCGCCATTCCAGGTTTACAAGCATATTCAGCCCAGAGACTTCAGATTTCGATATTTATGAGGTTTTTATGATCATTTCATGGCTTTCAGACGGCGCTTGTTCTTGATTCCAATATTTTACCTCTCTCAGTTGGAGGAAAAATGTAGAAGCCGGAAACCTAGGAACACCGAAGGAAAATTATGTTGACAATATATTTTGCTCTGATTTAACGATTTTCAGCAACTTTGAACATATAAATATGTTAACGTTGCCTAAAATGGAACAGTTTTTTAAATACTTTTAACCATTTATAACAGACATGAAAGAGAAATTGTTTATACAAAATCTTGCCCACAGCTATGTTGTTGTTTTAGATTCAGCTACTTGGAACAAAAAATTGCAAGTAGCACGGGCTATGGTGAGCCCGTAGTGGACTTACCTGGCACAGGAGCAGAGCTGTAACTGCGCCCACAGCAAGATATAATTTACAGCATTTGTTTAACAACGGCTGCACACGATGAGTAATACGTCAATAGCTGTGCTACAGCACTACCAGACCAACCCGGAGATACAATCTACGTCACATATGAGTGGTGGCCCGTCCCCCAAACATACAGACACACCAGACGACAGAATTAGACAGAGAAGGGTGCGCTGGCTGCATATTTTTGGGTTGTCAGAGAGCCTTTGACACAATACTCCAATCCGCGGAGAGAGGAACTATCCCAGCGGACCTATCCTTTTTCTGATATATGTAAATGACATTCGAGATGGAATACAGCAATTCCTGTAAATGTTTGCTGATGACTCAAATTATTATAAAGATAATTAAGAATTAAAAAGGTAGCAAGAAACTGCAAATAAGATGAATTGAACGAACGGAAAGAATGGTCCAACAAATGCTACTAGATTTTGTCATGGGTAAGTGCAGAGTAATGAAACTAAGTACAGGTATAGGGAACAAGAGACCGTACACACAGTACCAAATGGGAGATAAAATCCGTCAAGAATCGGGCAGAAAGATCTGGCTGTTGATATCACACCGAACCTGTCTCTAAAACCAACATCAAACGAATATCAGTGACGAATAATATAATTTATCAACATAAAATCTAACTTTAGGACCCTATATATCACATATATCAGACCAATTTTGGAATATGCTACTCCAGCGTGGAGTTCATATCTAGTTAAACACAAGACGAAGTTGGAGAATATTCAGAGGTTAGCCTGCAGACTAGTCCAAAAATTAAAATCTTAGTTACAAGGAAAGGCTACAAGAATTAAGTAGCTGGAAGACAGCAGGGTTAAGAGAAACATGATCACGACTTACAAAATTCACATGTAAACTGATATGGCAGACAAGAACAGACTAGTTCGATTGAGAAATACTAGAACAAGGGTAGGAACAAGAACAAGTAGAAACTTCATTCCCAAAATGAGCTACATAGACACTATAAATTGTTGTTTTAATGTCAAAGAAGTGAATAAATGGAATGCACTAAGAAGTGAAGTTGGTGCAGGTCAACTCCACAGACGTGCACTTCCTAATGTAGATATTATAGCCAAATAGATTTACAAATCTAAATACCAGCTGAGCCAAAGCTCAACCTCCACAAGTACAATTAGGTGAGTACAAAGATATACACACAGACACAATTTCATTTTTGCATCCTCTCTTCTTTGTTGAGAGTGACGTCACACATGCATGCCTGGGAATTTTTTTTACACTTCGCTGTTTCTAGTAGCAATATCTATTCAAATACAAAAAATAGCTTTTAGAGAATAGCACCGACTTTTATTTATAAAATTTCTTTGAGTTTATACTGTATATTGCCCAGAGAGGAGTGAGTGACAGTCAGGGCACAGATAACATGCAGAATTTACCCTCCCGGACGTACTAGGCTATCTCTCTTGCCTTCCTACACACACTAGTGATCCTTGACACTAAAGTCATGCATATATCATCCTATGACAATGTACCCAGAGTGCCGTCACGGGTTGGAAGTTTGTGATGGGTTTTCTGGGTTTTGCTTTATTCATATTAGGCTATAAATGTGAAGAGACCCAGCACATTTATGTTTAAATCCTACTGACCAACTAATATTACTCCAAACCACATTGTACACTTACGGAGGCATTTACGTCGCAATATAAACCATAAGGTATTTTATGGTTTATGTATTTTAAGGCAAAAATTTTGATTGCTTAATTCTGAGACTAAGCTACCAGTGTAGATTAGGCTGTTTAGTGTTTTAAAACCTCATTCCTTAATATAAGCACCTTGTTTCATTCTTTAATATAATCGACTTGTTTCGATAGTTGTTTAGTCTCCTGCTACAAAGCCAAATATTGAAATTATAATCAATTTAAAGTTAAGTCACAGAAAATCTTGACAATAATAAGATTGATACATGTATAAAGAATAGTTCGGTATTATATATTCGAGTTAATGATGGCATGTAATAAGATTTCCGTATCTAGCTTCCATCCATGGACCATTATAACAGCCTCTAAGATGAGTATATCGGTCAGAACCATTAATTTTCAGTCCTTTATTAGTGTGAATTTCAAGTTTTCAGTGTTCTCTATTTATCCCAAGAAATTTTTGTTATCATACTATGACAGAAATATGAATTATGACATGAATTATGTCACATTTATGAATTTATGTCACAACATAACATAAGAAGGAATTAAATGCAATAATTTCTACAGAAAGATCAGTAGAACGGAACTGTAGAAACTGTAGAACCTCGTATGTGACCTTTTGCATATCCAGCTGCCTGTGAATTATGGAATCTCATTCCTGTTGAAAAAACGAAACAGAGTACCGAAAAAAACATTCCTTCAGTGGCATTACCTTAAACTTACAGGTATTGCAAGTTTATTATTTTTTAATTTTTTGTAACTGCCGCAGGTTATAGAATACTATATATATGCATCTTACTAACTACGGATAAATAGGCTATAACTACACTACACTACTACAACAGACTACAACTGTTTTAATTAAGAATTTATTAGGCTTCATGATGATTACATAATGCTTTTGTAAAATATTAATGTTTAATGGGCGGTGACTGGTTAAGCCACTTGCTAGCCGTGCTCAAGGTGTCCTCCTCGGGTGGTGCTCAAGGTGTCCTCCTCGGGTGGTGCTCAAGGTGTCCTCCTCGGGTGGTGCTCAAGGTGTCCTCCTCGGGTGGTGCTCAAGGTGTCCTCCTCGGGTGGTGCTCAAGGTGTCCTCCTCGGGTGGTGCTCAAGGTGTCCTCCTCGGGTGGTGCTCAAGGTGTCCTCCTTGGGTGGTGCTCAAGGTGTCCTCCTCGGGTGTATCTGGCAGTACGCGGACTGGTCGATTCCTACATACCCGTTTCGGATAACGTCGGTTCGCTACACTAAAAAAAAAATTCTCCACTACAATTTTGTGTACATGAACCCTTTCGTACACATACGCGCTGGTTTGTGTTCGCTGCTGTTCGCGTCTTCTAAGATAATAAAGTAACCAAAAACGAGGCAGTAGAAGTTGATAATAAGTTAAGAATGTGAATAAATATGTGGAACATGATCATATAATCAGCGCATGTCTTCAAAATAACATTTAAGTTAGGTTTAAATTGCATCACTGGAAAGGCGAAGAGTTAGGGGTGACATGATAGAAGTTTACAAGTGGATGAATGGACATAACAAAGGAGATATTAATAGGGTATTAAAAGTATCAACACAAGACAGAACACGAAACAATGGGTATAAATGGATAAGTTAGATTTAGGAAAGACTTGGGTAAAATACTGGTTCGGTAACAGGGTTGTTGATTTGTGGAACCAATTAACGTGGTGGAGGTGGGATCCCTCGATTGTTTCAAGCGTGGGTTGGACACGTATATGAGTGGGATTGGGTGGTTATAAATAGGAGCTGCCTCGTATGGGCCAGTGGGCCTTCTGCAGTTACCTTTGTTCTTATGTTCTTATGTTCTTTTAATTTGTCCTTACACAATTTAATGAATAAAAAGTTTTTCCTGGGTTAACATCTTTATATTGTGATAGTCACATCAACAGATCTACATTAAAATCAGTGAGTATATAATGGAGGCTGACTTGTACTTAGCGCACAGTTTGTCTACTTTATTTGTTAATTTGTTGTTTGTTTGTTGTTGCTTGTTTTGTTTCTCTTATTCCTCCGTCCCAGTTACCCAGTTTACACTATATACAGCTTAACATTGAAGAAACTAATTATTTTACAAGTTTATATGATAACCAAATTTCTTGGTAATATAAACTTTATAGTAAAGTTACCAAGGAAACTCAATTTAAGCAATTCATGAATCAAGTAATCAATATATAAACACTTAGAAAATAGGAAATGAACTACTAAGACTTGTGTGAAGGCAGCTGGGTACGAAGGTACACTTGTTACATTAAGGAGGTAGCGACTCTGCACGCCATGGTTTCGATTCTCCTGTTAGGGAACAGCCAACTGATATCCATTTCGATTTATCAAATGGCATGACCATATAACTACCAGCACGTCGTTAAAACACTCGACTGGTCCACAAATATCCAGGTTAATTAGTGGAGATATACCAACCTTGTTCCACCCAGTCTACCTTTGAGTGCATGGCAAGTCAACTTTCCAGAATATGGGAAGGTGACAAGCTAATGGAAACAGAGAAGCCTGTTCCATCAGGCTGGAGGTAAGGGTGGTGGCGTGCAGAGGTTCGTGGGTGGGGGTGGAGATGTGTTGGGCTGGTGGGGGTGGGGTGATGTGTCCGGCCCGGAGTGGGTGGGGGGGAGATGTGTCCGGGCTGGTGAGGTGGGGGTGATGTGTCCGGGCTGGTGTGGGTGGAGATGTGTCCGGGCTGGAGGCCAAGGAGAGAGGTGTGAATGTGTGCGGCCTAGAAGTACATACCTATCAGTGACTACGGGCAGGTGGGGGTGTAAAGCTCGTAGCTAGCGCAACACCACAAAGAGTCTTTGTCCACACACTCCCATGTACCTCAACCATTAGGGCCAAACGCACACCTTGGGTTAGTTAGGGTTCGGTTGGGACATCTAAGATCTGTACATTGAAATTAACACCCTCAATAAACACACACGGCCATTGTTCACTACCCATAACGCGCTACGTACAACAGTAGGTGGTGATGGTGGAGGGTTGGGTGGGTGGGCGCGTTCCGGGTGGAGGTTTGGTGAGGGGGCAGGTGAGGGTGAGTGAAGGTCTGGGTGGAGGTTCATGTGGAGTGGTTGTGGTGGGTTGAGGATACCGCCAAGTGAAGAGCTCATGTAGGGTGGAGATATAGGTGTGTGGGGTATGGGTGGGTGTAGTGGCGCTTCATGTGGGATGGTGCGAGCGAACATTTACCTATCAGTATTTACTTACCAGTGTGTACGGGAGTGAGGGCTAGCTCTTCATCCACTTGGCGTACTCACCTAGTTGTGCTTGCGGGGGTTGAGCTTGGCCTCTTTGGTCCCACCTCTCAACTGTATTATTCTGACGCTCGAATTCTTTGTCGAATCTGGCGTTTAAGTTGTGAATGGAGGAGGCTCTGACAACTTCTTTCATTGCTCCACCTGTTGACTATTCGTACTGTTCATACAGGGTACGAATATTTTCTTACATTCCTTCAGCTATTTCGCGTTTCCAGCTTCAACCAGTTTTCTCTTGTTCTAATTTCTCTCCATCTGTTCACCTAATCTATTCCCCTCAATACTTTGTATGTTGAGATCATATCCAGTCTATTTCTTCTAACCTCTTGGATTGTGAGATTTAGTTCCATTACCCTATCCTCATAACTTAACCGTCTTAGCTTTGACACCAATCTTATTGCAAGCCTCTGTTCCTTTTCAGTTTTGGCTTTATGATTCCATGCCGGTGCTGTAATATTCCAGTATTGGTCTGACAAGTGTTGTGTATATTACCTTCAAGGAGTTCTAATT
>WNGS01066681.1:6123558-6135497 GCA_020271785.1 Procambarus virginalis | reverse complement strand
ATGAGAGAGATTAGTAAGTATATTAAAGCACATTGGTATATTAAAGCTCTGATTGATTACATTGACAGCTTGATTGGTAATTTAATATTAAGTAACTTAATTTAAGTATTAGTATTTAAGTAACTCTTAGTATTTATACGTCTGTATCATGTCCCATCCTCTCCCTCCTCCTTTCTAACGTCGTCAGGTTTAACTCCTTCAGTCTCTTTCGTACCTCATCCCGCACAACTCTGGGACGAGTCTCATTGCAAAACGTCTTCACTTTTAGAGCTTTCTTATGTGCTTTTTTAGATGGGGGCTCCAAGATAGGGCGGCATACTCAAAGGCTGGCCTCACTAGGCGGTATACAGGGATCTCAAAGCCTCCTTATTCAGGTTTCTGAAGGAATGTTCTGACTATTGCCAGCGTAGAGTATGCAAATGACGTATTCTATTTATATGAGCCTCTGGAGTTAAGTTCGTTGTTATGTCCATTCCTAGATCATTTTCTCTAGTCCGTTATAGGGAGGTAGTTTCCCCTTCATCAGGTATCGGCCTCTCGGTCTCCTGGCTCCTGATCCTATTTTCATCACCTTACACTTAGTGGTGTTGAATTCTAGCAGCCATTTCTCGGACCAGCTCTGCAACCTGTTCAAGCCATCCTGGACAATCTTACAATTCTTTCATTAGTTTTTGCACCATCTGCAAACATTGACATATAAGACCCTCAACTCCTGCAGTCAAGTCGTTACATAAATGAGTAATAGTATGGGACCCAGGACCGATCCTTGAGGCATCCCGCCTGTTACTCTACGCCAGTCCCACTCCTCGCCCCTCACTGTCAATCTGACAGTGTGAGTGTGTGTGGGGAGAAATTAGAAACTGGCTCTGACATCGAAGTCAGGCACGCGTCAGATACACAAGTCTGTGTAGTTGGTCCTTCCTGACATCTGGTCTTTCCTCTCCAGAGTGGAGCCAGGAGCTGACGGACCAAAAGGTCAGGGTGATCGATGGGTTGCGGGAGGAGCTTCGAACCCTGGACGCCACCTACACAGCGGAGATGCTGGGCAAACACGCCCGGCAAAGGTCTGAACTTCTGCGCCGCATCACAGAACACGTCACAGAGCTACACCAAGCCTACCGCGCCTCCCTCAGGCAGATACAGGTGAGGGAGAAAACGCCAAGACATTGGTAATACTAAGTTAATTACCTAAGGGTAGTTACAGATGATAGATACGCTCGTGGTGTCCCGTCTTCCCAGATGAATTAGTGAATTAGAACACAGTTTACTGACGTTCTCACGACCATTATGTGTCAGTTGCTAGGGAGAGGCAGATCGAGTAGACTTACTCGGTGAAAACAAAAAATAATACATATTTATATATTTTTGTTTTCACCGAGGAAAAAATCTCCGAAGGCAATCAACGTTTGTACTACCAGGATGTGGCAGACACGGAGAGGGCTGGCCTGGTCAAGTACTACGGCGAGGTGTGGGACGAAGCAGTAAATGAGCTCAACCAGCAGCCATGCAGCAGCGTCTCCTTCATGAGCGCCTTCACAACAGACCTCCCGTATGGAGCAGATCATTGAACTCAAACTTCACGGCGCCGGCGCCCGCAATCCGCCATCAAAGATAACTCGACTCCGATATCGAGAGGTGAGTAATGGAATATATAAGTATACACAACCAGGTCGTGTTCGAAGAGTCAAAATAAAAGTATTTGAACGCCATTGAAGAACCTTGTCGTGCCTGCTTGAAGCTTCGATGTGTGCTACTTAGGTGATGGTGGAGTGATGCGGGTGAAGGCGACGCAGCAGGTGGAGGAGAGCCAACTGCGATACAGCCAGCAGGTGTTACAGCAGCAGCACAGAGAGACCACTGCCCTGGTGAGCGAGGCACGACGCACCCTCAACGCTCTCACACCAACACTCAACAACTACAGGAGGAAGGTGAGGGGCAGTGTCGTGTCTTCCCTCCTCGCTCTCCTCTTAGTGAATTTATTTTTTATCATTGTAATGTGTGTCTTGACGTTTTCACCGCGGGGCATAACCTGGTCTGAAATCTTCCCACTGTGCAGGCGGAGGCTGCAGAGACTCGGAAGGTTGCAAGAGAGCAGGCGACGCTACGGGAGAGGGCGCGGATGCAGGAGTTGAGTGGGCAGTACCGTGAGCGTCTGCCAGCACCACAGCCGCCTTCAGCCACAGGGTCCAGGGGCTCTGCCGCATGCACTACCACGAGCTGCGCAACCTCGTCATGCAGGTACCTTCACCAAACATTTGCCAGGATTCTTAAGTAATGAGGTGAAGGTTAAACTGCTGTAATAAACCACAGAGGACGCAAACATTCAGGAGGTACATGACACATTTTCTTTGTTTATTTTGTCTGTATTAATCCAGGTGGTGGAGGTTGAGCGGGCCATCCAGCGGGGGTGCTGGCCAGGGAGTGGGTTGAAACCGGACCTCAGCTTCCTTAGCGAGCTGGCCCCATCCCTGCCTAACCTCAAACACACCCGCCCTCGATACTGC
Organism: Procambarus virginalis; assembly: GCA_020271785.1. Lineage (NCBI taxonomy): Eukaryota > Metazoa > Arthropoda > Malacostraca > Decapoda > Cambaridae > Procambarus > Procambarus virginalis. The sequence continues at coordinate 6,132,993 of WNGS01066681.1, read as the reverse complement.
TACCAAGATCCTCAAACCCACCCAAGGTCAGCACTCGGGGGTCGTACCCTCTCCGCTGTCCAAATCAATGTCTTTTGTGGTACGAGAGGTTTTATTACATTTTAAAATAAACTGAATTTACTAGGTTTGAGCTCCAGTTAATTCAGCGGAAGTAGTTGAGCTCTATTATATGTATTTGCAGGGCAGTGTTAGGTCCTGGGCCCCCTTTCAGCTATGTCATCTGGGTTGCTAGGTTTTATCTGCGTCCTCTCGATCTTTCCCTGCTCATGCTCTAAATATTTAACGTTTGTCCACTTTATCCATGACTCAAAGAGTCTTGTATGTGATTGTGTCCGGATCCTCACCACCCCCGTGGATCCTCACCACGTTCGTGGATCTTCACCACATCGTATATTCCCACCACATCCGTGTATCATCATCATCTCATCATCATCATCATCATCATCAATCATCATCATCATCATCATCATCATCATCATCATCATCATCATCATCATCATCATAGTGATCGTCAACATGTCTGCACCTTCGTGACAGATGGGTCAGTGGCCGGGAGCGAGGGTAGGCCTGGTGTAGAAGAGCAGTTTCTCACTTGTCTGGCGGAGGAAGCATCCTTCCTCATCAACGCCGACACCTCACACCTCACACACCACGGCCCTCTACTCATGCTCGAGCACGTCTTCTGGGTACGTCATTCTCCAAATCCACACCCTTGAAGCTTCTCTGTATGTATGTAGTTATAAGAGATATATCTTTGTAGTTAATCTTTTTTAAAAATATTTCAGAGGTGTGCATCGTGCCTCATTAGCTGTGTGTGAGTCAATGTTTATGTATATGGGTTTACGTGGCCACCCTGCCAAAGGAATTTGGTATAGCTCGATGTTTGTGTCCGAAATTGACCTTTCTGCTCTGCTACAGGAGCTGGGAGTGCACTCGGAGCCCGACGTGTTGCGCCTCCTGCGACTAGCTCGCCGGTTCGTGTCCCAGCGCCCGCAGGCTCACGCGACAGGTAACAACGAAGCACCTTCTATTGACATATTCTGACGGAGAAAGGAATTGATCTCCCTAAGTCGAGTGTAATGCTGATTACATTTTTACTTCTTAATTGATCTATTCATCTGATTTACATGATTTACCTGATATATCTAAGGTAAATGAAGGGCTAAGTGTTTAGAGTATTTTTAATTTCCCGATTTCAGGAGGGGCGATGAGGATGTTGGGAGTGATGGTGAAGAGAACCCGTCGCTGGGTCAGTATTGTAAGCTACCTCACTATAAACCATACACCACATCCATGTATACCTTACATATTCTACACACACCACATAGATACATCTGATTTAATATACAAGTCTCTATAATTTAATACTGTGTACAAAGAGTGATATTCTTTCTATAAACCGAGAGATTCTGTAATTCAGAGCTTTATTTTAATAAACACAAATTAAATATATTAGCAGTAAACATATCTCATATTTCTTCAGCATATGCCAAGCAAGCAGGTTCGATCCCATTGAATGGCTTCGATATTTTCTCACTTGCTCCTCGTGACATGTACACTGTGTTCACGTTGCAGGAAGCGAGAGACTGTTCACATCAGAGGACGTCTTGAATGTTGTTATAACCTTCTGTAACACAAGGTGAGGAGGCTCTTATACCACTTGTGTTTTGGCCACAATGAGCTCTAGGCACTGGGATCCCTCTTATGAATATTGATCGTTAAGTGCAATGACTCCCGAGTCCCTTGCTTACAGCATTGTAAGGATAGCTTTTTTTTTTGCTCTAACTCCCATTATATTTGTGCTCTTTGTTCTGTCATCACCTATTCCAAACAATCTTGGCCCACTTTTGTAATATCTCAGTCTATCACCATTGTAATGTACAGCCTTATCTGTCACTGGCGGTGGCACCCACAGGCATTCAACAGGGGCTGGACGTCTCGGAGGGATGTGGGAGGGGAGACCTCTACGCCAGGAAGGGGAGGAGGCTGCTCGCTGGACTGCTTTCGTAGACACCTTCTGCAAGAGGACCAGGGCGTGGGCGGCTACCAAGGAAGCGCTCGAGCAGTATAGGAATGTGCTTATAGGTGGGGTTGGTGTGTTGTATTGGTAGGTGTTGGTATGTGGAGTAGAAGAGCTATCAGTAGATCCATGTTCTTGTGAACAGTGGGTGGAGCAGAGTGGAAGGAGCAGAGGTAATCTAAGAACATAAGAATAACAAACTGCAGGTGATCCATCTGCTCCTATTTATAGCCACCCAATCTCATTTCAATAAGTGGGACTGTGAAAATATAAGATTGATTGATTAAGATTAAGCCACCCAAAGGTGGCACGGGCATGAATAGCCCGTAGTGGTGGCCCTTTTGAGCCATTACCAGTATCAGGAGCTGTCTACTGGAGATCTGTGAGGTGCGACTGCACCCTGCGTGACGGGAGATGTCTCCCATTAAAAATATAAGAGAACCAAGTGGCCTTTTACATCCCTCCAACACTTGCGATTCTGGGCGGAGCCTGGCTACAGACCAGCAAGACGCAGCCTTAGTGACCATACCTTCTTCTCATCCAACAACAACAGATATCTAGCTCCTCCATTACACATCCTCCTTCGCTGTTGTTGCGTATATAAGCGCTTGGCTTTGATTTTGATATGTATTCAATAGATTTGTTTTGTAATGAGTTTTCCACATTTTGTCTAAAGTGAGAAAAATTGGTTCGAATCCTGGGTAGGTTGGGACGATTGGGCACCATCCCGGCATTCATCGCCGTGTGCACCAAACAGTTGTTGGCGACCTACATCATGTTTTTGAGGAAATAAATTAGATAAAGTTTTACAAGGCAAGCAGGTGTTCTTTCGGAGGAAAACTTGTATGAATTGTTTAGTTTTCTATTATCAAAAGAGATAATCGTTTATCTTAACACAGAAGTTCCTCGCCAATTCTGGTGAAGAGAAACTTATATTGACGGATATAGGGATGAGGTTCTTCTGAATGTGGTTCGTTCCCGCTAAAGACATTTTTCCTCCACAGCTTCATTGTAAAACTTTATCTATTTATTTCCTCAAAAACATGATTAGGTCGCCACCAACTGTTTGGTGCACACGGCGATGAATGAAGGGATGGTGCCAATCGTCCCAACCTACCCAGGATTCGAACCAATTTTTCTCACTTTAGACAAAATGTGAAAACTCATTACAAAAAAAATCTATTGAATACATATCAAAATCAAAGCCAAGCGCTTATATACGCAACAACAGCGAAGGAGGATGTGGTAAATGGAGGAGCTAGATATCTGTTGTGTTGGATGAGAAGAAGGTATGGTTCACTAAGGCTGCGTCTTGCTGGTCTGTAGCCAGGCTCCGCCCAGAATCGCAAGTGTTGGAGGGATGTAAAAGCCACTTGGTTCTCTTATATTTTTAATGGGAGACATCTCCCGTCACGCAGGGTGCAGTCGCACCTCCACAGATCTCCAGTAGCAGCTCTTGATACTGGTAATGGCTCAAAAGGGCCACCACTTACGGGCTATTCATGCCCGTGCCACCTTTTGGGTGGCTTAATCTTCATCAATCAATCTTATATTTCACAGCCACTTATTGAAATGAGATTGGGTGGTATAAATAGGAGCAGATGGCCACCTGCAGTTTGTTATTCTTATGTTCTTAGATTACCTCTGCTCCTTCCACTCGCTCCACCCACTGTTCACAAGAACATGGATCTACTGATAGCTCTTCTACTCCACATACCAACACCTACCAATACAACACACCAACACCCACCTATAAGCACATTCCTATACTGCTCGAGCGCTTCCTTGGTAGCCGCCCACGCCCTGGTCCTCTTGCAGAAGGTGTCTACGAAAGCAGTCCAGCGAGCAGCCTCCTCCCCTTCCTGGGCGTAGAGGTCCTCCCCTCCCACATCCCTCCGAGACGTCCAGCCCTGTTGAATGCCTGTGGGTGCCACCGCCAGTGACAGATAAGGCTGTACATTACAATGGTGATAGACTGAGATATTACAAAAGTGGGCCAAGATTGTTTGGAATAGGTGATGACAGAACAAAAGAGCACAAATATAATGGGAGTTAGAGATGCAAAAAAAAGCTATCCTTACAATGCTGTAAGCAAGGGACTCGGGAGTCATTGCACTTAACGATCAATATTCATAAGAGGGATCCCAGTGCCTAGAGCTCATTGTGGCCAAAACACAAGTGGTGTAAGAGCCTCCTCACCTGGTGTTACAGAAGGTTATAACAACATTCAAGACGTCCTCTGATGTGAACAGTCTCTCGCTTCCTGCAACGTGAACACAGTGTACATGTCACGAGGAGCAAGTGAGAAAATATTGAAGCCATTCAATGGGATCGAACCTGCTTGCTTGGCATATGCTGAAGAAATATGAGATATGTTTACTGCTAATATATTTAATTTGTGTTTATTAAAAATAAAGCTCTGAATTACAGAATCTCTCGGTTTATAGAAAGAATATCACTCTTTGTACACAGTATTAAATTATAGAGACTGTTGTATATTAAATCAGAATGTATCTATGTGGTGTGTGTAGAATATGTAAGGTATACATGGATGTGGTGTATGGTTTATAGTGAGGCAGCTTACAATACTGACCCAGCGACGGGTTCTCTTCACCATCACTCCCAACATCCTCATCGCCCCTCCTGAAATCGGGAAATTAAAAATACTCTAAACACTTAGCCCTTCACATTTACCTTAGATATATCAGGTAAATCATGTAAATCAGATGAATAGATCAATTAAGAAGTAAAAATGTAATCAGCATTACACTCGACTTTGGGAGATCAATTCCTTTCTCCGGCAGAATATGTCAATAGAAGGTGCTTCGTTGTTACCTGTCGCGTGAGTCTGCGGGGCGCTGGGACACGAACCGGCGAGCTAGTCGCAGGAGGCGCAACACGTCGGGCTCCGAGTGCACTCCCAGCTCCTGTAGCAGAGCAGAAAGGTCAATTTCGGACACAAACATCGAGCTATACCAAATTCCTTTGGCAGGGTGGCCACGTAAACCCATATACATAAACATTGACTCACACACAGCTAATGAGGCACGATGCACACCTCTGAAATATTTTTAAAAAAGATTAACTACAAAGATATATCTCTTATAACTACATACATACAGAGAAGCTTCAAGGGTGTGGATTTGGAGAATGACGTACCCAGAAGACGTGCTCGAGCATGAGTAGAGGGCCGTGGTGTGTGAGGTGTGAGGTGTCGGCGTTGATGAGGAAGGATGCTTCCTCCGCCAGACAAGTGAGAAACTGCTCTTCTACACCAGGCCTACCCTCGCTCCCGGCCACTGACCCATCTGTCACGGAGGTGCAGACATGTTGAGGATCACTATGATGATGATGATGATGATGATGATGATGATGATGATGATGATGATGATGATGATGATGATGATGATGATGATGATGATGATGATGATGATACACGGATGTGGTGGGAATATACGATGTGGTGAAGATCCACGAACGTGGTGAGGATCCACGGGGGTGGTGAGGATCCGGACACAATCACATACAAGACTCTTGGAGTCATGGATAAAGTGGACAAACGTTAAATATTTAGAGCATGAGCAGGGAAAGATCGAGAGGACGCAGATAAAACCTAGCAACCCAGATGACATAGCTGAAAGGGGAGGCCCAGGACTAACACTTGCCCTGCAAATACATATAATAGAGCTCAACTACTTCCGCTGAATTAACTGGAGCTCAAACCTAGTAAATTCAGTTTATTTTAAAATGTAATAAACCTCTCGGTACCACAAAAGACATTGATTTGGACAGCGGAGAGGGTACGACCCCCGAGTGCTGACCTTGGGTGGGTTTGAGGATCTTGGTAGCAGTATCGAGGGCGCGTGTGTGTTTGAGGTTAGGCAGGGATGGGGCCAGCTCGCTAAGGAAGCTGAGGTCCGGTTCAACCCACTCCCTGGCCAGCACCCCCCGCTGGATGGCCCGCTCAACCTCCACCACCTGGATTAATACAGACAAAATAAACAAAGAAAATGTGTCATGTACCTCCTGAATGTTTGCGTCCTCTGTGGTTTATTACAGCAGTTTTAACCTTCACCTCATTACTTAAGAATCCTGGCAAATGTTTTGGTGAAGGTACCTGCATGACGAGGTTGCGCAGCTCGTGGTAGTGCATGCGGCAGAGCCCCTGGACCCTGTGGCTGAAGGCGGCTGTGGTGCTGGCCAGACGCTCACGGTACTGCCCACTCAACTCCTGCATCCGCGCCCTCTCCCGTAGCGTCGCCTGCTCTCTTGCAACCTTCCGAGTCTCTGCAGCCTCCGCCTGCACAGTGGGAAGATTTCAGACCAGGTTATGCCCCGCGGTGAAAACGTCAAGACACACATTACAATGATAAAAAATAAATTCACTAAGAGGAGAGCGAGGAGGGAAGACACGACACTGCCCCCTCACCTTCCTCCTGTAGTTGTTGAGTGTTGGTGTGAGAGCGTTGAGGGTGCGTCGTGCCTCGCTCACCAGGGCAGTGGTCTCTCTGTGCTGCTGCTGTAACACCTGCTGGCTGTATCGCAGTGGGCTCTCCTCCACCTGCTGCGTCGCCTTCACCCGCATCACTTCCACCATCACCTAAGTAGCACACATCGAAGCTTCAAGCAGGCACGACAAGGTTCTTCAATGGCGTTCAAATACTTTTATTTTGACTCTTCGAACACGACCTGGTTGTGTATACTTATATTTTCCATTACTCACCTTCTCGATATCGGAGTCGAGTTTATCTTTGATGGCGGCTTGCGGGGCGGCGCCGTGAAGTTTGAGTTCAATGATCTGCTCCATACGGGAGGTCCTGTTGTGAAGGCGCTCATGAAGGAGACGCTGCAGCTGCTGGTTGAGCTCATTTACTGCTTCGTCCCACACCTCGCCGTAGTACTTGACCAGGCCAGCCCTCTCCGTGTCTGCCACATCCTGGTAGTACAAACGTTGATTGCCTTCGGAGATTTTTTCCTCGGTGAAAACAAAAATATATACAATATGTATATATTTTTGTTTTCACCGAGTAAGTCTACTCTATCTGCCTCTCCCTAGCACTGACACATAATATGGTCGTGAGAACGTCAGTAAACTGTGTTCTAATTCACTAATTCATCTGGAAGACGGGACACCACGAGCGTAGCTCTCATCCTGTAACTACACTTAGTAATTACACTTAGGTAATTACCAATGTCTTGGCGTTTTCTCCCTCACCTGTATCTGCCTGAGGGAGGCGCGGTAGGCTTGGTGTAGCTCTGTGACGTGTTCTGTGATGCGGCGCAGAAGTTCAGACCTTTGCCGGGCGTGTTGCAGCATCTCCTCTGTGTAGGTGGCGTCCAGGGTTCGAAGCTCCTCCCGCAACCCATCGATCACCCTGACCTTTTGGTCCGTCAGCTCCTGGCTCCACTCTGGAGAGGAAAGACCAGATGTCAGGAGAGACCAACTAACACAAGACTTGTGTATCTGACGCGTGCCTGACTTCGATGTCAGAGCCAGTTTCTAATTTCTCCCACACACACTCACACTGTCAGATTGACAGTGAGGGGCGAGGAGTGGGACTGGCGTAGAGTAACAGGCGGGATGCCTCAAGGATCGGTCCTGGGTCCCATACTATTACTCATTTATGTAAACGACTTGACTGCAGGAGTTGAGTCTTATATGTCAATGTTTGCAGATGGTGCAAAACTAATGAGAAGAATTGTAAGATTGTCCAGGATGGCTTGAACAGGTTGCAGAGCTGGTCCGAGAAATGGCTGCTAGAATTCAACACCACTAAGTGTAAGGTGATGAAAATAGGATCAGGAGCCAGGAGACCGAGAGGCCGATACCTGATGAAGGGGAAACTACCTCCCTATAACGACTAGAGAAAATGATCTAGGAATGGACATAACAACGAACTTAACTCCAGAGGCTCATATAAATAGAATAACGTCATTTGCATACTCTACGCTGGCAATAGTCAGAACATTCCTTCAGAAACCTGAATAAGGAGGCTTTTAGATCCCTGTATACCGCCTATGTGAGGCCAGCCTTTGAGTATGCCGCCCTATCTTGGAGCCCCCATCTAAAAAAGCACATAAGAAAGCTCTAAAAAGTGAAGACGTTTGCAATGAGACTCGTCCCAGAGTTGTGAGGGATGAGGTACGAAAAGAGACTGAAGGAGTTAAACCTGACGACGTTAGAAAGGAGGAGGGAGAGGAGGGACATGATACAGACGTATAAAATACTTAAGAGTTACTTAAATACTTAATACTTAAATTAAGTTACTTAATACTTAAATTACCAATCAAGCTGTCAATGTAATCAATCAGAGCTTTAATATACCAATGTGCTTTAATATACTTACTAATCTCTCTCATCTCATTTTTTTCTTGCAATGTATTTGTTATCATTTTACTAATTCTGCTAGAATTTACCTACTTAAAATTATCTGTTAGAGTCAGGACCTGCCCGAAACGCTGCGCGTACTAGTGGCTTTACAAGATTGTAAATACTATGCTATGTATTCTCAGAAACCCAATGTATCTTCTTGTATATAAATAAATAAATAAATTAATAATAAAGAGGGATGGACAGGGCGGAAACAGAGGAATTGTTTACAATGAATATCAACAAAACAAGAGAGCACGGATAGAAGCTTGAGACTCAGATGTGTCATAGGGATGTTAGACAGTTTTCCTTTAGCATAAGGGTAGTGAGTAAATGGAATGACCTGAAGAAGCAGGTTGTAGAGGCAAACTTCATTCATAACTTTAAAAGCAGGTATGATAGGGAAATAGGCCAGGAGTCATTGCATTAGACAACCAACAGATAGAAAAGCGGGATCCAAGAGCTAGGACTCGATTCTGCAGGCACAAATAGGGGAGTACACTCACCACACACTTTCTATAGGCGGACACTAACCTTTAAGTCACTTCAGTTCTGGTACTAATATCTGGGTCGACAAAAAAGTTTTCGAGGCTGATACAAAATAATCTCTCATCCGGCACTGACCAGAATGAGATTAAACTGTTACTTAACCTGTCCATAATCCATCAGCTGACACTGCTCTCGTAGCTGACACTAACCTTTCAAGTGGCAACTGACCTCGAGCTGACAGAGACTCTGGTGGAGGTCCTCGGGGATGGAGAGTGTGATGGTGTTCTGCCAGTATTGTTGGATCTTCTCCAAGGCCTCCTGCGTCTTTCGGTTATCCTCTTCCAGGGTATTCTTCCACTCTGCTTGTCGCCCCTCACTCTCCACCACTGCCGTCACCTCCCCACTTACCGCAGCCACCTCCACGTTCCCCACTGCAACCCAACCACCATCATCAGTCCAGTGCCGTCTGGTCATTCCTACTAGTCTTTATGTTCATCAACCCTGTCCTCCTAATAGAGCGCCGCATTTTGACGTATACTCAACCTTAGTAAAGAAT
>WNGS01066681.1:6059423-6122558 GCA_020271785.1 Procambarus virginalis | reverse complement strand
GCGTTCAAATACTTTTATTTTGTCTCTTCGAACACGACCTGGTTGTGTATACTTATATATTTCCATTACTCACCTTCTCGATATTGGAGTCGAGTTTATCCTTGATGGCGGCTTGCGGGGCGGCGCCGTGAAGTTTGAGTTCAATGATCTGCTCCATACGGGAGGTCCTGTTGTGAAGGCGCTCATGAAGGAGACGCTGCAGCTGCTGGTTGAGCTCATTTACTGCTTCGTCCCACACCTCGCCGTAGTACTTGACCAGGCCAGCCCTCTCTGTGTCCGCCACATCCTGGTAGTACAAACGTTGATTGCCTCCGGAGATTTTTTCCTCGGTGAAAACAATATATACAATATGTATATATTTTTGTTTTCACCGAGTAAGTCTACTCTATCTGCCTCTCCCTAGCACTGATACATAATATGGTCGTGAGAACGTCAGTAAACTGTGTTCTAATTCACTAATTCACCATATGTCTTGGCGTTTTCTCCCTCACCTGTATCTGCCTGAGGGAGGCGCGGTAGGCTTGGTGTAGCTCTGTGACGTGTTCTGTGATGCGGCGCAGAAGTTCAGACCTTTGGCGGGCGTGTTCCAGCATCTCCTCCGTGTAGGTGGCGTCCAGGGTTCGAAGCTCCTCCCGCAACCCATCGATCACCCTGACCTTTTGGTCCGTCAGCTCCTGGCTCCACTCTGGAGAGGAAAGACCAGATGTCAGGAGAGACCAACTAACACAAGACTTGTGTATCTGACGCGTGCCTGACTTCGATGCCAGAGTCAGTTTCTAATTTCTCCCACACACACTCACACTGTCAGAGTGACAGTGAGGGGCGAGGAGTGGGACTGGCGTAGAGTAACAGGCGGGATGCCTCAAGGATCGGTCCTGGGTCCCATACTATTCCTCATTTATGTAAACGACTTGACTGCAGGAGTTGAGTCTTATATGTCAATGTTTGCAGATGGTGCAAAACTAATGAGAAGAATTTAAGATTGTCCAGGATGACTTGAACAGGTTACAGAGCTGGTCCGAGAAATGGCTGCTAGAGTTCAACACCACCAAGTGTAAGGTGATGAAAATAGGATCAGGAGACCGAGAGGCCGATACCTGATGGAGGGGAAACTACCTCCCTATAACGACTAGAGAAAAGAATCTAGGAGTGGACATAACACCGAACTTAACTCCAGATAAATAGAATAACGTCATTTGCATACTCTACGCTGGCAATAGTCAGAACATTCTTCAGGAACCTGAATAAGGAGGCTTTTAGATCCCTGTATACCGCCTATGTGAGGCCAGCCTTTGAGTATGCCGCCCCATCTTGGAGCCCCCATCTAAATCGTCTGCACTAAAAAGTGCAGACGTTTGCAATGAGACTCGTCTCAGAGTTGTGAAGGATGAGGTACGAAAGAGACTGAAGGAGTTAAACCTGACGACGTTAAAAAGGAGGAGGGAGAAGGGGGACATGATACAGACGTATAAAATACTTAAGAGTTACTTAAATACTTAATACTTAAATTAAGTTACTTAATACTAAAATTACCAATCAAGCTGTCAATGTAATCAATCAGAGCTTTAATATACCAATGTGCTTTAATATACTTACTAATCTCTATCTCATTTTTTCTTGTAATGTATTTGTTATCATTTTACTAATTCTGCTAGAATTTACCTACTTAAAATTATCTGTTAGATTAATGACCTGCCCGAAACGCTGCGCGCACTAGTGGCTTTACAAGATTGTAAATACTATGATATGTATTCTCACAAATCCAAGGTACCTTTTTGTATATAAATAAATCAATAAATAATAAAGAGGGATGGACAGGGCAGAAACAGAGGAATTGTTTACAATGAATATCACTAAAACAAGAGAGCACGGATAGAAGCTTGAGACTCAGATGTGTCATAAGGATGTTAGACAGTTTCCCTTTAGCATAAGGGTAGTGAGTAAATGGAATGACCTGAAGAAGCAGGTTGTAGAGGCAAACTTCATTCATAACTTTAAAAGCAGGTATGATAGGGAAATTAGGCCAGGAGCCATTGCATTAGACAACCAACAGATAGAAAAGCGGGATCCAAGAGCTAGAACTCGATCCTGCAGGCACAAATAGGGGAGTACACTCACGCACACACTTTCTATAGGCGGACACTAACCTTTAAGTCACTTCAGTTCTGGTACTAATATCTGGGTTGAGAAAAACAAATTTCGAGGCTGATACAAAATAATCTCTCATCCGGCACTGACCAGAATGAGATTAAACTGTTACTTAACCTGTCCATAATCCCTCAGCTGACACTGCTCTCGTAGCTGACACTGACCTCGGAGCTGACACTAACCTTTCAAGTGGCAACTGACCTCGGAGCTGACAGAGACTCTGGTGGAGGTCCTCGGGGATGGAGAGTGTGATGGTGTTCTGCCAGTATTGTTGGATCTTCTCCAAGGCCTCCTGCGTCTTTCGGTTGTCTTCCTCCAGGGTATTCTTCCACTCTGCTTGTCGCCCCTCACTCTCCACCACTGCCGTCACCTCCCCACTTACCGCAGCCACCTCCACGTTCCCCACCTGCAACCCAACCACCATCATCAGTCCAGTGCCGTCTGGTCATTCCTACTAGTCTTTATGTTCATCAACTTGTCCTCCTAATAGAGCGCCGCATTTTGACGTATATTCAAAATTGCCGTACTAGAAAATGGTAGCGGCTCGCGAAATTGAAATAATGTTCCGTTTACTGTTATGGGTCCTCTGGTAGGTTAGGATGAGGGCTCATTAGTACGACAGTTTTTTGACGTTGGGAAACTTTAGGAGGACGGGCTACGTCATCACCATAATATCGCTGCCATCATCACAAGCACCATGTCCACCCTGCCATCACCACCCTCACCCCACCAGCACTGCTACCACGATCTTCATTACAAGTGTGACCCACTCACCATGGTACAGCCGTGCTTGACGAGGGCGTGGAGGGTGTTCTCGTGGGCGTGGAGGGCGTGGGTGAACTTGTGGCCCGCCTGGGTGGCTTGCAGCACCCCTGCGTCCTCCCTGCTCACCGTCATGTTGTCCTCGCTGGGGCGTGATAACAACATATAAATAAAGGGGACTCGAGAAGCCATAACTATCCATTGGTTTGGTGCTGGGATTAAAGCCCATCAACCTCTGGAGGGTTATTAACTTGATACCAAAAGAGAAGTAAGCTAAGTTGACCAGACCACACACTAGAAGTTGAAGGGACGACGACGTTTCGGTCCGTCCTGGACCATTCTCAAGTCGCTTGACTTGCGACTTGAGAATGGTCCAGGACGGACCGAAACGTCGTCGTCCCTTCAACTTCTAGTGTGTGGTCTGGTCAACATACTTCAGCCACGTTATTGTGACTCTTCGCCTGCAGAAGTAAGCTAACAAAAATTGAAAAAGTTCAAGAAAAATAGATGGATACAATAAAAGATACAATTAATGATGACAGGCATAGACTAATACATTATGGAGTCATTAATGTCTTCGTGTTGTTGTTGTTGTTGATTTAGGGACGACGATGATCATGGGATCGGATGCGCCCCGGCGTACCCGTGAAGAGTTAATCGCGAAATGAATGTCGCTTATCAGCGGAAACTAATGTGCCTCAGGGCCAATAAACGCACAGATGGGCAGATGATTGTGGGGACCCCCAGGAGTCCCTCAGGGTGACAAACACCAATTAAATTACTCACTTATCTATGTTACTTCGGAGTCTCTCCTTTATTTTCGTAGCCTTGGTCCCAGCTGTGGTGATATGCTTTGTGGAGGCTCCCTGGCACTGGTTTCCGCTGCCATGTTTAGGAATTTGTCAGTTATACGAGCGCCTGTGGTAAAGAAGTAAAGTAAGTTCCAAGATGTATCAGCAAGTAGTAAGTAGTTCTCAAAAGAATGCACCAAGCCGGGTAGGCTATGTAGCACCAGAAGTATCAGAAATCATTGTTCATATACATTAATAGAGCCGTTAATATTAATTCATCTATATAATAACAGTTGGATTCGTTCTAGACTCAAAATTTATTTGGATTTATTTATAGTTTTATAAATATAAATATAAATATTATAAATATATACTATAAAATTATAAATATATATTATAAATAAATATACATATTTATTTATAGTATATATAGTTATTCTATATTTTTGCAACCACTAACACGCATAGCGTTTCGGGCAGTCGGGGATCCTGGGTTTGATTCCCAGGCGGGACAGAAATACTTGGGCACGTTTCCTTTCAACCAGTACCTCTGTTCACTTAGCAGTGAATAGGTACCTTCTGGGAGTTAGGGAAATTGAAGTCACAGCCCCCACTCCTCTTCCAGGTAAGTCCACAACGGTTCACCACAGACAGTGCTACTTGGTACTTTGTGTTCCGAGTAGTTGAATCTAAAACAACAATAGGGAAATGTTGCGGGTATTTGCACCCTGGGGGAGGGTCAGTAACTTGACATAGGCAGTTTTTCAGTTCTGGATCATGGAAATTGTTATTTTCATTATATGGTTGGAACGATAATCGTATTTAAGGACATTATAAAGACTACATATTATAAATTCACACCCCAACCATGTAACATTATCATATATACTGTACTCTTTATGAATAGAACAAATCTTTAGTAGAATGCAATGCAGGAGCAAGAGTAAACAAGTATGACGCCGTCTCCATGGCAACACAAACACCCTCCACAGTCCTGTAGCAACTCCACGCAAACCCTCGCACAAAAAAACATTTACCTTTTTATCAATATACCGTATATCTTACTGGATGGCACAAACAATAATATATGTATACATATATATACATCTAGGTGGCGTGTTGAGCATGGCGTGGTTGGTGCCGGGGCGAGAGGGAGGAGGGAAGAGGTGATGGCGGGCGGGCCATGTGCGACTCAAGGGAGAAGGAGGAGGTACAGGTCGTTAGGCTCACTACTCTTGTCTCTTTCTCTCTCCTGGACCCCCGTGGACCCCCACGGCTGTGTGCGGTAAAACCTTGAGTACCAGCTCGGCCACAAGTCAGCCGAGGAAGCAAGAGTTGCAGTAATTTCGTAAATTTAGTGGAAAAAGCTGTTGTAACATACGAGTGTGTGCGGGGGGGGGGGGACTGTTTAGGGGTTTTTGCTCAGATATCGATACTTGTATTCCACGGATATCAAGTGTCTTGAAGATGTGGTTTTATTTAGTAATCCCTACTATGGGAATAAGTGTGTTAGGGGGAGAGCGAGACGTTAAAGGTGTGACAGGTGTGTGAGTGATGGCTGTGCGCACAAGGCCACACACTTCTACAGGTTGTGGTTTATTGTGTGGTGTGTGTAGTGGCCTGTAGCAAGCTTTATTATTGACTTTGAGCGGCTCCTGTTTTATTATTGCACAATTATAGCTCAAATTTCTCTTTAGGTTCTTATAATTTGTCAATGGTTTGTATAGGTCGGGTGGGTCTTGTGGTCTTGTCAAATGTATTGCATGACCTGTTATATGTAATATATGTATATTGTGTACTTCACTGCGTACAGAGCTAATATAAGGTAAGCACATATGGTCAGCTTACTTAAAAAAAAAAAGTTAATTAAATTTTTGCATTTACAAGTATGTTTTTATATTTTTTTCTGTGTAAGTGTATGCAAAGGATGATTCTTAATTGCAATAAGAAATTACTGAATATTTACACCATGTAAATGTAGAGTGGTATCACGTAAGAATTCTAGACTATTTATTTTGATCCCAAGAAAATCGCAAGAAATCGCAGTGAAATATTTGGGTGAGAGCTGGAGTATAAAAATAGTGGTCGGGGAGAATGTATAATTGAGCCGCTGGGGTGATGGTGCGGCCGCCGGTGTGGCTGCGATAAGCTCTGCCCACCCTTGGGCCTTGGTGTTCATAAAGAGTTCACATTTTAAGTGATTAAGGATTTAAAAAAAATTGTTGGATGATGCATAGTACTGTAAGTTTTGAAATGTGTTCATTCAATGAAACGTGAAACTAAAGATAGCGATTGATGTGGTCATAGTTACTCTAAAGTTGTATTGGGGTAAGGCTACTAATATTTTTGCTCAAGGAACATTAAAAAGTACAAAGTAATATGTACTTTGTAATATGTACTGTACTTTATTCCAAGAGATGTTTATCCTTGGACTGAAATGACAATCTAGATGGGTAGAACCAATATATATTTGGATATTAACCAAAATCGGTAGGTTGCCAAATTTTTAGCACACGACAGGTGTCGGGTATTAGCCAACTAATGTTTGGCCAGATAGTCTTATCATTCATTTGAAAAATTATTTTGCTAGTACTGTATAAACATGTATATATTGATGTTTAATAAATGCCATCCTTTATACATGTTTGTACTGTTCCTTTGACAACCTACTGTACTGTGCATTCTTGGCTCCTGCCGGTACAACCGCCCATATACGTGGACATCAACATTGCATACTGGCTGATTACTGGCATCAACCACCCTAATGTAGAATAAAACCCACACTTGTGTATTTGAGAGATTTATGTAAATAAATTACAGAGTCTTTTGCACTCTCCTGAGTGCTTTGTCAAGGTCTGTGTGTGTATGGTTAGGACGAGTCTTAAATCTCGGTGTCTAATCGTATTTTGTTATGTCTGTGAGTAGACATTACCATCAGAACGCCATAATGTTTTGTGGTTTGTTCCTCGGAGACCACAGAGTATTAAGATCTGCAAGTTAACATAGTGCATTGGCATATTCAGTCGATTTGGAGATAGCATTATCATACTTTATGATTGCCAAATACTGTACTGTCACTTGGGTTCCCATGCATCAGTATCTGGCTACAGTATATCGTTTGCTTTGTATATTATGTACCTTTCTAGGTATCGACCCATCATTCTATTTTATATTTGTAAAGTCCTCAAACTATAGAGTACATACAGTATTTTCCCATTATATTTGAGTAACATATTTTTGTTTTGGGGTCTTTTGTCTTTGTCTTTCTAAAACTTCTTTTTTGGTCCACAGATAACCTAGTTCAGAAATAAATTACGGTAATAATGGCGTGTGAATTGGATGTTAATGACACGTTAATGATGGGCGAGAGGTCAAAAGCCAAGAAAAAGAAATGCAAGAACCGCAAGAATAAAAGACATGATACAGAAGAAGATACAGAGACAGTGGCAGAAAATATTGTCTATGATAAAAATAAAAAAAAGAGAAAATTGGAATGTACGGGCATAAATAATGATGTGGAAAGTGAAGATGTGCTTGATAAACAGGGATCAAGTAAAAAGAAGAAAAAGAAAAAGAAGTCTAAAAGTACAGAAGGAAAAGAGAGAGGGAGCAAAGAGGTGATAGACAATGGTGAGGTGGAAGATGTAGCAGAAAGTGTAGACAGCGGGTGCATTGTAGACGGCAATTCTGATATTATATCAAGTTTGACTGATTGGCCACAAGTAAGTTGATACTGAATTGTCTTAAGTTATCTGATATAAAATTTCTGTATCTGTAATGTACTATAATGTGTTGCAAGATTGATTTGTAATTGCCTTTAATAATTAAAATATTAGATGTAACTTTTAGTTTTTAGTTTTACTGGATAATTGCATAGGTATCTTGGGGATATCCTACAGTTTTGTCATGTCCACATTATTGTCTCTTACATTAACATCCCACTGTGTACTTGAACATGGATCGTGCAGTAAGGCATTGGTGACATACCACAAGGAATTATTAAGCATTCATTCTTTAGTATATTATATTATGCAGTGTCATTGGAGAAATAGTCCCATACAGTACTATCTTAAATCCAACTCGGAGTTGGCCATAAGAGATTATATCCTTTCCAAGCCCTTGATTATGATCACAAGAGACCAAATGAAGGCTATTAGTGTACTAACTATAGGCTGAACTAATTAATTGATCAACACTTTGACCACCACGTAGTCGGTTTTCGGTTTTGTGTTCTATTGTAACGCGTAGGGTGAAAATAAATTTAACAAGTTTATTAGTTTTTAAATGCATAAGTATATAAACAATATAGAATGTCTTGTACTGTACATTTTTAATTCTTTCTCCTAATTAATTTTTGGCATAAATTTTTAAAATTAGAATAGCTACTAAAAATTATTTTGTGCAGAGATTACTTTCTTGTAAAGATAGACAACTCAAACATGAAGGTGCAATACTCTTCAGCAAATAGGAAAAATAAGGTCATGTTCCAGAGAGCTCCAAAAGTTTTTTTTATCACTCTTTACTCAATAAGGTACTTACTTAAGTATTAATATTTAATGCTGCCTTTATTTCTCAGCTATAAATAAACTTAAAATGTATTTCATAATATATGCTTGCAATGATGCAAGAACATTGTAACCTTGCTCAAGGGTTCGAGGTACTGTATAATGAAACCTATGAATGGAACAGTAGACTCCAATGAACTTGCTGATGAAACACAAAATATGCTAATTAGACGACACTCCCCGTCTCTTTAAACCCATATAAATTCCATGCTGTCAAGTATGATGTTTTTGATTTGGCCGCCATCTTATCAAGGTGAGGGAGCTGGTCGGCCGAGCGGACAGCACGCGGGACTTGTGATCCTGTGGTCCTGGGTTTGATCCCAGGCGCCGGCGAGAAACAATGGGCAGAGTTTCTTTCGCCCTATGCCCTGTTACCTAGCAGTAAAATAGGTACCTGTGTGTTAGTCAGCTGTCACGGGCTGGGGTGGAGGCCTGGTCGAGGACCGTGTCGCGGGGACACTAAAAAAAAAGCCCCGAAATCATCTCGAGATAACCTAACCATCAGAATCATAAATAGAAAACCACCTTGGTCAGCTTACATTTTGGCAATACTGTACTTTGCCAATTCATGCTTATTTAATGAATAGAAAGCATGCCTCCTACTTTCCTGATTATCTTTTCCTCACTTAAAACCTTGCATCTCTTAGGTGAATGTCATTTTCATGATATAAAACTATGCTTCCCAAGAATTCCTTTGCAACAATTGTCAATACTGCTCTACGAGAACCATTTTCGTATACAATACTGTATATCAACCTGTCTTCTTGCAAAGAACGTCGCATTTTGCTCGTATGCACTAATCATAAGGCCAAAAATTGTTGTAGTAGAAAATGGAAACAGCTCGCGAAAGTGACGTACTCTCACGTTTTCGGTTTTGGGTCCTCTGGTAAGTTAGGAGAGGACACTTTAAATCGACCGTTTCCTTGACGTTGGGAAACCTTAGGAGGACAGGCTGAATATACAGTATAGCCTTGTGTCTTGCCTGTATTGGCATCTTGAATAGTATTTAACTCTAGGTTGAATTACATAACAAATTCTTGTACAGTATATAGTCATACTGGCATAACACTATATAATTACTACTACTAATTGCTTCATTCAGCTGGATGCATAAATGGGCAGAACTCTATGCAATCTCCTTAACCCTCAGTCATGTGTTGATTGTCTAGTATAATGCAGTCATCAATTGAAGAGCCAAATTATGGATCATACAGCACTTATCTAGGTAGCAGTGCTTTTCAGTAATTAGTCCTTGGTTGGACATGATATCCTTGTCTTATTTAAATGTGTGTTACTTTTTAGCTGATTTTTTTTTTACTGTATTTAATGTTGTGAAACAAAATTACTGTACTGTATTTATCTTTCAGGTTCAGAGTGCTTTACTGGAAGAAAATAAGTTTATAACTAATTTTTTAACATGGCTCCCTGCTAAGAAAGTTTCCTTTGAAGAGAGTGCAGGTTAGTGTACAGTACTTTGTTTCATGTTTTAATGAAGGTAGTGTAAGTTAATATTTTGTTTTAATGAGTAGGTGGTGAGAATAATTTAAAAGTCTAATGGTTAAAAATGATGTATGAAATGCTGATGTGAACATACACAGGACTTTGATGTGGATTGACTTAATGGTGTTAGAAGGGTGCAAGATGGCAGCTGCTTTATAAAAGCTAAAGGTGTTGATGAGATTTATGCAAAATTAATTGTGAGAAAAAGAGAGTGGCATGAGAATAGAGAATTTGCCAAGAGGAATTGAATAGTTTGCCACAGTATTTTAAAATATGAGCCCTGATTGTACCACTGTATACAAGTTAATATTTTACATATCAAATGTTTGAATTGTGGGTGCATTAGTTTAAAAGTGTAGTGGACAAAGTATGGCAAGATAGAGAATGCCATTGTGGAAGAGAAAGTATATGATAAAAATTGAAAGATATACATGCCATTTATTGTACTTTGAGCCTTCCCAGTTTGGTGCCGTCTTTTGATAATTACTTACTTATTATACTTTGAAAGGACGTATGACCATGTTAATAGAGAAGGACTTTGGAGAGTAATGAGCATATTTGTAGCGCTGTTAAATGTTATGAAAAACTTCTATGTAGGCACCATTCCATGGCAAATCATCAAAGCTCCCAACCCAACCATCTCAGATTTCATGACATTTGGTAGGTTGTTAAGAGTTCATGAAGTAACATGCATATGCATGATACTTACACAGCAGGATTGCCATTGTGATTAAAAAAAATAAAATATTTTTACTTACAAACTCAAAAAAATATACCCTTCTAATTGAAGTAGAGACTTCATGGTGGGTTTTTGAAGCTGAGGAAACATTGTTTTAATTAAAAATACTTTTACATTAAATATAATTTTTTTACTTCAAGATCACATGTAAGCTGTTACCTTCAAAATAAATAAATATATATATATATATATATATATATATATATATATATATATATATATATATATATATATATATATATATATATATATATATATATATATATATATGTGTGTGTGTGTGTCTAATTTTTATGGGAAATTTTTATACAGTTGAATGATTTCTCTATGGTATACGTTTCATTTGATGGCTTTTGAATGAGAGTAAGATTATAAGTTCTAGTGTGTAGTAATTAGACACTACATGCACCAAGCATACATCAGGCAAGTTCAGACTTGTCTGACAGTGTGTGTGTGTGTGTGTACTTCTCAGCAGGGTTGCCAATTTAACTTTTTTTTTTTTAACTAAATTTAGCTTTATTTATTTTTTTTTGTTCATGTAGCTGCAGTTGTTTCACATCTGGCTTGTAATTTACTATCAAATTCTTCGCTCAATTATTGAAACTGCAGAGAATTTGTTCCTATTACTATTGTTCCTTTTCTAACAAATTGAGCTTTTGAAGATTTTCATTTGGCATCATTACTGCTCAGTCTTGCTAGAGCTTGTGTGGTGTTGACAAGTGGTGCTCAGGACTAGTGCAGTACTCGCCTAATTGTGCTTGTGGGGGTTGAGCTTTGGCTCTTTGGTCCTGCCTCTCAACTGTCAATCAACTGGTGTACAGATTCCTGAGCCTACTGGGCTCTTATCATATCTACATTTGAAACTGTGTATGGAGTATGCAGTATAACTGGACAGATGCATCTGTAAATATTAATACTGTATACAGTACCTCGGTTCATTAGATATCTTTTCTTTTTAAATATGTTACTAGAGTTTATTAGAAAAGTTCCTGGCATTTTTAAGGTTTTGCTCTGTCCATTGGTGGAGGTGGTATAGGTTTTTTTATTTTGGGGGGAGGGGGGTGGCTGCAGTGGATGGACACTAGTGACTTTGCCCTATAACATGCATAATTGTGTTCACCATACATAAATAAAATGAACACTGATACTAAATTTTTGTTTTAGGTACGAGTCATAAAACACAGAAAGAGGCGGAATCTTCAAGGCAAAACCAAATTAAAGGCAAGTTTTTATGCATCTTTCTATAGCCTTATTCATAAGTTCTTTATTTGTATGGTCTTGTGATTCCTGTGCTTAATGATACCTTTAAATAAATGTTAAAAATATGCATAACCCAAGATTGGTAAATTTAATTATTGGAATACAATTTCATTTCATTTTCTTGCATGCATGTCCAGGTGTATCCTTTAGTGGAAAAAAAATTAGTTAAACTTCCTTGTAGTTAAATGTAGCATAACTATCAGACTGACCAGTATTGATTTTCCTGTCATGAGATCAGATTTGATCTGTTGAAGAGCAATTGATTATTTAAGTTCTTTTCTTTATTACAGGTGGTGTAGGGTTTTCAGACCTTGATGAACTCCAGGAGAAATATTTAACTACATTGGCAAATTTAAAAAGTAAGGCCCATTAAAAAAAATTATATATATATATGTATATACTGTAATATGACAAGTTAATCCTGGATATTTGAAAGCATATAAATGAATGTAAGAGTAAAACAAGGGGTATTTATAGGATACTAATAACATCAACAGAAAGGAGAATAGAATAATGGATACAAATGGATAAGTTCAGAAGCAGGAGAGAAGAAAATATTGGTTTGGAAATAGGGTTATAGATTTGAGGAAGAGGTGGTTGTACAATGTAATAGATGTAGGGCTGTTGTTCAAGCGTTGGGTTAGACTAATAGGAGTGGGTGTGGTTGAGTGCATATTAGAGCTACTTGAACAGCTTCACACGAACTAACACGCTTTCTGCAGTCTGTTCCTATGTTATTATTAGTGAGTGGTTCCTGGTGGGGACAAGGGATGGAAAATCAATTTGCTGTAATTCAATATTTATGTATTTTTTATTTTATTAGGTACTAGGAAAAAGAAGTTGTGGGACCCTGCAACACGAAGAAAAGAAGCAAAATTGAACAAAAAACTCAACAGATTAAAGAAACGTAAAACTAAAAGACTTCAAAAGAATACCAAACTGGAAAAATTACAATTTGAAATGCAGGTCAAAGAAAACGGTTATAATCAGGGTGAGTTACTACTTTTTATATTTTACAAAATAAGATGATTGGGAGTAAGGGAGTGTAGAGAAAGAATTGAAGAAAAACTGATGCACGGTAAGTACTGGTGTAGGGAATCAAGGTGATATGATGTGTATGTAATGTGAGAACTTAAAGAGAAAAAAAGGGTATCAATGTGAGAAAACAAAATGAATATTAACCTGTTTCTCACTTTTGTAGGGTAAAGTACATATGAACATACCCCCCTTTTAGGATAAATACAGTAATGTGAATCACTAAAATTTTGAAGATTTTTCATTCCTGTAACATTGCCTCTCAATATATTGAAAAGTGTACTTGTATTAGTCTAAATGTAGTTATGTGCTTATTTTTAAATGCTTAAAACTATACAGAATGCCCTCCAAATGGACATCCATATAACAGATTCCTGTAAACAATGTAATGAATCGATGTACCTATGTCTCCCCCTCCTAAATTTGGATTTGTTAGGGCAAAACCAAAATTAAAGATTCCAGGGGGATGTGGGTGAAATCCAGGTTGTCGGTCAGTCACATAAAGTAAATTTCCACTATTTCATGTTGATTGTTTTTGATAATCATTCTATTTTAATGGTAAATATTATTACAATATTATATATTTATACTTGGAACTATTTTATTGTGCCTTTACTGCATTATCTGTGTTATATATATTACACAAGAATGTTCATTTTGAGTTTTTCCTGTGTATCCACACCTACTGTGAGGAGCACATACGTTGACCTTGAGTGTGTAGTCTTACCTCCCATTACTAAAGTCACATCATTCACAAGTTCATGTCATACTATCAGGGAGTAGTGTGGTTGTTAAGATTAGTATACAACAAAAGCTTACAGACTAGTGTATATATATTTTATCAATCAATTTGAAAAATTAAATACAGTTGTCAAATACATTTACAGTTTATAATTACTGTAATAATACTATTAGAGTATTAAATACTGTAATACAGTATTTAATTTGTATAATTAAATCATATTGAACATGTGAAATGTATAATATTACTTTATTGCAGACTCAAAGCCAAAAAACCAATCTACAATAAGAAAGGACAGCTAGTGTTTAGCAAATTTGACTTTTCAAATGATTCCACTACTGGAGATATTGACACTAACTTGAAGCCTAAAGACCTGAAGCAGTTGCTGTCACAGGCTCTCAAGGAGAAAGAAAAGGTTTGTCTAATGCACTTGAAGGCCTTTCCTAGGTTTTTCAAAGTACCGTATGGCCTACACCTGTATACCGAGTACCACCGCGAAACTGCATACCTAAATGCAGTTTCCTGGTGGTATAGCAGTTTGAATATACTGTACTGTACTAAAGTGACTTCTTAACTATTATAAAATGAAATATAAAATTGTCATGTTTTGTGATTACAGTATTCTTGACAAATTACTATTTAACAAATGTTTTATAATGAAAGGAGCCTGGAATGAGACGTGCAGAATGTACTAATGTGGGATATATTGTAGGTTAAAAGGATGGAGCAGAAAGGTGAAACAGAAAAGGCTGCAGGAGTAATTGAACAGAAAGCATGGTCAGGTGCACTGCAGAAAGCAGAAGGATTAAAAGTAAGTATTGACAGATTGGCTTTAATCAAAATTAAAAAATTAATTGTCTGTATTAATAAGGTTTTCAGTTGGGCTATGGTGACTTTGTTTTGATACTTCAACCATACTCGACCAACAAAAAAAAAATGGAAATTAAAGTGCAAGTGTGTAGATGTAAACACAACAGCAGTTGTCAACTTCGATTACCTGGAGCAGTTGGTACCGCATATTGTTTATTGCATTTTGTTTATTTTTGTGCACTTATGCAAACAATTTTATTATTGTGACTATTGTGTATGCCTATATCTAGATCATATGGGATTAATAAAATTATTTCTGTAATAGTTCTATACATTTAATTACATTTCTATCTTATTATTTCTGGAATGGTGCTGGGTACTGAATTTTATTGTTCACTTATAACAGGTACGAAATGATGTAGATTTAATTAAGAAATCCATCAAGAAGAAAGAATCGAGCAAGAAAACCAGTCAGAAAAATTGGGAAGAGCGCAAACAAAGCATAGAAAAGAAAAAAAAAAAGCAGAATGCAAGAAAAAAGAACATTAAAGCACGAAAAGAAACCAAACTAAATAAGAAGATGAAGAAAATGAAAAAGAAAGGTCATATAGTTCCTGGATTTTAAATGCAATTTTTTCAATTGATTTTATTGTTATTGGTCAATATTTTGTGGTAAGTGGATGTGTTATACATTTAAGTGAATTAAATTGATAGAAATTGCATCAGTTGAGATGTAAAGCTTGCTGAAATGATATTCCAAACTTTCATACACAAACACAACAGTGTCATGAAAAGATGTTTGTTGACGATAAATATTTTATCTTAAAAATTGTTTATTTTGTAACTGTTAAATATTGTATTGGACTTGTAAATTTGAGATTTTTTTTTTTTTTGTAAATTGCTATTTTCAGTTAGTATGGGTAAAATATATGTTTACAGTTTTGCTAGCTGATATTTTTGTATATAAATTTTTGACTGGAGTGTAAACAAATTGTCACTGAGCACTGAGAAGTAAATAATTTCAAAATTAAGACCAGATTATAGTTTAATTTGCCATTTGTTTTTATGGCCTTTACTTGGGTAATGTCTTCCTCTTGTTGATCTTTTAAAATTTTCAAAAGTGTATCAAGAGAATTGATGATGAACTTTTATATATTTTAAGTCTGTATTTTTAGCTTACAAGGTCAAAGTGGATGATGGGCAAATGCTGCTTGTAGTTTATTGTGCAAAGCATGGCTGATAACTATTGTGTATGCCAATATCTACATCATATGGGATTAATAAAATTGCTACTGTAATAGTTCTATACCTTTGTTTACATTATCTTATTTCTGGAATGGTGCTGGGTACTGAATTTTGGTAGTTAACCGACGTACTTACCTAGGTATGTGTTCAGGGAGTGAAATTCAGCTCTAATAGACTTCTAGCTATTGCACAGGATGTTATACTAGCTCTTGAAACTGAATTTCAATTGCCTCCACTTCTGACACAAATATTTTCAACTTATTTACCGCTCCCTGTATATCAATATATTTTTTATCTAGTTCATCTGTTTTCCAACTTCCATCTGTATGCCTTTATTCTGTTGTGTCTGGTATGGTATTGTTTCTATCCACTTGTTTGATGGTGGTCAAATAGTTTTCACAACTTAGTGTCTTCTCTTGATAATTACTTGTCTCTTCCTCTTGGTGCTTAGTATCTTTTTGTCTAATATTCTGAATGTGGAAAATTTTCAGGACAGGACCGCTGTTTTGTGGTGCAAAGGCTTTTTAAGAATGTTCAGTAAATGACCTCCCTTGTAAAATACACCGTAGTTTCAGTATACAAAAAAATGTAATACCTAGTAGCCCAATTGTGCACAGAATACAATAATTCAAATACAAATTGCCATTTTGGCTTTGATCTTGAAATTTTTTTAACACTTAATCCATGAATATATCAGTATATATTTATACAACTGGGACACACTACCATATATTTATCTATTACTGTATTTTGAATGGCATTAAAATGTGCAACTAATTATATATTTGGTTGTGTACATTTAATGGGCAATAAGATATATACACTTATTATCAAGTTTAATCATACAGTATTCTATTGACAAATATTTGGATTTGTACATTTGTAAATTATGCTGTATTACACGTAAATAGAATAATTGGTAAATTTTTATAACAAGAAGTAACAGTTGTGCAATGCTCATGATAAAGTGCACTTAAGGGTGCAGCCTTGACATGGTAAGGAGGTATTTTCACTTCATTCCTAAAGAATTGAGTGTGGCTTCTGCTCACTTTTCCTTCCTGCTGGAGTAGTGTGCAATAAAGTCATCCGTCATGATAGGGTAACCTCTCACAAGTGATTGTGTGGATGAAATGGTTATTATTCTTGTTATATAGTTTGATATTGTGTTAGTCTATCAGTGACTATGGGGGAGTGAGAACTTTCAGAATGCTGCATTAATCATCTGCCCTGTAACTTCCTCCGAGTACCTATTTTAACCCATCCTCTCAACTAGTACATCTCATTTTGTACATTATGGTCCCCAAAGTACTACAAAAAGTAGCAGCTTACAAAAATCCACGTTTTGTGTGTTGGTTAGGTTAGGTTGGTGTCTTGTAGTTAATGGAGGGTTGTAAATAACATCTACCACTATCTTCATGGTCCTCACTCTTTATCATACCTAGTATAAAATCTTTCTGGGCGATTACCTCTGGGATCTCTGTATCCTGAAAGCTCAAATGTTCTTGTATCAGTAGGGCTACTTCTACCCCTACCATTTATCCTTTTTTTTTTATTACATGGTATCCTCCTGGGAATATTCCATGCTATTATATTCGTGAATTTTGTCTCCATAACTGTGATTATATGAGGATGCAGTTGTGCCACTTGTTCTTTCAACTCTACTCCTTTTTTTGTAATAGACATGCAGTGATAACATGGCACTGGATTCATTTATTACTTCTCATCCTGTGCTGATTTTTTAAACTGTGTGTTGCCTTTAGCAGGTACAATACAGTCAAGTTTTGTTGCGTTGCCAGCCATATTGGTGTTT
Source organism: Procambarus virginalis (assembly GCA_020271785.1). NCBI lineage: Eukaryota > Metazoa > Arthropoda > Malacostraca > Decapoda > Cambaridae > Procambarus > Procambarus virginalis. The sequence continues at coordinate 6,105,151 of WNGS01066681.1, read as the reverse complement.
CTAACAATGACAGCTGATACGTAAGAAGCTGTTCATGCCCCTAACATTTTGCCAAAGTGAATTCCTTACTCTGATTTGAACCTTGTCATTCATAATGAGTTCATTCATTCAAAGAGCTGATAATAATTACCTCAATAAATTACATGCTATTAAATGTGACCTGTCTCCTGTCACTAAAATAAAGGTTTGGCACCTACAGTACTTTAAAAATGGTGTGATTTTTCAGGATGGAAATTTTATTTCCCAACTGTTTTCGTACACTATATGTCCCTCAATAAATTCCTTTGTGAATCCGACTTATTTGAGGTAAATCATCTTTTTACTCTTGTTTTGTCATCCTGAATGGTAAGAAGAATCACTTGATTATTGTGTAACAGTGCTATATAGTGATACTAGTTGCTCATATGTCCAAACTGGATTATGGCTAACCCTCCCTACAGCAACACTGACATTTTCCCCTCCAGTTCAGCATCACAACACTGTTCTACATCATAGTGACCTTGTGAATGGTAAATGGCTTTGTTTTTCTTCAGGTTAAAGGTGAGGCTAAACTGTTCATAGCAGCAGCTTCACACTCATAATTTGCTATAAAGTGACTCATACAGTATTCTGTTTCCCCCTCATTTTTTTTATTTATTTATATACAGTATATATATATATATATATATATATATAATATATATATATATATATATATATATATATATATATATAATATGTATGTGTGTGTGTACACACACACATAGAGAGAGCGAGCGAGAGAACAAGCACCAGACAGGATTCTTACATTCTTGTACAATCACTAGCACGCATAGCATTTTGGCCAAGTCCTTTTTCCTAATATTCCCCGGAATACGACCTGCCAAATTGTTTAACAACCCGGTTAAGTCTTTCCTTCACATTGAAAGGGATTACATAGGCTGTTAGATGGAGTTTATCTGTACAAGTTGGCATTTCAATTTTATGTAGATTAGCAGATAGTATTGCAATGTTAATACACCTACCAATCTCTGGTACCATTACTCTCATCAATGGTAATGCGCACATACTAAACAGTACCCTACTAGTCAGGTTCCATGATGGGTGGAGATTCAGGGATGTGAAGGCCTCATTCAAAGAAACATTTTTCTATGCATTTTAACTGGTGGTGCACAATTAAATTCTAGTACAGGTATAGCACCTTTGTCTTAGCACACCTTGTGTTTTCCTGTATCTGTACAGTATTATAATTTTGAGTGATGTCTAGGAACTTGTGAATCTTCAGAGTATATAGTTGCTAAAGTATATAGTAATACAGTACTTAGCATTTTTAACACTTATTCATCACTCCTACCATTTAATAGATTTGTAGGACTGCCAAGATGTTACAACCATCTTAATTCAAAGTCACACTTCCTTGTACCCGTGTCCCATATGGTAAATGAACAAAACATTGTCCTGTTTTTCTCCCTCTATTCCTTCACTCCTTTTGCTCAAAGTCCATCTTTTATACATCGTCATTACTATACCCATCCCACATAATTGTACCAGCTGCTTTTTCTAAAACCAAAAACGTCTACTGCTTGTATTCTTCCGCACGCTACTACTACTATTTCATATCAGTTTCATTTCCATGTGACAAAACTGTGAATAGTATACATCTTTATAATTATAACTCCCGTTCCTTCTCTTCTACAATTCCCAACGTTCATAACCTAATGGTATACACAATTAGCACCAACTCTTGGAGTGCTTCACTTGTTATTCAGATGGTGTGCCACTTCATTAGGCTAGTTAGGTGATTATTATACAGTATTTTAATTATTTTATTAACCTGAATACTAAATTGTTATAAATTTAGAGTTGACAAAACTTTCTGGGTTATTAATTTTTTTTTAACAAAAATGTTGGTAGAGTATATCATTACATTGGTAAAATGCTGGAAATTATTTGTTGTTAATTAAGTGCAGGTTCAATGATCAATACAAGCCTTTAAAATTATACAGCTGCTTTAACTGTCCTGGGCATAATAAGGCTACAATGTGTTGTATATAAAAGGCAGTACATTATAAAACAGTACTTGCAAATTACCATTCATGAGAAATGTGAATAGAATATTCAAGTACTTGGTAAATAAAATACATTTTTAATCTGCATCAGATTGGCACTATGAACAGGATGCCCTAAAAACCAGCGTACCCCTAAAATGAAAGTACTTATTGGTACTTTTGACTATGTAATTAGTATATGTCGTGATGGACTTTTGTAGGCTATTGTATTATTTAATTTGGACAAACTAGAAACTTTTATTAGCAACATACATAAGACCTGACCTAGGAATATTTAAGTTTGGTTTTAGCTTTATTTTCCTGACTTAAAAGAAAAAAAGCACAAAAAGTGGTTTATTGAAGCTTCAATGCCAGATATTGGCACTCACAATCAGTTACAAAACATACTATAATTTCAGGGGGATGGGTTGCTAAAAATGGCAATATTATATATAATGCCTTATTGAACAATATAATATTAATTCAAAGTAGGAAATATTACTATACAGTATACAATTTTTTACGAGTATTAAATAATTTTAATATTGTTTCGGTATAAGAAAGTAATTACAGCAATTATCAAAAGTTGTCCCCCTACTGAACCTCATCACTAGATAGAGAACTGACATGATACCAGACAACTTCTGATAGCTAATAAGCTATCAGTATTATTAACATCCTAACTAATTACTATTTTTTGCCCACGTGTAGATTGAGCAGGTTGATGAAGAAAGGGACCTGGTAGTCAAGATCCACCACCTATTAAAAAATTGCACAACACGTGGGTGCATCAGTCAGAAAAGCTAACCAAACTCTTGGGATAATCCAGAGTACTGTAAGGAAAAGAAGGTAATGGTTCAACTGTATAAATCTCTGGTGCACCCACACTTAGATTACTGTATCCAAGCATGATGACCTCATTTTTGGAAGGACATAGCTGCTCTAAAGGTGCAACACCAAGCAACAAAGGTCATTCTAGAGCGTCATCTCTAGTGTATCAAGTGTTCCTGATACAAGTCATCTCTTGTATCAGGAACACTTCAAGGAAACAGGGCTAACAACACTGCAAACCAGGCATGACAGGGCAGATCTCGCTGACACTTTTAAAATACTGAACAAGTTAGAGGATGTTGATTCAGATAGTTTCTTCAGGTCAGATGTAACAAACAAGGAGCAACGGTTTCAAGCTCAACAAGCCTCAATGTAGGATTGAGAACAGGAGGTGCTTTTTCATCCACAGGGTTATTAACCCATGGAACTGCCTACCTGCCAAAACTGTGCTGAATTTCAAAATATACCTGGAAAAGATCATCAAGGCAAATGGGGAGGACCTTCGACAAGCCGCCAGTCCTCGTCGAGACCACTAGGGTTATTGGCCCTCAGGTAAATGTAAGATGTGACCAATGCACATCATAACACTCTCTTTATAATAATAAAGATAAAAGGCATAATTTATAATTATATGGACCAAATTTTGACTAATAACTATTATTTAACAGAACTTGCTACAACCTTATAAGACTTGAACTAAATGGAGTTTACAAAGAAAATATATTTTCCATTGGATCATATAGCCACAATATTACCATTGACTTCAAGGAAAAACCAAGTGAACTAGCCTCCAGGTTCTTCATCATTTTTAAGCTATCTTGCAAACTATTATGTTAATAGCGATATATTAATAATACTACAGTTTGCTTGTCTTATCTTTCCGTATTATTGATGAAATGCCTAGAAATTAACATTTTGATGCTTTTAAATACAGTACAACATGTATAGTCAGCTATGTCACTGATGCCTCTTACTCTTATCAACCCCCTGACCCAAATGTAATTTATCTAGATAAAGGTCAGTGGGCCAACTGGCAATTAGTGAGAATGCTACTTGGCAACTCCTATGATACCAAGTAGTTTGGAAAGAATTTTGACAGAAGCCTGAAGAACATTTGGGAAGCACTAATATATAAAAATATAATCCAAAAGTGAGAAAAAAAGATAATCATAAGGAGTCGCAGGGTTCAGGTGTGTGCGAGCTGGGGTGATGAAGACAAAATATATTGGAGCAACAAGACTTATCATGCCTCAAAATACCATATTGCCCAAATTGAGTATGTGTAAATACTCAACATTTTGTAGTGTCTGGTGTTAAAAGCAAAACTTGGTTGGGTCTAAATTCACATTACTAAATTTATGTAAATTGTGAGTATTGAACTATATATATAAATAAGAACTATCAGAAATTATACAATAAACACCATACAGTACTTATAATAATGTAAAACTGCTCAAATTATTATATTATTTTCAGTCTTGGTCTTATCAACTAGATATGAGCTAACATAAGAGTGTCACACAGCTATGAATGGGATTAACCCAAGTCACTTCAATCATACAGGAAAGTACACAAAAGGTCAGTGTCCATACCTATCCAGTTCTTTGGTACTTGTCATAAACAATACATAAAGGTTATAAATAAAAACACACAATATTTGTTGAAATTGGTGTTTCTTCAATAAAACTCCAATTTCTGTTGAAATCACAAACTAAGATGACTTGTACGTTGAATGGCCGAGCACTTAATTTAATTCTTAATTGTGATTGTTTCAATTGTTTAGTCCTACATGAAGTGGGTAAATTAGGATTGCATGTATCCAGGATAAAACACATGCTTCTTAAAACCTTAAATGCTACATGTTGCCGACTAGATTGTAACATTCGAATTTGTTTACAGTATTTCCATGTGTACTGAGTTGCCATAAAGTGCATATAAAATTAAGTACAGCTCACATGACCTCTTCAAGTGATCTAACGTGACACATAAGGGGAAATAATTTCAAGCTTGCCAAAATACATTGCAGAAGAACATCACAGGTCTTCACACAAAAATAGTACTTGTGAAATAGCCAGCCTGCTGAAGCCATTGAAAGAAGGACATCCCTACTTAAAAATATGTACATCTGGAAAACATTGAATGACCTGAAGGAACCATTCACATGTCACCAGCTTCTTGCCACAGCCACTTTAGAGTGGTTATTAGGTAAATCAGATAAGTCATCTACCTAATCCCCCTACAATGTAATACCTTTCATTCACAATTTCATACCCTCAACTTTTCAAAATCAACTTCTGCTGCTGCCCTCCACAATGCTTCTCCTCACACTTCAAGCCAAAATATACAGACCACAAACTTGCAATAATACACAACTCATTGATCCCAAAATCCCAACACCTTCAGTATAATTTTGATCTTAAGTAAGCTCAACCCCAACGTAAGCACAATTAGGGTCACACCCCCTCAAACATCGTGGGTGAGTACTGTACAACTAGGTGAGCTCACACACACACACATACACGCATGCACACACAAAAAAATTCATCCACTGAGAGGCGGGGCCTAAGAACTGAAGCTCAACCCCACGTAAGCACAATTAGGGTTACACACCTCAAACACTGATAATCACAATTAATCATTGATAATATCAATTAATGAATGGATAAAGCTTGTTCCTTTGATAACACATCTGATAAGAACCACGGTTACATCAAGATCATGTGTGATAATGGGTGTCTCGCCCTGTCAATAAGGGAACAACTCCGTATGCCCTAGTTCTGCTTCAAATGCTTTGGTTTCCATTCCAGGAATTTTTTTTTAAACCATCCTCCTGATAAGATAGTACTTTTTGTAACTACTGCATGTGGATGGTCGGTCAAATATCGACATAGTGGACAAATAGAAAGTAAATTTTGTACTATTAAATTTAAAGTCCAGAAATATAAAGCTAAAAAACCAAACTTAAATATTCCTAGGCCTAGTATATCACATATATGTACAGTGCAATATTAGACCTCATATCATGTATTAGGCCTAGTGGTTAGGTTAGATTTCATTGGCAACACAGAACATTTTTTTGGTTTGTCCAAATTCAATAATAAAAAGTTTTACTTTCTATTGGTCCATCACATCCTTATCTGTACGTTCGACCACATTGTTACTGTAGATACTTTCATTTTAGGAGGATTGGCTGAATTTTTTGCCACCAGGTTTAATCCCACATACTCGAGGGTTAATTTGGTCCCATTGCCTCAAGTTATTTAAAGCTTTTCTATTTTGGCCATCCATAACTGTACACATTAGTTTGCCTACACTGCAGGACACGCAACATAATATGGGAATTTACAGTTCCAACATATTTACGGATAAATTAAGAGCAACTATTTCTTTTTAACATACTATCAATTTAACTCATATATTTATCTACCTTTATTGGATGCAATACATTAATGAGATGGATGTATCAGTGTGTTCACTCATAATTTTGGCATGTTAGGAGTGAACATGCATGTATGGGGCACTTACATACAATATCTGGGTAATGAAGTGTAAATGTGATGATGCCAGTACATTATAACATTGATGGTACTGTACATGATTTATTATGCAGAATTTGGTATAGTGCTCACCAGATTGTACTGGAACTTTTAAATACAACATGTACAACTTGCATTATTAAATGCATGTAATATTTGGTATTGTATAACAATTTGATGCCAAAATTATCTGAAGAGAGGTAGGTTTGATTCTGGATAACAAAAACTAAAACAATAAATGGAGTTCATAATAACTAATTTTACCTGAGATATCCAAATTATATTGCCAGAGGAATTATTACCTTAAGTATTATTATCATCATATACATTTAACTTCAAACAAGTGTTAAAATTATTGTTAATTAATATCTTTAAAATATGAGAATTCTCTTTGAGTATAAAAATTATCAATATACAATTCTTATATATTATTTGAAATTTGTACCCCTCAATCACTCTCATCTCCAATGTCTAAAACAGTCATGATTTCAGTACTCTCTCCTCTACTGCTTTTTCTCCGTCCTCCACTGTTTCCTGTTTTACTGCTGGTATTACGTTTATGTGACCCATGGCTGGAGCCAACATTTTTATTGTTTATCCTATCTTCACTAACATTAAGCTTTTTTGGTAATTTAGTAACTGGTGTACCTGGTCGATCATTATTCTGGAGCTTCTTTCGATTGGAGAAACTTGTTTCATTAATCTTCTTTTTGCTATCTTGAGGTCTATATGTGAGGGTTGGACTGCTGTCACTGTCAAGTGGAGAATGAGGTCGAAATGCTTGACTTGCCCTAATTAGTAAAGGTGTGGTAACTTGAACGGATTTATCCACCATGATGGCTTTAGTAAAGGTTTCAGCAAAGGATGCCTGAACACCTACACTCATGCTGGTGGCATGCATGCCAGCATCGGCATTCCCTCGTCTACTGCAGGCACGTACCTGATTTAATGATGATATATCATTTTCAAGTGCTGTTGCTGTCCTCACATATGTAACCTCTTGTTTTTTTAGATCAGCACTCTTTAGAACATTGTTCAGAACAGTATGGGCAATGGAATCATTATCCGCGTACCCAGGATTCTCTGCGCCTACATCATCTTCACTCTCAAGTGTTTGGCCAGGAAGTGTAACATTAATATTCATGGACTTTGCTGGTGGGGCTGATGGGGCAGCTCTTTCTGATCGTGTTGGTTCATCAGAACTCAAATTGAGGCGTTTCATCATATTTGTAAACAATGTATCTTGACTGTTCATTGTAATGGCAGGCAGAATCTGTTGGTAAAAATATTTGTATAGTTAAATCCAATTTTACATACCAAACATCCAACACAAATTGAAACTTTCAAGGTTGGTATCATTCTTATTCATATCCTAATTAATCAGCACCGTCACCACTAAGCACCATCAAAATAAATATAATTCTCCAAAACATTTAGCACATATATGTAAGTATACATTTTTCTGAGACATTTCAGTCACCAGCTGTGTATATATTTTTAGTTAAATACCAGAATGCAGAAAAAATATGAAATTTTTACTGATTTGTGCATAAAAAGGAACAAGTCTTATGTTTCTCTGCATTAAGAAATAAGAACACAAAGTTTGAAGACTGGCTCCACAAATGTATACAGAAGAGGAAAAATAAATAAGAGGTGAATATTTTTATTATAGGATAGCAATGTTAAATTTTTTACATTGGCCTTGGGAAAACTCATTCCTGGGCAAGTTATGCAGTCACTCCCGGAAGTGAACCTTTGGAGAAACCTAGTGAATTTAGAATCTTATGTGATCATTCCCAATTATCTTATGAGATGAAAACTAAGGAAGACAAAGCATAAAAACAAGAAGCAATGCTTGTGGAAGTTTTCTGAAAAGCAGCTGGACATGTATTCTCAACCAACTAGGTCACGTTGCCATCCTGTAAAACATGAACCCAAAAGGTCCACAAATGCATCAGTAATGTGCAATTGCCACCTTGTGTAATTTACTAGTATACTACTATTACTTTCAACTTTGATGACATGTCCTTAAAGCATAGGTCCAGAGGATAGACATTTCCATACTACATATCTCACATACCTGGAGCTGCAGAAACATCACTCGAAACAAGGTCTACCAAGAAGAATCTGCTCCTCATTCAAATAAGGATATGTAGATAGCCAACATTATACTCCATGAGGTTAACAAGGATTCCATAAACTCCCCTCAGTGCCCAATGCACCACTGGTAAAATAAGAGTCAACTCAACTCAACTCAAAAGGAAGGTAAAGCTAGTTCCTAGTCACCCAACTCAACACAACCTCAGGTTTTCACAGGCAACCTCAATATGAAAGCATGCAAGAGTGTAACTAGAAATGAGACTAGAAACTAGAACTAGCTGGCAATAAACTAGTAAATACTCACTCGAGTTCTGAGAAGCCACTGAAAAGACCAACATCATCCTTAGCAGAATTTGCATACAGAACATTGAGTGCTCACCATTTGACAATAATACATATGACAACACTGAAACCTAATTACTTAAGGCTTGAGAACAGACCCTTCTGAATGTGTTATCCTACCCAGGTGGGCTATATTTTTCTACAGACTCCCCCCAGGAACTCTGGTCCTGCAGTGGTGTCATACAAGTTCTGCTTCACTATATGTGCTCACTATACCTCTTGGAGACTATATGTGCTCACTATACCTTTTGGAGAAACAATGCAGTTCAGAAATACATTACTAGGTGTTTTAGCACTGATGTTAAAACAATGCTGAGGTGTCATATCACTGCTTACAATGCAGTGATATGACACCTCATATGGCCAAAGCTGATTGGTTTGCTGAAATTAAAGGCTAATATATAACACAGTTAAAAAATTGTAATGTGTTTTAATGCAGAAACATCATATAAAATATCAGCAAATTTCAAGAGCAACAATAAATCTTGAAAGAAGTGAAAAGCCATTGCTAACAGTTTCTACATCCTTGTTTGGTTGTTATTCAAGCAAAACATTTACCAATGCATTGCACAGAAATATAATAATGAAAGGAATAGACAAAATACTTCAATAAACATGCACAAGTAGGAAAAAAGGAGTCGGGAATCTGGGAAACATAAAAGACCAATTAAGAGGTACAAGAAAAAACTGAATGGAAATATAAGTCGGTTAAAAGGCAATAAATCAACGAAAAGTTTTGTGAAATCTGGCAGACAACAAAGTGATTGCAGGATGAAAGCTATGCTTTGTTACCAAATTGTTCATAAGTGTTGCTCTCGATAAAATACTAAATATAAGTAAAGAATTATGTTTGAAAATAATAAATTGCAAACAAATTATTATTTGTTTGCAATTTACAACAAGAACGTCAAGTGTTTCCTCTGAAGTTTCACCACAGACATTACTTACCATAGAACCAAGATTACTATCATCAGATGTATTGGATCCCCGTCTATCCCAAGCATTAACACGTCGGCCGCGCTTCAGATTAAACCAATCACGTCTTTTTCGGCGGCCAAACCTAGCAGCTGTATGTAATGCTGCTAATCTCTCGGCATCTGACACGTGAAAAGACATTTGTGAATCCAAAGAGTGACGTCGAGAACTGCGGTTGTTGTACCCAGATTCTATGGAAAACCTGTATAAAAAAAGAAATACATAAAATGTTCAAATTAAAAAATTTAACTTTTATAATTAACAAGTTAAACTTCATAATTATTACTTATTTCTACATATGGTATTGCACTGTACATTAAATATATTAGAACATATTGTATCAAGACATCCTAGGTCCAAATTCATCTGGCAAACAAATTGGCATTTGTAGTATATGGCTCAGTCCTCAGCAAGAATTTCTACCCTTTGTCTTGGGATTTTTAACACCAAAAACTACTGTAATTCTTTAAAGATAGTTTTATATGTCTCTAATATGAGCAAAAATGGTTAGTCAAGTGCTTCAGTTAGCAGTAAAAGGAAGGAATAGTATACATATCTAGTGTACAAGATGATAGGATGGTAGTGGCAGTGAAAGTTAACCACTGTCAAGAGGCCACCTCAGTGTAGACCACTTCCTCATCTTATGATGTAATACATTTCTACAGCCTAAATAACAACAACAACAATAATATTGTTATAATTATTGTTATTCTCCAAAAATATTTATCGACTATGTTACAATGTTTACATTCATAATATGGTATTTAAATAACGTTTATAAAGCCATTAATCATGCACTACAGTTTGGGCATCTATTGCTTAAAACACCTGCATATATAGCATAAACTAATGATTGTATCTACATGCCTAACCTAATGATAAATATTTAATTAAGCTGCATAATTAGACCAATAAATATATGAATAAATACATAAACAATATAGGTACAGTAACTTTTTGTTATCCTACCTAACTACTACCAAAGCTGAACCAAACTATGCACCAATAATGACATGCCAGCTGCTTGCATATAAAGTTGACCATTATATAATGCATATTTATATAGCAAGTTTTTCATTTATTGACCCAAAATGCTAACTGTGCTTATATTATATCAGTGAGCTGATGTGTTCATACAGACCGAGAAAAACATCAACTGGCTCCCTTCTTAATCCAGCTGTACCGCATCATTTTAGGTTGCTTACACTACATTTTTGCAACTTTTGGACAATATATTACCTAAGATTATTAGCAGCCCTAAAGCAGGTGAAAAGATAATGAATAGTAAAAGAAAGCAGAACAGAGTTCAAGTATGAAATTAGAAACACTGGATAAACTTCACTTTGGAGCCCAAGTTAAAACATGCATGCTTGGGAGTATGCATGATTGAGTCTGATTCTCACCATGAGGAAAGATAAGGTTAGCATTATTACACATGTTGTGATTCATAGATTGCAAGTTTTAAGCCATCAAGAGGATGACCAGGTGGGATCATCAACTAAAACTGAGCCCATGTTGAATACATGAACAGAAGGCTTTTCTTAGTAGTGTGTAATGCTCTGTCACACAGTGATTTGTAAGAAGGAACAGAGATCTTGCAAAGACATATATGAAACAAGTGAACCATCCAAGGAAGTGTCATTTAGTAGTGCCTGGTTTGATTATTCTTGGAATGTGAATATACAGGTAAAGCTACTTTAGCTAACCTAAGCAGCATAACTTCTCTGCCAAGGTAGTAATTTACATGAATTATTAAAAATTTTGCAATATGGATAAAAGAGGTTTATCCCAGAAGAGAATGGCACCCAGTACCTACATCATCAGACAGCAGTATTTTGTACTAACATTTACAACAGGTTTGCTAACACTCACTCTGTGTCAATACATCAAGAAACTTTTAAGTGTATATCTTTGCCTGTTTTCCAGACCAAGAACTTCCCTGTGCCTTGAAGGGCAAGCATAAGTCTCTTGAGGTGAAACAAAAAGGCAGTGATAACATCTAAACTGTTCCTGGACTGGTTTACATCAAGTCTTTTGCCTCAGATATTGTTGGGATTAGTCACAACTAGCTTCCTAGGACACAAATGATGATGTCAAAGTCGTTTTTCTTCCATCTAACACACAACCATTACTGCTGCCATGTAATCTTTGCATAATTAAAGCATGTAACTACTGTGAGACACTTCACACAGTCAAGATGATGCCAGATGTATTGTAGGAAATTCAGAAACTGGTGTAATCATCTCAAGATTACCTCAAGATAACCATACTTATTAGAATGTATAATGCATTGTGTGCACAACTGAAGATGTGAAGAATTTCTTCAAAATAAATTTTAGATGTAGTAATTAAATGATTAAGTTTTTTATCCATTACAAAATAAAAAATTAAGCAGTGGATAATAAATTCCAAATCACATTACATAGAGAATAGTTATTAAATCACTCACCTTCTACTAATGCTATACTCTGAATCAACAGAATTTCTTCGAAGTCCCAGAGCAGCAGTGCCTACGAGAGCTCCACGTCTTGTCATGAGGTGAGGGATGGCAGTGGCCCATGCAGAGGACAGATCCCCAGAAGTTGCACTATTCATGTCAAAGTTTAACCCTGAAAGGAAATTTGACTACAATGATTCATCACCACTGCAGTCTATCCCTGGGCAAAGCACAAAACTATCACACATCTGCAGTATGCTAGATAAACTATGAAAGGATTTATGTCTCAATTCTCTAAAAATGTAAGCTATATGAAGATAGCATTTACAAAAAGTGTTTACAAAAACATCTATTCTTACCAAGTGGATCATCATGCATAGAGTGGAGACTGATAGAAAGTCTACCAGCAGTATTAAGGTCATGACGTTTAGCGAAAGCTTGAGCTATAACCCTGTGGCGTGCAAGACGCAGAGGTTCTTCTGAAGGAACTCCTGCAACCCTGGAAAACACACACAAAATTAAAATTTGCTGTATATAATATATGAGCAGAATAAGGTTTCATTAATACAAAATTCATTAAATAATTGAATCAAAATTCCTTTAAAAACAAATGTACTGTACTAGAATTTTGCAGTGCTTGTATAAATCAAAACTATTACATTATTTAATTAATATAAACAGTGTATACTACAGATGTACTTACCTGCGTAGAAAGCGTTTCCAAGCTTGTAGTGTGTTTGGAGTCCAGCACCATGAAGACATTATGATGCCAGCACCAAAGAGAGCCAATAAGTGTAGTTTATACACATTGATGCTGGGACGTTTTGCTATTGTACAAACTGATGATCCACTGCTGAACTGGGTTGCATCCGTCATGTTAGAAACACACCTTCATACACATTCAAACAACAATATTAATTTTTTTTAAATAAACCTGAGAGATTTCGATATAGTATCTTATCAGTATTATGAAACTATATAATGGCTAGTAATTAAAAACACAGTATTGTACTAGTATTTTATTAATATTTTAACTATCCAAATGTGGTTATCATGAAAATATTCACCTGTCAAACAAAATGCAGAAAGTAACATTTATAGAGTAATAAAATGCATTTTATTCAATACCATTTATCTCTAAAACAAGAAACGTCAATACAGTAGTCTATTATATAGTGGAAATCTTAATTCTCAACCCTCCATCTAAAATGTAAACCCTCAAAGCTATGTTTTGTGAATGTAAGCTATTCATTAGATACAACAAATATAGAATATTAACCACTGAAGAAAATCTGATTAATCACGCTTAATCTTTAATATAGCATAACTTCATTTCAATTAACAAAATTACTGTAAAGATATTAACTGACTTGGGTATTAACCCTTCTCCCCATCGCAAGAGATTTCCACAGACTGGACATTTTCCATTTTTTTTAAACGTGCAATGATACATGTTACATGCAAATAACCACTTATGTGATCATATGGATATAGCCTCTAAAATATAACATGCAACATATGGAGACTAAATACTGTGCCGGATCATAAGTATGAATTAAAATAGTACAGTACCTGTGCTGGAAAATATAAGAGTACTGTACTTAACAGGGTGGACCATGAGAATATTATCACTGTGTAAAAGTTAACTAGTAATAGACAGAACATTTATAAATAGGTTTTCTGTTATGATGTTTTTTAATGTGAATATAAAAATGTGTTAGACTGTGTCACAAACAAGGGAAAGCAAACTTACATAATATAGTCCCGAAGTGCCTTATCCCAGAGATGTTGGTTTCTGTACTGGTAGATGTGACAGTAGATGGTAGTACCTGTGAAAGTTGCTAGTGTGATGGTGATGAGGGCCAGCCTGATGATTGTCTCCACTATCTTGCTGTTGGCACTGTCACTAATTATATTGTAACACTCCATCTTAAGATAAACTAACTTTATCATGCCTGCAACAAAAGAGAAATGAAAGCTGTAAAATGAGATAAAAAACAAGTGTCATAAAATTATAAATCAATTGTTTAGTGTAATGAAATGGCCTTTTATGGTGGGCTTCTCAGTAGCTCCCTAAGCTTAAACAGTGCTATAGCAAAGCCTTACAAAATTGCAGTAGGCCAGAATCTTGCACTCTACAAAGCATTTTCAGGGGTTCCCAGGGTGTGCACCTTGGTGCAGGAGGATTTTGTGCTTATGCCGGTCTTATTGCAGAATGTTTCCACCGTGTTCCATTCTCTTTCGTGGGGATTTCGGTGCTCTGTTCTGATGGCTCACAGGTGAGGTGACCTGGATGCCAACTAGTGGTAGTTAGGCACATCACAGTAATAGTTTGCCCATGTAAATGTTCATTTGTTATTTGCCTTTTTGCCTTTTTTGTTATTTTAACTTTAAGGCTACTAATTTACTTAAGAGCAGTGCCTTGTTTTGTTGAGTATAACCATTTTTAGTGGTTTTCTTGGTTTTGGGTTGTTCTCTCATCCCTAGGCTCTTCTTGTCTCATGGAGAGAACCAGATTCTATGCCTGGCTCCAGGTAGGTCAGGTTGGGGCTCAGAGGCCTGGTGTGATTACCTAAGATTTGGTTATACCAAAGCTTAGGCTCAGAGAGCTACTGAAGAAACCTTCCCAGAAAAGAACAAAAAGCCACTTGGCCTGCAGACCACCTTGGTTACCTTGAGGTCATTTCGGGGCTTAGCAACCCCGTGACCTGATCGTCGACCAGGCCTCCTTGTTGCTGGACTGGTCAACCAGGCTGTTGGACGCGGCTGCTCGCAGTCTGACATATGAGTCACAGCCTGGTTGATCAGGTATCCTTTGTAGGTGTTTGTCAAGTTCTCTCTTGAACACTGTGAGGGGTTGGCCAGTTATGCCCCTTATATGTAATGGAAGCGTGTTGAACAGTCTTGGGCCTCTGATGTTGATAGAGTTCTCTCTCAAGAGTACCTGTTGCACCTCTGCTTTTCAACGGGGGTATTCTGCACATCCTTTCATGCTTTCTGGTCTCATGTGATTATTTCTGTGTGCAGGTTTGGGATCAGCCCCTCTACTATTTTCCATGTGTAAATTATTATGTATCTCTCCCACCTGCGTTCAAGAGAATACAGATTTAGGCTCTTTAGTCGGTCCAAATAGTTTAGATGTTTTACTGAATGGATTCTAGCAGTAAAGGATCTCTGCATGCTCACCAACATTGCCCTGCCGCCTTACACCAGGCACCATGTACTATCCACTCTTCAACTTGCTCCGATACAAATTCCTTGGATACTTTTCTATATTAAAATGCTTAAACTTGTAATAAATAATGACACAAAATTAAAAAATAGAATATATTATTTTCCATTATAAAAAATATACTAAATACACATTCATTTTTTCCAAAACTTATGTACGATGTATTATTGTATATATTTTATTTTTAATACCGAATTAAAGATGCATATTTGGTTCATATTCTACCAAAATTGAAGATTTTATGATTTATTTATTAAATTCATGGCATTAGGGAATCTGCACCAATTTTTAAATTAAATTGCACTGTATGTGTGTAAATGATATCACAATAATTTGGCAAGGAAATGAAATGTCATGGGAAAAATTATGCTGCAGTATACAGTATGTGAAAATTAATCCCCTTTATGTAGTACAATAGTGTACTGTATTTTGAAACATTTGTGATGCTTGTGCTCTCATTATATTACAGTATATGAAAAAATCAAACAAATTACAACAGTATTCTATTTACCTTGCACAAAGAAAAATCCAGCAGCAAACACAATAGCTACCATTGGCAGCAGCAGGAATATTATTCGTATGTGAAGTGCTGAAGACAGAAAGCATATCCCCGCAACAGAGTCGGCTTCAACTTCTGCCAAGGCCATAATGGTGATGGTCAGGACAAGAGGTAAGGACCATGACACCAGGTGAAAATATGCTGCTCGACGTTCCAGCTCATCGCCACACAACCCTGCTGCTGTAAAATGTGGTTGACAATATTTTGAAGCACATATTTTAATGAAGTATCTTTTAATTGTCATACATAGGTAATAAATATTGAGTTACCATCAGGTAAACGTAATATCTTTTATCACAAAGCAACAGTTGCACTAATGTTAACTGTTTAACACTACAACATTTAAACAACATAAGAACTTATTTGAAAAGCCCTATAAAAAATCACCTATAACTTTAGATTTAATACTTAACCAAGTTAAATATACAATTCTTTTGATAAATTTTGTACTGGTATATTTTCTAAAAATGATGTACAGTACTTTATCTGGCAATCATTGTGTCCATTTTATTGTAATATATTCTAAAGTCAATGTTCTCACCATATGATTTGAAACTGGTGTGGAGAGAGTATGCTAGGATGATAAGCCATAAGCCACTAGCAACCATGAAGTAATAGATGCAAACAAACACCACTACACACGAGAGGTTTCCACCGGAGCTTAGGGAAAAACAAGAAAATTATGATAATTACAATATTCTAAACCAGCCCTTTTTGAATCCAAGTACATACCTCAAATTAAATATGAATAGTGTATTGTATAAATTTTATTAATATAAGCTCTCAATTTAATGACAACTAACATCTGATACAATTAGAGGATAAAAACACTGTAGGCAATTTTACTCAATGCTGATGTTTAATACAATATATATACTAATTTTAGTTCCATCAAAAACTATTCTTTAAAAACTGATATCGTTTACGTTAAAAAAAATAGAGTCAAGTTTATTCTAGATATACTGTATCATATCCAGTCTGATTTTATCAGTGAGTTATCAATTTGGTATGAATGCTAAAATTGATTAAATAATTTAGCATAGCCAGTTGCCATCAATTAATAAATGTCTGTCTTACCTAGGTTCCCCCTGACGTAGAGTACCATCTGATCGACAGGTGAGGTCATGGCGGACTCCGGGATGAAACTGAACAATGAAACCAATGCTGGCAATGAGGAAGCAACCATTGATGTAGAAGATGATGAGTACTGGATACTTGTTTGCTGCACGCCAGTCTATCAGGTATGTAAGCTGAGAAACAATTTAAAAAGTGATGTGAAAAAACATTCTGTAGACTACTATCATACAGTCTTTTACCAAGATTTCCTCCAAAAAAGATAAAACACTTTATTTACATAGAGAAGCATTGAACTTCCAGCAGTAACTTTAACAAACACTTGTTAGTACGCTGACTTCTTATAGCATACTACTTTCTTATTAAAAATACTTTTAGGCTGTCATCCTTACAGCTTAATTTGCCACTCACACCTCCAAGACACAAAAAGGACAAGTACTGTATAGATAAATATATAAATACGAATAAACGGTGATTCAATGTGATTAGAGTTAATTTATTTTATCTTGAGTCTTTGGTTCAGATTTTCTTAACATTTATTAAAACTACTGTACTGTATTTCTAACTATGATAATAAACTAGCTGTGTATCATTACAACTAGAACAAAACTACTGAATGGTAATTATTTCTTAGGGCAACAATAACTTTTCCATACAACGCACCACCGTAAGAGCAGCAAAGGCTAAGCAGACACCACCTAGTGCAGCCACAAAATGGTGAAGGTCTTCATGCTCCTCATCAGTAAAAATTGGATTGGCACACTGGACACCACACCCCTTCACGCCTTCGTACCATGAAGATTCCTCCTCAGTGGCCACTAATGGAGGAGCACATTGCCCTGTTGTGTTGAATTTCAGTTCTCTCACAGTATTCTGGAATTGTTGTATACACTTCAAAATACAATTTATGTGGTGCTTTGTAATTTTCTTTACAATCTTACATTTTGACACTTATTTTGAGATTTAAATTCATAACAGTAATGAAAAAAGAACTTGATTGCTCGTGAAGTCATTCGCCAGTTATCTGATCCACTCAGGTTAGTGGTATATCAGAAATATCAGACAAATTCCTAGCCAGTCTTTCCCCTAATTCTGTCAAATTTTGTATGTACTACTTGCTATAAATCAGGATTTGAGTCAATATGAAAAAAGATCCTTTCTAAGCAGTCATTTGGTTGTTCCTTAAAGTAAAAATTCACTCTACAACAGAGAGGGACATTTACAAAGATCCTGGTGCCACCAGTGAATAAATCTCATTTTGAATGACTATTTCAGAACCCTGTGGAAGGCACAGCAGATTATTACTATAAGGAGCAACCAATTGTGATAACAGAACAAATTTTATGTTACATTCCTGGAACTTTTCATTTTCCATTATTGGTTTTACAGCTTCCTACAAAAATCTTTTTAAAATTACTTCTATGATTGGCACATAAAAAGTATTTCTTATCTTTATATCATTTTGTCTCTGTCTATGTCTCAAAATCAACTGAAAATGCAACTATGGAAGGCAGACAAAAACTACTATCTAAACAGGAGGATGGGTTGGATATTACTACTGTGTCTTGTTTTATTGAAAAAGTGAAAATTAAGTTGAAATTTCATATATAAGCTTACCTTACATTTATGAGGATAATCTTCACGACATACCAAAAGTCTGGCCACCCTCTCTCGTACTCCACTAACCTGCACGGGCCTCGAGTAATGACACACATCTCCTAAGTGACAGAACCAAGCAGGTATGATTCAAGGAAGCATTACCTTTTTTAGCCTACTGTATATGTTCTCTGTATGTTCCAGGTGAGTGTGTGTGTAAATAATACTGTTACGTTCCAGTAATGCTTAAGAAATAATTAAGCATGCAAATCCATTTATGATTTTTTTTTAATGTGAAAATACTGTACCTATACTACATATTCACTGTAGTCACTTGGCATGTACATCATCTGCTTGCATGCTCTCTCTATTAAAATAACTTCTGGCATGCTCCTAAAGTCATTACTGTGTTAAATAAGTAAAATAGCAAACTTATTATAGTTGGTAGCAGTTATGTGCAAGAAAAATTTATATAAAACATTTAAACTATTCAAAAGTCGGCCCTGTAATTGCAAAACATAAACAGCTTGAAAAGGTTACCACTGAATGGAATAATGTGAATTCTGAATGATTTTTAATAGTTATGGTTAATAGTTATTGTCCTGTGAAATAACGGGACAGTTTAAAGTTCCATCTTGTTCTCGATACTTAAGGACTAAAACAAACTACAAGATAAAGTGAGATGATGTGTCGTTTGCAGAGCAATAATAAAAATTTAGTTGATAAAAATTATGTACTACAGTAATAAGATCACTTAAAATATGACTGACAATACTGAGTGGGAGAGGTTGTCCAAGTAAGACTTTAAATAGTACGCAATTGAATCTTTCCAGTCTACAAGTGTTTCAGATGACAGTACAGTATTTTAAACATAAGACTGAATCCAATAGCAAATGCTTTATGTGAGTGAGGTCAGTGCATTAAATAAGCAAAACTGAGAGTTCAACTGAGCATGCAGAATGAACAAATGTTTAAGTGCTCTAACTGCTCTGGAGATCAAACTAATCATAAGCTGAGAGCACATGTATTCTTGTGAGATTTACTTGCTTAATCCATCACAAGTAAATCAGGATACAGTGTAAATATACTGGTACTATAAAAAGGTAAAAATATATCCAATGGATTGTATATCAAAATATATCACTCAATTCACCTGTGAAGGTAACTCCAATGAATTATTGTCACAGCGTGGGAAAAATATGGCACAGAGTAAAGGCTGTACTACTGCCCAGCATCGAGGGACATTACGAAGTGACGACCACAACTCCAAGTGTTCCTGCGAAGAAAAACATACAAGATTTAAGAATATAAATATATTATTTATGATATTAAAATCTTAAATGGAAAAATATACACCAAACATGTACATACTATTTCTATATTTTGGTGTGGATTCTAGACTTATTTTTAATTAGAAATCACTACACAATAAAGGTAGACTATGATGATATTGAGATCATGGCTAAATACTTTAAACTCTCTTCGCTGATTTTCCTGCGAGTGAGTAGCCACAAATTTCAATAAGAGCTATATGTATTGTAACTAGAATTTGAGAGTACAGTGCACAAGTCACATTATACTATATACATATTGTACGAGTGTTAATCCTTAAACCAATTAAAAAATTGCAAAGTATGCAAATATGTGGCATTTGTTTCTTGTTACAAATTTACTATTAATTTGGGCTAGGCATTGCTCAACATTCTGTCAAGAAATTATCATCTTCAATTTTTGTGAGAAGCACTTAGCAGAGAAGTACATTGTGTCATTGCTAAACATTTATATATTTTTTATTAGGTATGTAAATTAGCTGTGTAATAACCTTTTTTTTATTATGTTTATCAGGTATGTAAAAGCTGTGTAATAGAGTAATAACCTCTGAAAAATTATCACAAAAAAAAGGGGTCAAACTAGGTACTGTCTTTAGTCTATATTGTTTGCTACCTGCCTTGATCCATTGCTGAAAGAGTTAAGAGCCAGTAAAGCTGGCTATCACATATACAATACTGTACTAAGGCCAATTTTTTTGTTATGCTGCTGATCTAGTTTTACTGGCACCTACCAAAGATATTATGGAAAACTTGATAGAAATATGTGAAAGATATAGTGCAGAATGCAACCTAATGTTCAATCCTACTGAATATGCTGAAACTGCTTTTAACTCACAGGACTCATTTTAAGGGGATTCCAAACTAAAATTACCAAGCAGAGTGATTTTGGTAAAGTATTAAAAAAATATCAGGGGTATATTATATCCTCAAGGGACCCACTTGTAAATTTGTCTGATGCTACAGTGTATTAGAGACCTGAAGGTCAAAACAAATGTCATCATCAGCAAATCTGGCCGTTTTGATACCCAGTCAAAAGTTAACCTTTAAACAGTCAATGTCCAAGCTTACATGGAAGTGAGTTAGTTGACCTACAAATTGCTGACATTGGTAAGCTTAATTGTGAATGGGAGGAAATGTTCATAATGTATCTTGGGCATGCATCCTCGCTCTCCACACGAGGATTGCCATTGCTATCTCCTACCTGGCCTGATGTCCACACCTACACTTGAAGAAATAATTTACACATGAATGATATCCTTTTGTTCAGTAAACAACTTTTTTTTCAGGGACTCACTTATCACTGGTCACTCCAACTTTTCCAGAAATATCAACTTAATTGTTAGGAAATACAACTTAAGAATGAATGTTAAATAGATACAAAAATAAAATATCTGAATGCAAATGTAAGAAACATATCAAAATAATCATTGACATCGTCAATCTTTCTGTTGGCCTAGACAACTGCTTACATCATCCTAAGATGACGGGAGGCTAGAAGCTAAAGGAAGTGTCTCCAAATTATGCAGACGATGAGTCACAATAATGTGGCTGAAGATATGATGACCAAGCCACATACCCGAAGATGAGGAATCGACGACATTTTGGTCCATCCTGGACCATTATTAAGTCAATTACGGCTTAATAATAGTCCAGGACGAACCAAAACGTCATCGTCTCCTCATCTTCTAGTGTGTGACTTAGTCATCATGTCTCCAAATTATATTGTGGGCTCCCATCACAGCTGGGAGACCACTGACCTATTGAAGCCATAATTTTCAAAAAATATACACTGACAGTAATTATATATGTCCAAGTACATTATATACTTGGACATAAAATGTACTGTACTTCTTATAACAAAAACTCATGGAAATATATTTCCTTAATATAATAATTGATTGTAGACCTAGCTTAAAATTTACTGAACAATAAAGAAATGTTGCAGAAATGCAGGAAATCAAAATGCTCATACAAAATGGAAGAAGAACAGGTCATAAACAATAAAGACAATTAAATTATTCATCTCACCCTGGCAATGCGCTGATTTGGTAACCCGGTGAGAGCCAAGGAAGTGTGCGCATATGGCAGTTGTACTCCCAAGCATGTAGTCTCCTCAAGAGCTTCACACTTGACAGTCCGGTGACACTGATCAACCTGCAGATGCAGAGAGCCAACTTCAATATTACTGAACAATTTATCTTAGCTTACATACAAAATTTATTGTTAAAATTAATAAATAATAGACTTGAATACAGTACATATGATATAAAATATTATTGCTTGGTACTGCAAGGGATAATCATCAGGCTTCATCAGACTTGCATATGGTGGTAACCCCATCTTGATCAACCACACCTTCTTTACAGTGTTACTCTGTGCTTAAACTCAATCTCTACATTTCTAAATACAGTATTACTTTAAGGCCAACCAACCTTTGGCTTTGTCATTTTAATGACCCTGTCCAGGTCATACTATATATTTATTTGACCCAAACAGAATCACACTAACCAAGGACAAGGTTTTGACCATTTGGTCTCCCGTCTAGTTTCTGGCAAGACCCAATAGTGCTTAACTTGATGAACCAAGTGATACACACATCAACTACAGTGCCACACCAAAGACTATGCAGCATTAAGAGAACTATTTAAATAATTTGTAGGTAATGACCACAGCTCAAGGCGTAACAGTACAGTACACAACAATATTTAATTTCATGTATATTTTGAAAAGAAAATATACTACTGGAAACTAAAAAAATATATGAAATACAGTACATATTTTGTTAAACGATAAAATAAAGCTTGTTATTTTTCATAATTTTGCTAATTTCATTATTTCACATGAAGATAAAATGCTGACTTAACAAATTTTGTTTATATACATGTATTCAGTAACTTTAAAATAAAAATATGAATCTAACAATTTTGTAATACAATACGGCTGTACTGTACTTACATTTTGACTTTCATTAAAACCGCCAGTGAAACTTCCATCTGGTGAAAATGAAAATGCATCTACTGGAAATCTCTGATTGACATCAGCTGCACTAACAACACTTTGTGGTCCACTTCTGATTTGAGGGGAGGACGAGGCAACACCATTCCATACTTTCTTAAGACTATCTGTTGAAGTGACACTTATTGCAGGGACACTGGTGACGGCACTTGTTGTTGTGGCACTTGTTGTGGCACTTGTTGTTGTGGCACTTGTTATTGTGGAACTTAGTGAAGTTCCAATGACCAGAGTGGAATCAGCTGGTGATGTAGTGGAATTTGTTCTCTCCTCACTCTGTACAAACACTGCACTCACAAGCAAAATGCCTATTGTAAGTAAACCCATTGTCCTGTGAAGTACAATGTAAAAATTAGCTAAATATAAAAGTCATCAATAATGTAGTAAGAATGACTATTAAACATATGTAGTCAACATTAACATAATAAATATAAACAAAAATCCATGAAGCAAATGATGCTACTACAGGCCTAGTAGGCAGTCTAATGGGATATTTATATTATATTTCTCACTGGGCATATTTTTACCCCAGGAATTCAGGATGATGTATATGCCTCCGATACAGAACAGCCAGCAATGGGTTAAGGTAGGGCATATGAATGTTGTACTATGACTAATGTTGACACCTGACTTGAACCCTGGGCAGCCTGTATCTCAATCATATACAGTACTGATTTCACCGAGACCTTTAAAATACGCAACAAGTTAGAGAACATTGATTCAGACTACTTCTTTAAAAGGTTAAATTCTGTATAAATAAGGGGCAACAGCTTCAAGCTCAACAGGCCACATTGTAGGAGAGAAAACAGGAAATGCTTTTTCACCCATAGTGTTATGAACCCATGGAACTGTCTACCGGCTGAAGCCGTAGATGTCAATACAGTATATTTCAGTACTGTACTTCAGTTCAAAATCCAGATAGAAATAATCCCCAGGAACAATGGTGGAACCTTTGACAAGGTGCCAGCTGCCTATCCACATCAAGGCCACTAGGGAAATGGTGGCCTTAAGGTAAATTCAGATAAATTATGTTCTAGGGGTAAATATACCCAGGGAACCATAATGGTAGATTGCACTGTAAATTATTTCAGTAGGCCATATGTTTCAGTAGCACTAGACAAATTTTTATTCCATATTAAACCTTTATCTGATATTCAGTACAGTGGCACCTCGACATACGATTGCCCCTACTTATGATAATTTTGAGTTACGATGTAAATTTCATAAAAAAATGCAACTCGACATCCGATGGTGTCGTCGACTTCCGATATGTGTTGGTACATGTTCGGGTCGACCGAGCGCGTGGTTCCCAGTCACGCGGCCAACCTGCCTCAGTTTACTCCAGCTGCCCGCTTAGTGACGATCGCGCCTATAAGAAATTCCGCTTTTTTGGTGATTTTTTGCATTTTGAACATTAAAGTAATTATTATATATCATGCCATGAGTCCCAGGAAAGTCAGTGGCAAGGCTCAACACATGAAAACCCATGTAAGGATGACCATAGAGCAGAAACAAGAGTACAGAATGTCTCTTCCTCAACAATTAAAAAAATGTGTGCAGCATGGGAATAATTGCAAACCTTTGCTGAAGCGACTCACCCAAATCAAGCTGCAGTAGGTCGTTGCCTTAACCTATTCAATGATACTGTGATGCATCATTACAGACAAATGTTAAAATAAAGGGAAAAACAAATGCCTCTTGACAAATTTGTAGTGAGACAAACAAGCACTGAACCACAACCAGGTCCTAGTGGTATTCAGGCAAAACATAGGAGAGAGAGTACCCCAGAGAAAACATCACTGCCTGATGTGATAATGGAAGGGGACTCCCCTTCCAAACAGGAACAACTCTCTTCCCCCCTCATCACCATCTTCCATACGCCATCAAGAGCCCTCCATAAAGGTAAGAGACACTTTGGTACTGTATTGTAGTTAGAAAAAAACATTGTATTCAGTATAAAATGTATTTGTATGTTAATATTTTGGAGAGTGGGGAACGGATTAATTCAATTCCCTTTATTTCTTATGGGAAAAATTGCTTCGACTTACGATATTTCGACTTACGATCCGTCTCTGGGAGCGGATTAGCATCGTAAGTCGAGGCCCCATTGTACAATACACAGAATTTCCTTTTGATGCCATAAACCCTCTTCCCCAGTCACCGAACTTGAAGTCAAAGTTTGTCTAAATACTGACATTATCACTGATGCCTCACAGCACTGATTTTAAAGCCAAGTACAGTATACAGTATAGTAGTTTTGACTGTTTAATGTTTGTACAGAATGCCAGTAAAATCAAGTACAGTACTGTACTACAAAATGGCACATCATATCATTCATCATAAGAAATTGAGTGGAGTCCCTGTTTTAAATCATATATCATGCATAAATTAAAACCAGAAATATATAGTAGGAAAAGTAAGAAGACAAAAGCATAATATTGCTAAAATGGTGTATGTGATTAGTAGGTCATCAACATGAACTACAGGTACTTTATCTACATCAGTGTGCATGGGGGGTTATATGTAGAGCTTGGACTGGCTTTAGTTGAAGTCTCCAGACTTCCTGTGAATTCAGTGGAATCCCAGGTTGTTTAACTTATACCATGCTGTGGTACAGGTATAAAGTGCATGACTAGAAGTACCCTGATCACTGGTTCAAGTCACCTCAGTGCTCTAATATCTCACTGATATATCTCATGTTTGTGTGATTTCTATGTGCATTATTATTACAGTATTATTATTGGTATATTAAAATTATTTACAGTATGTTCTGTACACTACTAGTAATAAATAATATGTTTTCTACTGAACACACAAGGATATCCTGAGGCTTCTACTAAAGCTGAAACAGGATTTTCACACAATCCCCCCATGCATTCTGGCTCTGTCACCTAGAACTTTGTTCTACCTCTGACACTTCTCTTTCAATACATAGAGAGTAATCACACTAACATGACAGCATCAATGAAAAAATCCGTAAGAGCAGTGATGAGGGTTCGAACCTATGCGGTGGATGTTCCCATGCACACGCTTCTAGCAACTAAACCATCACTTGATACAAGGAATGCAACCTGGAGTTCTACTGAGCACACATCAGTGTGTTCATTATATACAATACACAGTCACTCGTTAGTGTAATTACTCTCTTTGCATCAGAAGTTCTACTCTCTTTGCACTTTGTTCTACCTCTGATGCTTTGAGAAGCATCAAAGGTAGAACAAAGTCCTAGATGACAGAACCAGAGTGCATGGGGGGGAATTGTGTGAAAATCCTGTTCTGGCTTCAGTACAACTCCATGTTGCAATCCTTATACCATGTCGTGATCTAGTTGCTAGAAGCATGTGCGTCTTAACATCCACCGCATAGGTTCGAACCCTCATCACTGCTCTAACGGAATTTTTCATTGCTGCAGTCACATTAGTGTGATTACTCTCTTGTGTAAATATAATTAGTGTCAATGATAAACAAAGATATACAAATAATGTTTAACAGAAAATGATTAATAAATAAAACATCAGTTTTGTAATCAATTATATGAGGCTAAGTATTTCAAAATCTAGATATATGTATAGCATAATTTAAAATTTGTCTGATTGATTAACAGCAAATTCATAATCA
Source organism: Procambarus virginalis (assembly GCA_020271785.1). Taxonomy (NCBI): domain Eukaryota; kingdom Metazoa; phylum Arthropoda; class Malacostraca; order Decapoda; family Cambaridae; genus Procambarus; species Procambarus virginalis. The sequence goes on along the minus strand of WNGS01066681.1, from coordinate 6,078,481 downwards.
ATAATATAAATAACAAAAATATAAACAAGGTCAATAGTTTTAATAAATCTCTGATACCTCAGCAACATTTTTAAACACACACACTTGCTAAGCATTTATAATTTTGCAAGTATAAGTTTACTCAAATTAATGGCTGATATTATGAGGAGCTGTGTATGTCAAGATACTGGCCTCCCAGCTCATTACAAACTCATAAATTGTTCAAATACCTTATAGTATCAATAAATCCAGAGGATTTACAGACAACGTCGCCTGTTTTCCTTGTGATTATGTATTAAACAACTGGCTGAGGATCAAAGTGGCATCCCAATTTCACCACAGTCTTGCTCTCTGACCTAGCAAGCTCTCATGAACTCACATAAACCACCATTGTATATCTTCTGTACACTACACAAATAACAATATGACTTTATCTTGTAGTCTCACCTTCAGTCTCTTTGATATTACCACGCCTGAAGCTCCCAATGGTCCAGTTCCAAATTCATGACTCAAGATTTCTTTTTGATTGAGAAGCGGACCACACACATCGCTCGTGTTGGAGTTCGAATTACTTGTTCACAATTTAGACCGTAGGTAGTTACAATATTGCTTAATACAGAGCCATAATAAATAATTACTGTCATCATTAATTCCTATAGTATTTTATTTATTAAGATATAACTGTCAATCAAGATGTTCAATCAAGAATTATATCAAGAAATGAAGACGAAGCCAAGTTTACAACATCCGAATTCTTTTGTTGTTTACCACCCGCATGAGGAAGTTTTTAGAGAAAACGGGAAGGGAAACTATCACATTCTGCTTTTAACACACATTTTCTATGATTTTATGCCTTACAGTTTCAATATTTATGCATGTAAAATATGTCCTCAATAACTAAAGCCAGTATCTGTATTTCCATTGACTGATATTGTATTAATTCATGCTGTAAGCTCAGAATTTGTCACTGAAGAATATATATTAGTGTTGTTCTTAAGACAAAGAGTGATAAGGAAATACTTGCTGAGGCCCTGAGGGGGAAGTGTCTTTGAAATGAATCATAAAAGATGGTTTCCCATAGTCGGGAACAGGAAGCTTGTTAGAGTTATTGAGGTCCCCTTAGACAAACGGCTGACCTTCCCCCAGCTTGCATTCCACAACAGTTGCCTAACTCCGGGTACCTATTTATTGATAGGTGAACAGTTAAATGAAACATAATAATCAATAATCCCAGTTGTCGAGGACGCGAAAACCTGTACTGAAGCTTATCGAGGTCCCAGGATGCAACCCCAGAACACCTGCATAACACCCGGGTATGTATTTTACTGCAACGTGAACAGAGGCAACAGGTGAAAGGAAACGTTTCTGTCCTGGCAGGGAATTGAACCCGTGTCCCTCGGTTGTGAGCCGATTACGTAGATCACTATGCTACAGGACCCTTATCAGGTAGGGTTGCCATATCTGCTGAACAGTTATAGACATTTCCACTAACAACACGACTCTCCCCAGGAAGTATGGGACAAGACTTTAAATTCCTAATTACCCAAAAAAAAAAACAATTCCGTTAACTATAAATTCCCAATCTGCCAACAAAAAATAAAAATACACCAACAAAAAATCCAAATCCGCCAAGAAAAAATCCAAATCTGCCGATAAAAATCAAAATCCTCCACAACAAAAAAATTAAAATCCGCCAACAAAAAATCAAAATCCGACAACCAAGATATTCCAAATCTGACAACAAAAAATTCTAAATCCGCCAACAAAAACAATCCAAATCTGTCAACAAAATAATTCCAAATCCACCAAGAAAAATCCACATCCACCAATAAAAAAAATCCAAATCCGCCAACAAAAATCAAAATCCGCCAACAAAAAAATCCGCAAACAAACACATTCCAATCCGCCCCAAAAAAACTCCAAATCTGCCAACAAAAAATCTAAATCCGCCAAAAAAATCCAAATCTACACAAAAATTCCAAACCCGACAAAAAAAACTCCAAATTCGCCAACAAAAAATGCCAAATCCGCCAACAAAAAAATCCAAATCCGCCAACAAAAAATTCTAAGTCTGCAAAAAAAATCAAATCCGCCAACAAAAAATCCAAATCCACCAACAAAAAATCCAAATCCGCCAATAAANTCTCAGAGATAATTTGACAGGTTACTTAAAGATAAAGTGTCTAACACGGCTGGTACCCGAACAACGGTACACAGGTGTTAACCGCGTACTCAAATGAGCCACAGGAACGTTAGATTTTCCAGTGTGCGAGTAGTTAATAGATGAAATGCATTAGGCAGTGATGTGATGGAGACAATCTCCATACACAGTTTCAAATGTGATATGACATATCAGGAAGCTGTACACCAGTTGAGAGGCGGGACCAAAGAGTCACAGCTAAACCACCGCAAGCACAACTAGGTGCGTTCAAAAAAGGAGCAACGTTTTCAAGCTTGAGAAGCCACAATGTTCTCATCATATGACTGAGAACAGGAAATGCTTTTTACACCCAAGGAATATCCTCCAATGAAAAACCTCCGAAGCCATAAATGCAAAGACTGTTGAATTTAAAAAATCTAACTGAAAAAGATTGTCAAGGCAAATCGGGGGATCTCTGACAAGCATCTGCCTTCCTGTCATCGTCAAGACCATCATGCAAATCAGGGAATGATATGTTCCAATTCAAAAGGAAAAAAATTATGATAGCATTCATTTAAAATACTAACAGTAAACTTAAAATACTCTTTATAATGTTAATCGATGCTTATTAATTATAATTGGTATTCCTTATCATTATAATAAAAATATTACTTTATCGATAATGTGAAAAGAAAATGAGGTAGGTCAAAGTAATTAAACGAGGTATGATGTGGCAATGGCATTAACTGCAGCCTTAGGTAAATATGAGATGATATGCACCATAAACAAAATATATAAATACCTTACTACTGCCATATCAGTGTTGAAAACGTGCAGTCTATGCTATGACTTTCTCCAGGTGTTCTCAATCAGATGCATGTAATGGCGATATCCGAGACTATATACAGGAACAAGTGAGGTGTACGGAGGTCATGTGGATAAAAACTCATAATAGTTTAAGTAACAATTGTAATTACGAAGCTATAAGATGCTTATTTTAACATACTAAGTAGGTTAGGTAAGGTCGGTGTTTTCTATGAAGCTTTTCAAGGGAAACTATTATGCTTAGTATGTCACCTATGCACGTAACTAATAAGTCAATATTGACTATACGAATTTGCGAGGACGGGTTGGTTGGTGATGGTCCTCTTTGGGGTAATGGAACGGGAACATCGAAGGCCTCATGGTAGAGTAATATCTACTTAACAGGTGGCACAGGGATACAGTACAAATGACCATCAGCATGCAGCAAAGCTATTGGACATCCCTGAAACTCATAAGTGGTGAGTGCAGGCTCAGTGGGCCAATCCATAATGAACCACACCAAAGATCCATGGGACTTGCCAGAACCCTGAAGGTAAGGACCAAGCAGGTCACCCAGGCACTAGAGATAATCGAAAATTGAATTGACACCGAAAGCAGCACAAAGAAGAAATGCGTGTCAAGGGCCTCAGCAGTGCGCTGTATGTACAAGCAAGCGAACCCTAGTGCACCCCCTTAATCAATAACCCTAGAATACCCCCAACCTCAGTGACTAGCAGAGGAGTCAAAGCCACCTTGCACTAATCAGGGCATGGCACCATCCACAGGAGACCGACCTTAATGGGCCAAACACCTGAACCCACCAGAAAAGCAACCCTTTCAGGCAGGAACAACATCAAGAGTGTGCCTGGAAAAATGCTGCCCTAGGCATAAGCAGCTCAAGCTCAAGGTGAATAATTTCCAAAATCCATGCAACACGTGTGGCTTGTAATACAAAAGCAAATGAGTCTCCTTGGACAGTCTAAAAAATGGTCAACACTTATCTAGAATGTCTGGAATATCTACAAAATCTGTTAACTCACAGAGCTGTCAAACACATTTAATTGACAAAGGGAGCTGGTTGCTGCAGTTGTGCTGCCACCTGGTTATGGACAGCTGTTACTAGGGGAATATGACTTGACTACTGGGGTGGATTGTTTGCAGAGTAGTTTGCTACACTTTTTTTTCTGTGAATCTTGCAGTTGTCTGTTTTTATTTGCTTCCTTTCTAGGACTCTGTTTCTTCAGTGAAGGTGAGCATGACTCCCCTGCCCCCTGCATCTCTGGGGGAAGGGGGGAGGACTAGGTTTTGGCCTCTGGTCTCCATTGGGCTATTAAGGACTTGCAAGAGCTTATGTAACTTACAGTTGTGGAGCTACCTCATTGTAGCTAACTACAAGAAGAGACATTTTGCCCCTCAGAAAGCTCACTGATAAGAGCTATTTTTCCTTTTAACTGTCGTGCCATTCAATAACAATAACAAGAGTTAAACTAATCGGATATACAAACAATCTTCCTCCCAACAATATGAATGACAGTACCGTAATATTATACAATATAGTACAAAGGTACTCACCAAGGATCCAGATGTTTCTCCACATACAATCTTGGAATGACATCTAGGTAAGTATGATGTTAACTGAGGAAGGAGGTGGAGTTTGAAGTTGAAATGCTGAGGGTCCAGTGACATGGAAGAATGATATAAGCTTGAGTTCAAGCTCTCTTGGCAAGCCTATCAAAGATCTCTCAATGTTAATTGTTTCAAACTATCTTCCAATTCTTGAAAAGTCTGTACTGTATATAATGTACACTATAAAAAAAATCTATCGTTCTCCAAGTGCATACTAAAGTCAAGTTCTTTTCTTTGAGAACTTTTAAAAGACTTCAAACTGCTTATCTATCTCCACATTATCTTTGTTTGGTCCTCCATCTGCAAATTACTGTATGTACAGTATTTACAGTAACCATAAAATAACATCAGCATTAGTCAGACTTGTTCCTTGCATTACTTGTTTATCAACACTGATTAAATCTTTTTCCAAGTTGTCAAGATGTTATTCCCTTAATATAACCAAGGATTTATAGTTTAAACTTGCAAATTTTCTCAAAACACAACATTCCTAGGGAGGTCAGATTCAACTGCAATTAAAAGGTCTATATCTGCTCAAAATCTATATCCAACAAGCTTTCTCTTGGGTTTGCCAATAGCTAAAGCTAGGCTGAAAGATTACCTGCATGTTAAAATTCCGACGGCAGGATATTACGTATCTCAGCGTAATATAATGGTGTGTGTAGGAGGCACTCCTCAATAGCCACTGCTGATCAAGAACAATAATGATGGGTTGTGCAAAATGTTTGGTAGCACTGCTGTGTTCTAGCTTCCAAACTAAGAGCCAAGTCAGATCAACAACTGAATAGCTGACAAAATCATATTTACAGAGGTCAAGATGGCACATGTACTTGCATTGTACAGATGTTGCATTTCTAATTTTGCAATTACAGTATATGCCACTATTGACATTGTCATCGACATCATGTAAAATATTTTCAAAATTTACTAAATTTTCTGCAATTATAACTTATAAATACTGTACAATTATTATTCAATATTACCTTCATTACACTCGCCTCCATTTTGACAAAACCTTAAGAGAGAAAAATTTGTTGGTCTCATTCATAAATATGTCCATCCGTATTCCCCTCACTGTTGAGAACATGACTTTCATCTCTGCACTGTTCTTTCTTGAAGCATGTACAACTCATAATACTGAAATAGGTGTGCCACAAACATGAGAGAAATGGGTTTCATATAAAAAAGGTTCAAAACTACTGCCCTAGTTAACAGAGTACAAAGTATCCCTTTAAGTTTCCTTTTGTTGCTGAGGCAATATCTGGTCTGGCCCTTATGATTTGGTAACTATAAAGATATCCAATGCTGTTTCCATACATTCTCTCGCCATGGTTCCATTTTAAATATACTGTATCTTGGATATGTCTATTAAATTCTTCACAGACCTAACTATCCTTTTCTCTAATGACATGAGTAGGTAGGTGGGGTGGGGAGCAAAGAGGACTGATAAATGAATGGTTTGTAAGGATGGATTGATCGATTGATTTGATGATTGGATTGGATGGATGGCTGGATTGGGTGGATGGATGGATGGATGGATGGATTGGATGGATGGATGGATGGATGGATGATGGTGGTGGGAGTGGGACAGCCTCTGTTGTGACTGAACTCTCTGGGCCTGCTGCTCCTTCAAATTTATAATACGACTGGTTGCTTTTACACAGGTTAGTTCAGAAACAAACAGATTTCGACTCTTGTTAGCAAGCTTGGAGCTTTCCCCTTCCTGTAACTCATCTTAAGCCTCATGAAACAAGAGCTGCTATGGAGTAACACAGCTCAATAATTAAAGGTTTTTAATATAATGAGGACATAACTGTTGCGAGTTTCAAGTATGTATCACGGCACTTGACTTATCCCATAGAGAACAAAAAAATAGTAACTAAGCCTACATTGTTGACCAAACCACACCCTAGAAAGTGAAGAGGAGATGATGTTTCGATCCGTCCTGAACCATGATCAAGGCTTACAACAATGTAAGCCTACATTGTTTGATGCCAATAGCAGCAATCCTCGTTGGCTCATTACTGAGAGGTGTTTTCTTGAGATACTGAATGGACACCTCAAGGACGATACAAATAAAAATGACCAAAGAAAAAAAAGAACTTTAACTAGGTATACCTGATTGTAAAACATGTAGCCAAATCAGGACGTGTTCATGATCTAGATGCCTAGTGGCTTCCTATAGCATGGAAAAATACAATGAGGGTAATTAATTTTACAAAACATGGTGACTCAAATCATGAGATAAATTGAAAAGGTGCAACATAAACATTAGGCTAATTGCATTATAAAAAAATACAGAACTGAGTCATGTGTAAATTGTTCATTTGTTCGATTATGTCCCCTTTACACAAAAGATCGAGTTGAAAGACAGTACAAAAAAAACAGGAAGCCAGTAATCTATGAGACAAGCAAAACAAGCTAACATCTATGAGTAAAAGAAAGCACGCAATTTACCAAAACAAAATGCAGAAGTGTCATTAACTTAGGTGAGTGCTCTATGAATACAAAGCTCCATTATCACTGGAATCCAGCTTTGCATTCAAATTTGAAGTGCAGTTAGTTGGATGATGTCTAATCTTTTCCCTCCACCATCACTGTACTCGTCACCCCTCACAACATTAACATACAGTACTGTAAATTAATAATTAAGCTCACTTTAAACCTCTTTAATCCACTGTATAACACTTGGACAAAGATTTTTCCCAGTAATTAAAGTCCATATACAGAGTGAGTGACTGTGTGTGTACTCACTTAGCTGTGTGTGTGTGTAATTACCTAAGTAGTTACAGGATAAGAGACATGTTCGTGGTGTTCCATCTTCCCAACAATCTGGTCATATAATGCTTTGAAACCATTGTACTGATGGTTTTGGCATCCACTACGTTCTTATGGAGGCCAAGTGTGTTATATATATATATATATATATATATATATATATATATATATATATATATATATATATATATATATATATATATATATATATATATATAATGCAAATACTGTATATACAGCACTACAGCTAGTAAAAATTTGCAAGGCAAAACACAAATAAATTATTTTCACACTTTTAGTACCTTTGCTTTACCAAAATATTTACCACAAAAAGTATACACCTTTTATATAACAATGTCACCATACCATGAAGTGTACTATTAATCACACACACAAATCACATATATAAAACTTACCTTTGTTAAGATTATATATATATATATATATATATATATATATATATATATATATATATATAATATATATATATATATATATATATATATATAATAATATATATATATATATATATATATATATATATATAGTATAAATATATATATATATATATATATATATATCTATATATATATAATATATATATATATATATATATAAATATATATTAGATATATAAATATGATAAATATAAATATATATATATATATATATATAGATCTAGATATATATAGATAATATATATATATATATATATAATATATATATATATATAAATATATATAAATATAAATATATATATATATAATATATATATACATTTATACACACATACAGAACTGACTGTAGTCTAAAACTTATGAAGACAAATAAAAAAATCCATATTATAATGACAGTGATAATAAATTAATAATTGAGGTGCTATGATAGAAAATGCAAAGGAAAGTAGTAATATGTAAAATATCATAAAACAGTCATATACCTGGATTGACATCCAATTATCAGCAATTCACAGAACTCAGGCACAAAATGTGTTAATAAATCTGATTCACTGTGGGTGCAGGCTGGTGTGCATCGGTAAAAGCTACTCAACATTAAACTATGTAAATAAAACCAAATAAACACTGCATCACCAAACAAAATTTGCCAACAAAATACACATACTAGAAATGCCTAAATCTGCAGAGAGAAACATTTATTAACTGCATCATATTTCCATTGAATGTACCAACTATATATATATAGTATTAGAAAATATTAAATCTAGTGTGCTGATGCAGAAAATATGACCAAATGTGGTTTAACTTCACTGAACCATGTTGTTCAAATAGTAAAAGGTCTTCTCCACGTACCAAGTTTATATTTGTTGACGTCAGTCAAAATATAACGGCAATGCTTAACCAAATAAAATTGAACAGCCAAAGAACTCACCTTTTGGAGCTTTGATTATGTGAAGGCTGAATTGCTACAGCTATTAGAATTTCTAGCGAATATATTTAAGATACCCAACACCAGTAACTATGATCCTAATTAATTATTATATCAAGATCTTATTCAGAGATCAGTAACACAGTTGCCTACCACTCTGAACTTATTACAATTAAGTGGACTTTTCTCTTCTTTTTTGTTGTATATATAATTCTTGACAGCAATGTGAATGACCAACCGTACTTTTTTGTTGAAATTTAGAATCAGGCTTATGACACTGCATCATAAAACAGTCCCTTTTAGTATCATTCTTCTAAATACTGGAATCTTTAAAAAGTTTACAGACCAATGACATTGTTTGGAGTTGAAAGGCCCCCATGAGGATGCACTGCTTTGCAAGTACTTCAGTTTTAACTGCTCAATGCCAGGAAGGCCAAGTGCTAGCAGTAACCTTCCTGGTACACACAGATTAAGTAATAAAAACCTTCCACTTACTTTCCATAGGAAGAGGACTAGATGTATTACTTGGAATGATGAAACCTATTTTAAGTCTCTGCTCTTATGACAAAAGTTCAATGAATGTCTACGGTCAGGGCCATTTCCGACTTGTGCCACCCACAGTTCTTCTTCCTGACAACACAGACACCAAGCATTGGCCACAAGAACTGTCTGCTTGTCTATAACCCAAAAGTGTTTCTACTGCCCATGTGTTTATCTTGTTTTCATTAGTCTATAAATCAGTTTTAGCCCCGCTACGGAATATTTTTCTAATCCACATAAACAAGTCAATTTGGGGAATACGAGGCCAATGGTCTTTTTGCGTGTTCCAAAAGGTGGTAACTGTCACTTTATTGATGCAACTGACTAAGGGCCATAATGACTGCTTTGGTCCTTTGCATCCTTTTGAAATCCAACAGCCACTGTTTTTAAAAATTTACAGTATTGTATTGTTTAACCGGGGATCATCTGTCCCATGATACAAGTCACTCCAAGATAAAAAGTAGTTATGAAGAACGCTTTGCCCCTCAACCGCTAATGAGGCACAGTTCTCAGACAGCCTGAAGCACAAACCAAATAGTCACAACAGTTAGGTAATAAGAATTGTGTGTGTGGCTGTTTCACCAACTAACAGTCACTTTCTGAAATTGCTACCATTTGAGATCAGGAGCATTCAACTCCATGACTGATGAATCAGTCACAGTTTTTGGAGTATTTAATGTTAAGAGCCAGATAACGAGGGAATGCTCAGCCCCCAGTATCGAATAAATAGTCACTGTTTTGTTTATGATAGCTGCCAGAGTAAGATATTTGGGAGCAGGCGAGTGTGGCCGAATAAACTAAGCACGGGGGGGCACACCTATCGGGGGTGAACTTCCAAGCTGATAGTTCATTCTGGGTCTCCTCCATCTTGGTGCGTGCTGAGTCCAGGTCACGTTTGAGCCTCTCAAACAGCAAATTGACGGCCGGGTCCAGCAAGCAGTGTTTGAAGCCACCAACACCAGCAGACATGCTCTTCAGCTCCTGTACCTGCACCTAAGTATAAAACCAAATTGATATTAAAAATTCCTTTCCATCTAGTTATATTTATTACACAACAGCTTACTGCTTACACAGAGTTCATGGCATAAAACAAATAAAAACAGTTTAATAAATGCCATGAAAAACTTGAATTTTATACTGTATTATCAAAATTATTAACTCCGATAATTTATTTGAATAATTACTGTATGAAAATAATTCATATTTAACACATTATACACATCCAAAAAAGTAAAAGATGACAAAAAGAGTGTAGATAAAAATGTCTTCAGAGCAGGCCAATCAGTTGCTCCCTAAGTTAATGTTCTACTCTTACCGAACATTGGACTAGACAACTAGCTAGACTGACTTTCTTCCTAGTGCAGCAGAGACTTTTTCCACATGTCCTCATTGAGTCATAGTGAGAGAAGGTAGGCATTGGAGAAAAATTCAATCCAGTCAAAATGACCTCCAGAAGGTTGAGTAACCTATACTCAAAATCCAATCCAATCATGTCCTCAAAGACATTGTCAAGTATCATAGCAATTTCTACATGACACACCTGGCCACTAATCCTGATTGAACAAAGGAGGTTTAATTGGAGATCTAAGTGTAAAGTGGGGATTATGGTTAGAAGATGCTACCAACATAATATGGAAATGAACTAACAGGATTTGGTATTATCTTAAATGGAATGGGAGGAAATGGGATGGAATTGGAGGGATGAGACTAAAAACTTCAAATTTTAAAGATATTTTAGTTATCTCCAGCCTCTATACTTGCTTGTCCATTAATGGTTAAGCTTACACACTATGATAACTAGCTACGTTAGTTATGCTAGAGTGGGAGTACTAGTCTGTAGACGACTAAAGGGAAAAAAACATGATCACGCCTAACTCTAGAGCAAGCAAAGGGGGGGGGGGGGAGAAGAAAAGACAAAAGAGGGGGTCACAGAGAACTTGAGAGTGGGCTGCCATCATCCAGAGGTATAGACTCCTTGGGAAGTCTCTGAAAGTGGTTAACTATTAACCCTATTACTGAGACTTCTATCTTTATCAATATTATCAATAGCATAAAATTAACATTAATCTATTCAGTCAGTCCTCTCAACTAGGACACCAAATTAAATTACAGTATAAAATTAAATTATTATTGAAACGAAAATGGGGCTACCTTATTACTTAATACCTATTACTGAACCACCTCAACCAAAGAATAGTAGTATTCCTACAGAGGATAAAATCCCATCTCAGACAAGTGCTGAAAGAAAGAAGTTGCTCAACAGGAATCTCTTCACACACATACACACACTGATGAGGCAAAGATAACTCCCACTCATGAAAGGGAATATGTATAAATTTAGCTGAAGCTTAGGCCTTTCAAACAAATCTTCCTGTAGTGAAGGAATTGAGGACTCTGCATCAAAATCCCCACATCACCCCTGAGCACCTGCTAGGAAAAACAGTGAAATCACTTAAACCATGCAGCAAGGAGGTGATATGGAGATGCAAAGGAAGACGTAAGGCCGGTGAGTCATGGACACCTCAGAAACAACCAGGAAGCCCGGGTTAAGGGAAGCAAGCAACACTGAGACCTATGAGTGGACCAAACTAGAATGGTCTTATCCTCCTCAAAATAAGAGGAAAGCATGCAACACCTTAATGAAGAGTTGTATGACAAGGTCCCCATATGATAAAGAGAGCAGACTGCATATTATATCTTACTTGTCTGCTAAAATAGTTCCTCAAAATGAGCTATTGCACAAGACAGAGGCGACTGGGATAACTGGAAAGGTACTAAACTGTTCGTTAGTTTCTAAGGAACAGGAAACAGTTACAATCAGAAATGTCAAACTGAAGAGATGTAGTAAGTAAAATTTCTCAAGATTCAGTCCAAACCCCATTGCTATTCTAAATTGTTATTAATGATTTACCAAAATGGGTGAGTTTGTACATGTCAATGTAAGCAGACAATGTAAAACTAATGCGAGTTTAAGCTGAAGGAGTGCACTGTTAGAATCAAACTCCACCAGAATAAGGTAATAAAGACTGAACAAAACGAAAAAAATAAAATTGGGAAAGACAGACCAGAGGAAAACTACACCATAGAGGTAGGATGCCACATGTATTGGAGTGAGAAAGACTTGTATAATGTGAACACTGACATCAGAATATATATAAACCATAGTAACACATGGGGAAACTGGCAAACATAAGAATGACACTCAAATACCTAAATAAGAATGCTTTTAAGATAATTTACACAATCTACATCAGACCATTCTTAAAATCTGCAGCCCCAACAAGGATTCTATATCTAACGAAGCAAGTTAACAATTGATTAGAACACTCCTTGGCAGTGTCTTTGAATCATTGTAATTCTTGGAAGGACTTTTGAGTGAACTAGTTACACTAGTCTTCTCAAGGTCTTTTCAAGCTGGATTAAGTGCTCTACCTGGCACTAATATGACCCAGTAGGTATGTTAAGTAAAGATCACTGAAGGACGAGTGGAGAATCTTGACTGTGCAGTCCCAGTCTATGGGAATAATTGGTCTTTGTCTCAGGGAGCTACCGAGTGGTACAGCTCGGAAAAAATCTTTCATAAAGCATGCATATAAATATATTACTGTACTGTACATGCTAAATGATTCATAATAAAAATATAAAATCTATAGAGTATTAAACAGGTTTAGGCTTGCTAGATACTGTACTGTGGTTTATTGCTAAAACACACAAATCAGGCAAGGATTGCTTTAAACCTAATATTTTGACAGTGCTAGCTATATTACCAGTATTTAGTGTCTGTAGTCAAGTTATAACAGTAGGTTGTATGTACAACGAAGTAATACACCAAAAAAATAAAACACATATGTACGTACACATTTAAACTTGCAATAGCACATGTAAATACACTAAATGTAAATGTGGTTTCTTTGTAGTATAATTAATACATGGTCTAATGAAATCTAACAGGCCTACTATATAATTTATCATAAATATGACACTTACCCCCATATCCTGTAGTTCATGCTCCTTACAGGAGAGTCTCATAATATGGTACTGCTCTTTGCGTTGCAATTCTGCAAGCTGCCCTTTCAATCGCTCCTCATTTTCTCGAGCTCCTCGTAGCTCTTCCACTGTAAGACATAGATAAAGTCAAATTAGAAAGGCAAGATACATATGAAATTTAAGAAAAGATGAAGTGTTGAAAGAAATGAAGTGACCTTTTTTCTGGTGCACGAAATTAAGGAGCTCCCGAAGTTAAACACTGGTACAGCCAAGGCTTAGGGAGGTGGACCAGACTTCTAAGACCAACTCATTCCTATTGGGAACCAGCACCAGAATCTGGATCTCTTTTAAGAGGCAAGGGAAGTTTTGGGGGTTACGATGTCGGAAATTTCCGACATCAAATTACTAACCCCTAGTATACCTAGTTGAAATGGTTATGTCAGGTATTTACTAATAATACAAACACTATTGAATAGGTTAGAGAGAGTTGTAATAAATAATTCCCACGCAAACCTGGGAAAGTGTTGCGTCAGCCAAGCAGCCGAGTTCCTTAATGTTTCTCCCAATGAATACAATATTTCCAGTCAAATAGTTAAAATATGATGTAAGTATTTATTAAGACTGGATATAACAATAAATTAAGAATAAATAAGTGTCTTCCTCCTATAACCGATAAATAAATCTGAGAAAATGGACGCATCCAGAACGAATTGAGAGGGAGAGGTGAGTGCAAGTGACGCCATACAGCAGTGCGCACATGGCTCCACAGATGCTCGAATGCAGCAGCACTCTGTGGCAATTAGCACATGCATCCTCCCTTGAGCTTCGCGATACAGGAATGATAAGAATTCCGTCCAACTGATGAGCTCTGCATACAGGGAAGTGTTGTTCCGAACAACGTTAATAGTTTTTAATATTGGCCAGTAGATATAACTACAGTAATTTGTTGTTTCGGTTACGACACGAGCCAATCGCCCAGAACAGGTAAGCTCTGTTCCAATTCCTAATTCTCTCTCGTTCTCTCTCTCTCAAAAGGACTCCATACTGACCTGTAGCACCATGAGGATTCTTAAATCGCCATAACGGCATATACTTGCAAGGTCTCCTGATCGCGATTGATAGACATCCAAGGCTTCTAATCAGGTCATTATGACTAGAGCTAAGCTCCTGTTGTTCACCTACTAATTTGTAGATAACTAACCTAATAGTCTTGTTATCCACCTCAGGTGGTATAGATTATAAAATTAAACCCCCAAATAGTGTGGAATGGGTCATAACTGGCAGGAACTCAACTCAAATTTACAGTTCACTTAAATTACTTAAAATTTCAGTCCATTTATTAATTCATAAATATTTAATTAAAGTAAATAATAAATTGCATAAAATTAATTAATAAACAAATTCCTGCTAGGATATTCCCCTACATAAGAGACCAGTCCAAAACCAACCAAATATGCACTCATAAATATCTGTACATGACTCAGTATTGCAGATATCACACTTATTTAGATCAATACTTACTTCACAGTAAAGATGCACAATAATGGCATCTTATTTATTGAAATACTGTAATAATAATTTTTGTTAACAATTTGGACCAATGTAGGGATAAGCCGAACATTTAAGAATACAGTACAGTATGGGAAAATCTGCTTTTGAGGTTATATAAAATACTTTACCATTGTTAACATGATCACTAAACACTTAGCAGAGTTCCTGAATAAACTGAGTGCTCTGACTGAATGGCCCCCAAATAATCATCTCTTTATTGAGATGATTATCTTTACTTTCTTGGTTAGTTATCTTGAGGTTATCCTGAGATGATTTCGGGACTTAGGGTCTCTGCGGCCCGGTTCTTGACCAGGCCTCTTTTTTTGTTAAACATCCTCAGGAAGCAGCCCGTAGCAGCTGTCTAACTCCCAGGTACCTATTTACTGCTAGATAACAGTGGCATTTGAGTGAAAGAAACTCTGCCCATTTGTTTTCGCCTTCACACGGGGATCGAACACAGAACCTCAGGACTACGAATCCGAAGCACTGTCCTCTCAGCTGTCAGGCCCCCCGTGACTTTGGGACCCATGGCGTGATATATAATAATTACTTTTATGTTTAGAAACCAAAAAAAAAAGGCACAAAAACAATTAAATTCTTCACAAAGAATTCAAGCGCGATCATCACTAGGCAGGAGACTCTGGTAAACTGAAGCGTGCCTCATCTGTGCCACCAGGAACCACACGTTCAGTCGACCCATCAAGCATCAACTTAGTTTGTATCAACAAACTCGCCAAGCGAGGCAAAGCTCATATACCGAGTCGA
This sequence comes from Procambarus virginalis, assembly GCA_020271785.1. Lineage (NCBI taxonomy): Eukaryota > Metazoa > Arthropoda > Malacostraca > Decapoda > Cambaridae > Procambarus > Procambarus virginalis. The sequence goes on along the minus strand of WNGS01066681.1, from coordinate 6,062,925 downwards.
ATTTTATAAAGAAACTGAGCTCATAAACCGAAAAATTTATAGAGTTACAATCCCCTCATTTGTCTACCAATCAAGGTTCCACTGTACATAAAACAAAGTAGTTATGCTAATTACATTAGAACAAATATATGCTTAGCTAAAATTCTCACTTTTACAATCGCCAAAGTATGAATTATTTTCATACTTTGAAAATAGTGCTAATGCTAACGCTAACACTAGTGTTAGCGTTAACGAGCGGAAGTGCTAGTCGCATGAAGGGTTGCTTGTTTGGATTCTTTCTAGGAAAGTTTTGATCTTTTGGAATGTAGACTGCACAGGTTAACCAGACAGTGGTCAGTTTTGATTCGCCTAACTTTCTGGGTCCTTCCCTGATCGATGACAATTATGACATACAGCACTTTACATTAAAGTGCTCATAAGCCATTGCTCCCTGTGACTCTCTGAGGGGACCAGGTTCTGGCTCGTGGTTCCCGGTAGGCATAAGAACTCCTGTGACTGATGACTAAACTAATATAGCACATATCAGTTCGAATAGTTCAGGGAGCTGACGGGGCTCCCCACAGAAAAGAGGGTGTTTGAGAAGAGCACAAAGAACAGACAACAATGCAGATAAATACCAAGATGAAAGAAGACTTGCTTTGTAAATATCATTGGTGTTTGTATACAAAAAGAAGCTTTACCATATTTATGTATGCATGTATATTTACCTAGCTGAGTGCATGGTAAGTGAAATCTAATTCTAAGAGTCCTACCTCATAGCTACTGTACATGGTGCATTTACACCTCCCAATGTTCCAGTACTCAAGTGTGCGTCTTTTCATATTATTGTACTGTACATAACAAACTGCCTTGTACTGTCTACAGCGACATCACCTTACTACCCATAAGTTTCTATAGAAGGCTCTATACAAACACAAACCTTTTACACGTTCAAGTTCTGTAATCCCTCCCTAACTCTTTCATATATTATTCCACTCTCCACTTCCAAGATAAAAAATTGTCAGCTACCATGTGATCCCTTGTACTGTACACCCTTTTTGACAAATGATTCTCAGGCATCTTACTAACATCTGCATACCAAGTATTATGCTTCACCCTTTCCACATCACATTTCATATGATTCCTAATTACTATATCCATCTCAAACTTATGCAAACTGTTCTTCTCTGAAAACTTACATTTTCACTGCTCTTCCCCTACCCAAGTTTCACTTCCACATACCAGAACAGGGAATACTATCTTTCAGTCCTTATTGACTCCCATACCAACACTTATTCTTTTTATTATATCAATCTCTTCTCATTAATTACTCTTGTTATTTCATCTTCCATACTCCAATTTTTATCTAACACTGTTACCAAGTATTTAAGTATTATAAACCTATTACCTTATATCTCAATTTTATCGTTAATTTTAAATCTCTGTGTCTTGCCATTAAGGACCTACAAAATTTGCGACACATTTCCCCCTCTCAAATGCCATAATCTTACTTTTTCCTACACTAAACTTAAACTTTTTTTCTTTTACACATACTACTGTATATAAATAATTCACCATCTACACCCATCCCATCATTGAAATTATCTATTATTTTCCCTGATTCACATATGCTCTGCTAGTCATATAAAAGATTTTACTAGTTAAATAAACCCTCTCCAATTAAACATCTTTAAAATCCACTCGCAAGGATCATGATCAATAGTCATACCCTTTCCCTTTCTAGATCAATCCTGTTCCTCCCTAATCCAATACTGTTAGCTCTCTTACTCTTTCAATTTGCACCCTGGCACAAACTATTTCTGGGATACTAAGCAAACTAATCCACATACTGTACTGTATAATTTCTACATTCTTCTCTAATACCCTTTTCCTTAAACAGTACATAGGGGCCATAGTGATTACTGTATAGGCTAATCATCTTGCACCCTTATCTTGCGTAATGCCATCTCATATAACTCCAAATCGAGACATTATCAACCATATCTCATATAACTCCAAATTTAAGACTTAAAACTATCATGTAGATATGGCTCCTCAAATCAAATACCATGACAATAGAGGTCTCAGCTGAATTGATAAATTGATACTAAAGGAAACTATATAAAATTAGGAGCAATTCAAACCAACTGTTCACCTACCTTCTCTTTCCATTGCTTCCATTCTGCTCTGTATACTCTCCACAAATTTATCTTGCTGTAACCATTTTTCTACTAGCTCCTCCTTTGATAAAAGTGCTAACTGCTCTGTAGAGATGTGGACTTGTTCTGGAGCGCTACTTGGTTCATCTGCAGTGTTCTCTTCTTCCAATTCCTCCTCCTCTGCTTTTTCCTTGTTAATTACTGCTGTTGCTATGGTAGTAGTTGTTGTGGCAATACTAGCAGCAGCTGTAGTTGTTCCTACTGCTGTTGGCTGGGCACAAGTTGGCGTTGCTGATGCCGATGTTGGCGTATCATTATTGTTGGTGCTTGGAGTTGATGCAGCACATGAGGGTGGTGGCGTTAATGGGGTCACAGCATCTGTTGGAGGCGTTGATGCTCTTGTGCTGGAGGTACCATTGGTCACAGTAGTGACAGTGGCTGTAGATGTACTGGTAGCAGCAGGAGTTGTGGCCTCCACTTTCACCACTTGGTCCTCCTCCCCTCCGTCTCCACTCATACTGTAATATAGCAAAATAACTTATTTCTAGTAAATAACACAGTACATACAAGATTTTTCATACGTAACATTATAAATGTCAATAACCTCCAATCATATACCCTCTAATTTATTTCATCTATCTACCATTCTGTATGGAAGAGAATACACTATTATTACTGTACAGTGTACTGTACTGCACACTTTCTAGGCTGGCCCTCGGCAGCTCTCCAGTTCTTGAGCTTTGGTACCACAGACGCTTGATTTGCACAGGCCTAATGAACACCAAGACCAAAATCTGGCATGCTCACAGAGGTATGAAGCACACAAGTATCTAAGGTAAACCTTATAACCAAATAAATCTGACCAGAAATTACAAAATACCTGTACACCGAATATTTATGAGAAAAAAATTGGAAACATGGGAAGCAGCAGTTTGCTTAATGTAAAAAACTACTGTAAATGGTAGTAGGTGGTAGGTCAGGTCACCCTGGAGTGTACCTGGAGTGGGTTCTGAGAGTTCATCTACTCCCCAAGCCCAGGCTACGCATCCACTTTTGTTTCCAGGAATACTGCATTCCTTATGTTTGTAGGGAGGATACTGAAAAGCTGTGGACCTCCAATGTTTATGCAGTGCTCTTCTCCGACTGTTCCTATAACACTTCTACTCTTCACTGATTCTATTCTGCATGTTCTGCCTTAAGGTCATCCTACTACTGTATATCGTTACTTTACTGGATAGATTTGGGACCTGGCATTCCAGTATCTTCAAAGTATATGTGATGCCTCTCTTGTCTACTTTCTACAGATACATTTTTAGAGCTCTAAGACGGTCCCAATAATTTAGGGGCTTTATCGTGTCTATGCA
>WNGS01066681.1:5997725-6059358 GCA_020271785.1 Procambarus virginalis | reverse complement strand
TGTCGTGCATTTTCTCTAAATTCTATTTTGGAAATCGCATCCACTTTTGTTTCCAGGAATACTGCATCCTTATGTTGTAGGGAGGATACTGAAAAGCTGTGGCCTCCAATGTTTATGCAGTGCTCTTCTCCGACTGTTCCTATAACACTTCTACTCTTCACTGATTCTATTCTGCATGTTCTGCCTTAAGGTCATCCTACTACTGTATATCGTTACTTTACTGGATAGATTGGACCTGGCATTCCAGTATCTTCAAAGTATATGTGATGCCTCTCTTGTCTACTCTACAGAATACATTTTAGAGCTCTAAGACGGTCCCAATAATTTAGGGGCTTTATCGTGTCTATGCATGTCGTGCATTTTCTCTAAATTCTATTTTGGAAATTTCCTCTGCTCTGAAAAGGTGGAAAATAGTTCCAAGCAGTACTCAAAATGAAACAAAATAAATAACTTGAATAGTAAGAACATTGTTATGAAATCCCTGGATTTGAAGGTTCTCAATAATCCACCCCTGTAATTTTTCTGACTAGTGCTATATATATTGCTTTGTTACGCTCACTAAACATTCAGTAATCTGACATCATTAGTCCCAGTACCTTAACATGTTTTCATTCTATGAGATCAGAGTGTCTTGTACTTATGCAGTCTCCGTGGTGTAGTGGTAAGACACTCGCCTGGCGTTCCGCGAGCGCTATGTCATGGGTTCGTATCCTGGCCGGGGAGGATTTACTGGGCGCAATTCCTTAACTGTAGCCTCTGTTTAACGCAACAGTAAAATGTGTACTTGGATGAAAAAACGATTCTTCACGGCAGGGGATCGTATTCCAGGGACCTGCCCGAAACGCTACGCGTACTAGTGGCTGTACAAGAATGTAACAACTCTTGTATATATCTCAAAAAAAAAAAAAAACCTTGTACAGTATTATGTTTAAGTTCATTTTTACCATGCCTAAGTATGTGGAATTTTTCACTGTTAAAACACCATACTGTATTTTTTCCGTTGTCCAAGCGAAGACATTATTGATATGAGCTAGTTTTTCCAATGTCTTTTACAAAGTACAGTCATTTTCATGTTATTTTTTGTATAGTCTGCAAAGGATGATGTGAAGCTATATTTGTATTTTTGTCTACATCTGATATGAGAATAAAAAACACTGATGCAAGTACCATGCCTTTGAGTACTGAGCTTTTCCTTGGGTTTCAATTAGTTCCCATTATTGTCCTCCATCCCAGTTTGAGCAAGATGCTGCATCCCCTTTCCTTAAGTTACGTTTCAGAGTCCATGTTTGGAGTCTGAATCTGTCTCCCCAGTACAGATTCCCCCACTTGCCTTTTTGGGCCAGTGTGACACTAAAGTTTTTACTCAGGAACCTGGACATTGTTTTGGAAATGGACTCAATGTTTTCGAGTTCAGTTCCACTGCCATTTATAGATATGCTATGAGGTCTCGTATTCCTCAAACAGGACTCATCGAGTAACGATCAACCATATAAAATCTAGTCAAAGTGCAGTTAAAAGCTCTGTACCTCAGGATACAGTCCTTGCACTGCTGCTTTTCCTTATTCTCATATCAGATATAGACAAAAATACAAGTCACAGCTTCGTATCATCCTATGCAGATGACACAAAAATCAGTATGAAAATTACCTTGGCTGAAGACATTGAAAAACTTCAAGCTGATATTAATAAAGTTTTCGACTGGGCATCAGAAAATAACATGATGTTTAACAGTGATAAATTCCAGGTACTCAGGTATGGAAAAAATGAGGACCTTAAACATAATACAGGGTATAAAACACAATCAAATGTACCCATAGTAGGAAAACCGCATGTAAAAGATTTGGGAATAATGATGTCAGACGACCTAACGTTTAGGGAGCATAACCAAGCAAATATTGCGACAGCCAGAAAAATGATAGGATGGATTATGAGAACTTTCAAATCCAGGGATCCCATCACAATGGTTGTACTCTTCAAGTCACTTGTGTTGTCCCGTCTTGAGTACTGCTCAGTACTCACTTCCCCCTTCAGAGCAGGAGAGATTGCTGAAATAGAGGGAATTCAGAGAACATATACGGCACGCATAGACGCGATAAAGCACCTAAATTATTGGGATCGTCTCAAAGCCCTCCAAATGTACTCACTAGAAAGAAGACGAGAGAGATATCAAATAATATACACCTGGAAGATACTGGAGGGCCAAGTACCAAATCTACATAGTAAAATAACAACGTACTGGAGTGAACGATATGGAAGTAAATGCAGAATAGAACCAGTGAAGAGCAGGGGTGCCATAGGCACAATCAGAGAACACTGTATAAACATCAGAGGTCCACGGTTGTTCAACACCCTCCCAGCAGCACAAGAAATATTGCCGGAACAAACGTGGACATCTTCAAGAGGAAACTAGATTTATTACTCCAAGGAGTGCCGGACCAACCGGGCTGTGGTGGGTATGTGGGCCTGCGGGCCGCTCCAAGCAACAGCCTAGTGGACCAAACTCTCACAATTCAAGCCTGGCCTCGGGCCGGGCTTGGGGAGTAGAAGAACTCCCAGAACCCCATCAACCAGGTATCAACCTCCTAGTTGGCTGACAATCTGCTATTCTCTTTGAAGAAATGAGCCCATTTCTGCCCTTTGATAATTTTACACCAGAAAGAAATCTTCTCGTTCTTTAATTTATCCTTTTTTGCAATGCTTCTTCCCTTCCTTGTGATGTGAATTTGTGCCAATCTCCATACCCAGGTGCCTAATTGCCTGTGTGGGTGTTTGGGTGGTTATGTAGATGGGAGGGTGGATTTTTTTTTATTAGTGTATGGGTGGAGGAACCTGGTTTGTGAAAATAATATGGTTAACAGCCTGGTTGACCATTATTATTTTCCATCAACCTCCATCAACAACTTCCATCAACCAGGAAGCCTGATCAGAGACCGGGCCGTGGGGACATTTATTTCCAAAATCAATGCAAGGTAACCACAAGATAGTACAATATACAAAGCCTATTAGACATGTGACAGACCAATCATTCTAAGGGCAATTGGATATGCCCAAGATGGCCACACAGTATCGCATGGTAACCAGCTTGTGTAACCATCTGATTTGTATATGCAATGTAGCATAGTGCAGCTGTATTTCTCTTTGAATTGGTTTGTTCCCCAGGTGATTTAGAGTTAATTTTCATGTCAGGGTCCCAAACAGGTAGGATACAGTAACTTCCTGTAGAGAAAGATATGATGAAAAGTGCAGAATAGACAGAAGAATAGACATGCCATAGGCACTAAAAAACAATCCTGCATCAAGTGCTGGTGGAGCTGGGCTGTAGTAGATATGTGGGTCTGCAGGCCACTGTAAGCAGCAGCTTGACAGGAGTAAGGTATTACTAAATAAGCCCAGCCCCAGGCTGGGCTTGGAAGGTAAATCTCTTAAAATCAAGTAAAAGGTATAGTACAGGTTAATGTCTGGAGACCCATTATACATTAATTTCCTACATTTAGCTGAAAGGAATAAATATCCAAACTTCATTTGAAATACCTTTATTTTTATAATTAAAATATTACAGTATTATATTTTCTTTACATTTCTCATAAATCATATGCACAAAGATTTTCCGCCAAATGTTTATTTGCAATTATCCACCATATTAACACAGTAGCATTCCAATAATGCTATAATAAGTCTTCTGTACTCCAACATTGACTGTTCCATTGCTAAAATGTGTCATTCATCTCGAAATTTCCAATTCACTCGTTTTAATTTTTTTTTTTTGGGGGGGGGGGGCAGCGTTGGCACAGCTTATCAGGGACTGTCCAGATAATATCTCAGCCAACTATTTATCACTGAAGATGATAATTGCTTAAAAATTTTCACTATGCTTTGCAAATTACCTGCCAGAAAAGTTTTAGTCATATTTGTTTTCTTTATACAGTACTGTAATTCCCTAATAAGGAATAACTTTACACTTCTGTTGACCACCACAGGGATAGCAACACTGCAAACCAGGCATGACAGGGCAGATCTCATTGAAACTTAAAATAAAGTACAGTACTGAACAATTTGGTGGATGTTGATCCAGAAAATTTCTTCAAAAGGTCAAATGCAACACAAACCAAGAGCAATGGTTTCAAGCTCGACAAGCCACATTGTAGGACTAAGAACAGGAGGTGCTTTTCACCAATAGAATTATAAACCCATAAAACCGCCTACCCATCGAAGCCATAAATGCAGACTGTTGAATTTCAAAATTAAACTGGAAATGATTATCAAGGCAAATGGGAGGGGGACCTTCGACAAGCTGTCGGCTTCCTGTCCTCGTCGAGGCCATAAGTGTTAGCACCCCCTGAGGTAAACTTCTGTACATACAAGTGCTCAGTGGTCATCCATCTTATTCCTAAGACTATTGCTGTTTGTATAGTAAACATTTATTTGTTCTTTCCCTACCAGTATCAGACTATTTTTAAGTTATTCCTTCTACAATATTACTCTTCCTTACTTTCCCAACACACACCCAGACCTTTAACAGTTTAGAAGTTCTACACAGTGCTGCCTCTATCGAGTCCGCCAATGATATCACCCTTTCCCTAGAATGTGAACTAGGTGACTATGTAGCATCCCATCCCTTGCATACATAGAATTTTTCCTACTGAACATGTTCCATTATCTTTCCAATATTTGCAAAGTTGGCAACTGTTACCAATTGCTCGATATCCGATTATTCCCGACTACACCTTAGCAAAACTAAATTATCGGAATCCCTCCCTTCTTCCTAAGGAATCCCTACTTCCTTTCTAATGTTACTTTAAATTTGCATATCAACTTACCCTTAATGCCAACATCACTTTCTCTCAAAAACCATTTGTATGGTCTCATTATTTCCATTTGTCCAATTGGTCTATCAGTGTGAAGCCATTTGTATTGTCTAATACTGTACTATTAGTGTAATGAACCCAAGGTTATTTTTGTTTATGCTTTTGTCCCCCTTTGCTGGCCTTATCAAAAATTCTTCTCAAACCCTCTAAAATATTATTTTTTTACGCAATAGCTTTTCCATTCACTTTCCTAACATAGTTATCATATTTACAACTTTTCTCTGCTGGCACACCTTCTTTGAACCTTCTATACCCAGGCACACCTTCTTTGAACCTTCTATACCCAGGCACACCTTCTTTGAACCTTCTATACCCAGGCACACCTTCTTTGAACCTTCTATACCCAGGCACACCTTCTTTGAACCTTCTATACCCAGGCACACCTTCTTTGAACCTTCTATACCCAGGCACACCTTCTTTGAACCTTCTATACCCAGGCACACCTTCTTTGAACCTTCTATACCCAGGCACACCTTCTTTGAACCTTCTATACCCAGGCACACCTTCTTTGAACCTTCTATACCCAGGCACACCTTCTTTGAACCTTCTATACCCAGGCACACCTTCTTTGAACCTTCTATACCCAGGCACACCTTCTTTGAACCTTCTATACCCAAATACATTCTCTTATCTTTTAAAGAAATTAAATCTCACCAATAGCTGTTTTGAATGAAGAGACGAAAGCAACAGCCCCATGCTGCCATGTTAAGTACACTGTACTTAACATGGTGGTTCCCACGGAATGAACCACTGAACACTATAGTACCTAATGCCAATTTGCAGCCCGTGGGATACCTTTGTTCAGCCCCCCCCCCCCCATCCAAGGGACTGAGCACCCACGAACAAGACTTTCCAAGAATTTTGCATAATAATATTTAAACTAAAAGACCATAAAATAAATGGTTCAACTAGCAATTCTCTTACATAGGGCTATACAACTAGCCATCTGAATACAGGAACTAGGTAGGGCCAGACACTGAGCTGTCATACATTCAATTGCCTACATATTTTGATTAATATCTAAATTACCATTAAATATAGATATGACTGTGGCACCATTTTATAGATAAAACCTCTTAATACATACCACCTGTAAGCAGTTTCTTTTAATATCAGACTTTAACACCAACAACTTGCATTAAATTGTTTGATATCTTCATCTTTACCCTAATCTAAGCTAGTTTCAGGATAATTCAATCTTTATAAGGTTTGGCCCAAACTAAAATATAACTTTGCTTAACCAATATGAACCTAGTCTAACGTAACATAAACCAAGAAGTGACTACATCTCTGGTGACATCACACCAAGCAACAACTTATAATAAAAATGTCAAAGGGTATTGCAAGTAATATTTGTTTTAATAAACAGCAAGATAGCTCCCATAATAATGTATTAGTAGCATAACATCAGTGATAGTGGACAACATCTTTTGCAACCTATGAAGGTGTTAAGCTGATAACATCTGAACTAACCTCAAAGCCTGGGCTGCAGTAGTGTGCGCCCTCAAGTCGTGAAACACTACACACACATGCCTCTCATCCCCCAGCAACACAATATGCAATATTTTGTACATAAACTAAAATACAATTATACATATACAGAGCAAGACAACCACCATGAACTTGGTTAGTAGCTAAGTACAAAGATTTCAGATAAGTGACAAAGCAAACCAGCTGGTGTAGATGTAATGTGTCAGTATTTCACCGTCAACCGTGAGGAGGTAATATTTAGTGACAGTTGGGAAGTGAGGTGAGGGGAGGGGTTGTAGGGGCGGCTACCAGCTGCCCTCCCCCTCAACCACCACCACCTACCACAACCAGCTACCTCTCCCCCCTACCCCACTTCCAGGCGCCACCTTCCCCCAGTGCCTCGTCTGGAGTGAGTGTGGGCCCTGGCGAGGGAGGCCAACGTTGGCTTACCTGAGCTCACAGTGGAACGTTATCGTGAGTTTATATCGATATCCGTGTACATAGCGACGCCATGTTCCGTCACCGCCGGACTCAATATGTCATCTTCACTAGATTTATGACGTAATTTAAGCACTACACTCAACTCCCGCACTCACTATAATCCATGGGATGCTACTTAACCGCCGCTCACACAAGTGTTCACGTATATTGTATCACAAACTGGTAAAATAAATATTAATGACTCCTTGACCACATATTCCACAAACCCAAACTTTACTAATTGTAACTCTGCGACATGCCAAGTCTTTTAAATCCAAAAGATTTGCATAGATATCATTAACTTTCTGAATATTTAAAATTATAATATATCTTTGGCATAGGAAATAATAAATATATATCCGTTTATTAAATATAATCCAAATATGCAACAAAAAACAAATCAATTTAAAATAGTTTTGAGAATTTTGATTTGTAGACACCTTATAGCAAAGAAAACTGCCACAACAAATATCCACTGTAATTACCGAGGCCAAAATGCACCCAAGGAGTGTGTAATGATGGAGTATGAGGGATAATATGGGAGGCAGTGAGCGAAGGTGACCGAAGTGTTGGAACGAGCGGCTCACATCGTCTGCTGGGTCGAGGGCGACCACAGGTCTCGCCATGCTCGCTCTCCGCACTATATATCGCCCTCCACGGTACGGTCTTCCTCCTTAACTCTCTTTAAATCTTCGTCGCTCTAATGCCTTGCTTGTCTCGGCGCCCTGTGAGGTGCATTTGACTCCCACGACACGACTCTAACCAAGTTTTCTAAACCACCATAAATTAGTGCTAGTGGTGGTGATATTTAGTTTTATTAATGTCAGTGCTAGTAATAATTGTCACTTTCCTGTAACCTTGGTAACATGTATCAACGCAAAGTCGCTAACTATTGTATTCATTGCCAGAGACATTATCCAGATTGTTATCGTAAGTGTGGGGCATAATCACGCAGCTTTTAATTCACTACCCACTAAATTGCACTACCTAATATGTCCTTAACTTTTAAGGTGTGATTTTTCACGAAGAAATACCGAAGTTTTTTTCCGTCCCTAACATAGGATAATTTCATAATTGACATTGACCTTGTAGCAATACAAACCCTTAACATTGACCTTGCAACAATACAAACCCTCAACATTGACCTTGCAACAATACAAACCCTTAACATTGACCTTGCAACAATACAAACCCTCAACATTGACCTTGCAACAATACAAACCCTCAACATTGACCTTGCAACAATACAAACCCTTAACATTGACCTTGCAACAATACAAACCCTCAACATTGACCTTGCAACAATACAAACCCTTAACATTGACCTTGCAACAATGCAAACCCTTAACATTGACCTTGCAACAATACAAACCCTCAACATTGACCTTGCAACAATACAAACCCTCAACATTGACCTTGCAACAATACAAACCCTCAACATTGACCTTGCAACAATACAAACCTCAACATTGACCTTGCAACAATACAAACCCTCAACATTGACCTTGCAACAATACAAACCCCCTCAACATTGACCTTGCAACAATACAAACCCCTCAACATTGACCTTGTAGCAATACAAACCCTCAACATTGACCTTGCAACAATACAAACCCTCAACATTGACCTTGCAACAATACAAACCATCAACATTGACCTTGCAACAATACAAACCCTCAACATTGACCTTGCAACAATACAAACCCTTAACATTGACCTTGCAACAATACAACCCTCAACATTGACCTTGTAGCAATACAAACCCTCAACATTGACCTTGTAGCAATACAAACCCTCAACATTGACCTTGCAACAATACAAACCCTTAACATTGACCTTGCAACAATACAAACCCTCAACATTGACCTTGCAACAATACAAACCCTCAACATTGACCTTGCAACAATACAAACCCTCAACATTGACCTTGCAACAATACAAACCCTCAACATTGACCTTGCAACAATACAAACCCTCAACATTGACCTTGCAACAATACAAACCCTCAACATTGACCTTGCAACAATACAAACCCCTCAACATTGACCTTGTAGCAATACAAACCCTCAACATTGACCTTGTAGCAATACAAACCCTCAACATTGACCTTGCAACAATACAAACCCTCAACATTGACCTTGTAGCAATACAAACCCCTCAACATTGACCTTGCAGCAATACAAACCCCTCAACATTGACCTTGTAGCAATACAAACCCTCAACATTGACCTTGCAATAATACAAACCCTCAACATTGACTTTGCAACAATACAAACCCCTCAACATTGACCTTGCAGCAATACAAACCCCTCAACATTGACCTTGTAGCAATACAAACCCTCAACATTGACCTTGCAATAATACAAACCCTCAACATTGACTTTGCAGCAATACAAACCCTCAACATTGACCTTGCAACATTACAAACCCTTAACATTGACCTTGCAACAATACAATACCCCAGCGGACATGACAATAAATGTAACTAACTCCTTGCAGTGAGATCTGTATTTAACAAACCTCAATTCAGCAAATCTCTGGTTAGAACACTCACATACCATGCCAGATTTACTGTACTCGGCCATTTCAATGTAGAAGAGTTCACTTAAGTGAGGAATTTGTGGATTTGCTTAGGATGTTGGGACCAAGTTCATTGAGGGAGGCAACATTACAAGAAATAGTTGGAGCTTTGGGGATGCCACTGAGTATATTTATAACCAAATTCTATGGGTTATTTTCTGTTGCAGAAGATTTTGTTCAGTAAAATATGGGCCCTCTTTCCTTTGAAAATGAGATTTCAAGGCTTGAGCGTAGGAAATATGCTAGATGTGGTTAAATATTTTACAGACACGTCTTGGTTGTTGTCCTTCATATGACAGGTTGAAATTGTAATTTTGCTAAGTGAAATCAGTCCATTGGGTGTGGAAAATGCATCCTGGAGGTATTGCCAGTTGCAACAAATTCCTCACTGCAACGAAATGGGGTTGGTCCTATATAGTTGAATTGAGATTGCCCTGTATAGGATAGAAAAAATATAACCAAAAACCTCATTCTCAGGTCTCAATGAAAGTAAGTTGTAATAGCTATCCTCAGGATGCAGCTTCCAAAACTAATTCCCAGATATTTATTTACTGCCAGGTGAACAAAGGCATGAGGTAAAAGGAAATGCTGCCAATTTGTTTCCACTATATCTGGGATTTATACCTGGGACATACAGTTGAGAATTGGAGTCACTCATTACTTGTCCTCGTATCCCTTCCAAGTGCTAAATACTGTAGTCATACTGACTTGGCACTTTCTCTAGATAAATTACCTTATCCTTGAACTAAATCATCTCCAGTCTACAAGACTTCTTTGCTTGCACAAAATAATTTTTGTCACAGAACATTGATCTGCTCGAATTGCTGTACAGTATAACTATACCAGCTTAGCCCTAGTTTTTCTCTATAATTTCAGTACTTTTTTTTATTTTGCCTAAATTTAAAAGAAGCCACTGTGGAAAAACTATCCTTGCCACAAAATCAGGTGTATTTATGTAAATCATGTGTGGAACATTTTATGAGTGATTCACATGTCATTTTTAAAGTGGCATCGTAATGTGCTGTACTTTCAGACTGGCTGCTGCTGGAGTAAGATGCCTCCAGAAGCACACACTGCCTGACCTGCCTTATGATTACAATGCTCTAGAACCCACCATCTGTGCAGAAATTATGCAACTTCATCACTCCAAGCACCACCAAACTTACATCAACAATCTTAATATTGCTGAAGATAAATTAGCAGAAGCTAAGGCTAAAAGTTTGTAGTACCTGTACTGTATTTTGTTTTATTTATTTAAAAATTCCTGACACAATAAACTGTAGAGGCATTTTATATTTAAAAAATTTATTTGCATGTGTAATTGTTTCTGAAGTACAGTAGTGTTAAAATATACACGAAAGCTATCGAGCATAATTGCAGTTTAAATTGTCTTAGCCATTTTGATTTATCATTATTGGGGCAATTTTATATATATATATGGAGCTGGTCGGTGGGACACACTCGCCAATTCACACACCCGACCAACTTGTCCAAACGACGGTAAACAGGCCAAATGGGATAGCCCCATAGTGGAGAACATCGCCAAAGCATTGCTGGACGTAGCTTCTCAGAAGGACAGAGCGCGTCTCCTAGCTGTGCAAGCCCCCCATGCTGGGGACTTCCTGTTGGCAGTCCCTAATTCCGCCTTGGGCACCCGCCTGGATCATCGGGCCCTAAGTATTGGTGTTGCTCTGCGCCTTGCCGCCCCTATCTCCACCAAGCACCGGTGTATTTGCGGCCAGGCACGGGCAGACCAATACGGCAGCCATGGTCTCATCTGTCGTAAGACACAGGGAAAGATTGCCAGACACGAGGCAGTCAATGACATCATCAAGAGAAGTTTGGCTACAGCTGGGTGTCCAGCACAAAGGGAACCCCAGTTGTGCAGACCTGACAACAGCCAAAAACGCCCAGATGGAGTCACCCTGCAGCCATGGAGGGAAGGTAAACAGGTCGTATGGGATTACACCTGTGCATCTACATTGGCTGATACCTATTTACGTTACAGCTCAGCGGAGGGAGGTGGGGCAGCCACCTTCAGGGAGACCCAGAAAATCCACAAGTACAGAGACCTAGAACGTTGTTACAGGTTCGTGCCGATAGGCTCAGAGACTCTGGGCGCCTGGGGTAAATGTGCACTCAAGTTTTTAAAGGAGGTTGGTGAGGAACTCATTGGGAAAACTAGAGACCCACGAGCAGCCAGTTTCCTGTTCCAGCGCCTCAGTGTCGCAGTGCAGAGGGGAAAATGCGTGCTGTATCCTGGGTACGCACCCAACCTCCGAGGAGCTGGACGAGGTCTTCGAACGCTGATTGTTTAACTGTTATATATTTGTGTGTGTGTGTGTGTATATATATATATATATATATATATATATATCATGTTTGCCACTTCCATAGGTGGGAGGCATCAGCTCATCATAAGAGGTAAATTTTGTATTGCAAAAGATGGCTGTACAGTATATAATATTAAAAATATCAAGTGTTCATTTATTTTATCATCCATAAATGGTCTGCTGTTTCTTTACATTATTATCAGCACTGTGCTCTTTGATAGGATAAAGCCACTGGTCTTTGAACTCTTACTGACATTCTTGGTGGGAAAAAATTAGGTTAATTGTAAAACTATTGCTATCTAAACTAGACTATGGCTATCCTGAATATTCCTTGGCTTCATCCTAAACTTCATTGTCTCAGTTCTCTGCAATATCTAGGGTTGTGCCTCTGCTTTGGTGCATTTCCTTTCAACCTTTATCCTGAGATTATATGTTGAAACCATTCTTCTGTCTCTACAGGATCATTGCAATTGTTACTGCCCTTGGTAATTTGTGTGGTCATTGTAACTACTACCCTTCTACTGACCCCAGTTTCCTCTTCCTTTCTTTTATTAAGAGGATTGGCTGTTTAAAGGGAATAAAGGATTTCCTTTCAATACAGTACTGTACACATCTACAATGTTTCCCCTTGTTTTGTTTCTACCTTGCTCCAGTGGAGGGTCCTGGTCATTCATATTGCAATCTGTGACTGTTGACAAGGTCACTGGTTTTTCAGATAAACTGCGTCCTCTTAAATGTGACCTCTCCCTATAATGGCCTTCCTCATACCACTATAAAAGGTGGCATATCAGGCCACATGCACTGAACTCATGGGCATTAGTGAAACAACACTGCCCATTATTGTCTGAACTGCTTTGCACTGCTTAATTACATACCAGCTCATTGAATATTATTTTCAGGATGATAGCAAGTCTTGCTTTCCCAATGTCTCTGCAACTTGTCCCTTTGGTAGCATCCTTGGTGAATTCACTGCCTTCGACATCTCTTGCTTCATTTATTTTTGCTCTCGTATTGTCATCCTAGGTGATATTTAGGATCTTGTGAATACCCCTTGACTGTGTGCTAGTCTTCCTGACTTGGTGTCTTTTGATTATTACAGTACAGTACTTTTACCCATTTGGTAATAACCCCATAGACTCGCCTATTTGTTGGAGCCATAAATACTATGACATTACAGTACAATACTGTACTTCAATTTAAAATTCGGCTGAAAAATGCATAGGAATAATGAATGTATGGGAAATTTTGACAATCTGCCAGCTTCCTGTCCTCCATCAATGCCACTGATGATGCCAAGATTGAATGATCTTGGGTAAATATAGTACAGCATGTTTATTTCATTAAAATGCCTTTTTGTTTTTACAATGATATAAAGAATATAAAAAATGCTTTGGATATTAGGCAAACCAGACCTTGTTTTGGTCTACAATATATTTTGATGTACTGTATCTTTGGAAGCAATTACAAGGGGTATAAGATACAGAATATACAAAATATGAAGGTTGAGTGCAATTTCATACAGCATAAGGGTGAAGATCACCTTCCCAAATGATCAGCCCTCTCATAAAATTTAGGTCTATTGTTTGCTGAATAGACATTCATTTCTTTGTAGAAAACTCGTACTTAATTTGCCTGCATATTTATTAGAAGCTTTGTTCAAACTCATAATGAATCACTGTATGGCACATGTTCCATTTAATTAAATGCTGTTTGTTGAATTACTGTATATACATAACAGGTTATAATGGCATTATTCTTGTTCTTTGATAATGGATCTTAATGTTGACATTTCTTTACTGCAAAATCCAATTAGCATCATTGAATGATTGACCACTAAACTATCTTGTTTTTGACAGGTGATATTAGTACTGTTATATCCCTTGCTCCTGCATTGAAATTTAATGGTGGTGGCCACATAAATCACTCCATATTTTGGAAGAATTTGTCACCAGATGGAGGAGAACCAGAAGGTATGGTGAAACTTTGCCCACAAGCATGTTATATTTTGACCTTCAACAGAGTATAAGCTTGAAGACTTTATCAAGTTTTTAAGTAATTTAATGGATTCACCAAACTTCCAAAATTACACTTTTTTTTCATTCATTATTATTATTACCTCTATTTTCCATGTATGCCATGGGAAAGGAATCATCCTGAGGAAGAAATGAATTATATAGCAAAGGTTATAATATAAAATAGGTCACTTACTGCAGTAGCCCACCTTTTCATAAGACCACGTTTACAGAGCTGATCAGAAATTGACACATACAGTATTGTACAGTAAAAACATGAGGTACTTTTAAACAACTTCCACTTGGCTCTATCCCTTGCCATGTATCATGTTATTCACATTCATTCTCCAATTCCTCTTACACTTATTCACCATGTATGACCATCTATCCATCTTTACTGTACTTTAAATTGTCAAACTCATAGCCAGTTTACCATCATCCAGTAATTCAACATGTCCAAACCATCTTGATACACTCTTCATTTATACTCTACTTGTCTTAATGACATTTGCATTCCTCGCTCTTTTCTCCAAAACTGACACACATGCTCCCCAGATTGTCCATTTCTGTTGTTTTAATGCCTGAATTTACTTTTGTTAATACCACAGTCTCCTCATCCTTACACAAGTCAGCACAAACTATTTCAAAAAATCATAATCACTATGTGCTTACACTGTGAATGATGATTACTCTTTGTAAACTATTAAACCTATTGTTTATTATTTCTTGGTACAGTAATTTCATCCACATCACACACACACAATTTAAGTACAGTACAATATGGTATGTCGGCATTGGAACATTTTCCATAGAAGTACCATACTATACATATTCTTGCTTTATATTTAGTTTTGAGGTTCAAAGTGACAAGTGAACATGATCAGCATTCAAGATTTTGGTGTTGTAATTGTTGTTCATTACAAGTTTCAACTGCTCATAAAGCTTTATATATAGGGGAATTGCTGGAAGCTATCAACCGTGACTTTGGAAACCTTGATGCTTTGAAGAGTCAGCTGTCTGCAGCAACAGTAGCAGTGCAAGGCTCAGGATGGGGTTGGCTGGGCTATAATAAACAGAAAAAGAATTTGCAGATTGCCACATGTCTTAATCAGGTAAAAAATGATTCAGTTATGTGTAATTTAAAAAGGAAATTAGTCATGCAAATGTATTTTCATTAATTGCATTAATATCAGGGTCTTTCTCTTTATGAAGGAAATCAAACAAGATATTTATCTTATTTGGTTTACCAATTTCACAACATTTTTATTAGTCTTCAATAGTGTATGATAATCGATGGCAGAAATACAGTACAGCCTGGTGAATGTAGTCTAGTACACTACAGTATTTAGAAATGCAAGGGGATGAGAAACCAAAATGGGTAGAATTTTAAATTCTTTATTGGGGTACGGTTGAGATTTGGACTTGTATAGAGGGAAGGCAGATAATAGAATTTTTGAGTATACTGGAGAAAGTGATGCGAGGCGGTAATGTGTATGTTGAGATTGAAGAGTGGCGCAGACCAGAAACAGAAGCATATGTAAGAGTGCCAGGTAATGAATAATATGTATAAATATATTTTAACACCACTGGCTCTGCTAAGATGTTCTTCTTGCTAGAAACTTCGATTTGTGTGTTTCAAAATATTATTTTAGTATGCATTTTGGCCCTCAGTAGAGATAGGACCAAAAAAAATGTTGTTGCAGGCTAAAGGTTTAAGTACAAATAATACTGCAAGCAGTCACACACAGAGTACACACATGAAGTACTGCAAGCAGTACTTCATGTTCTCCATATTTCTAAATGTATCCTAGTTTATTTTCCATCTTTGGTTATACTGAGACACATTTTGCCAGCTTGAGATATTACTCATGTTTTAATGATGTACTAATTAAGCATGTTACCTGTAACTTCAAATTAAATCATTGCCACTTCTTGAGGTTAGAAGGCTAATATAGCCATGCCTATTGGTTATTTATAAATAATAATTTTCAGGATCCATTGGAAGCAACTACTGGCCTAGTACCCCTCTTTGGAATTGATGTGTGGGAGCATGCATACTACCTGCAGTATAAAAATGTACGGCCAGATTATGTAAATGCAATATGGAAAGTTGCAAATTGGAAGGATATTGCAGCAAGGTTTAATGCTGCCAAGTAAGTGTTTCTTGCATTGCTTGTTATCTAAGGAAATTCCTATATAGAAATGAGATATGTGATGGAGACAAGTTGCATTTAAGATGTTGTATATGCAGTATTGACTTAACTGATAGTCTTTTGGCTGTATTTACATACAAAATATTATGAAGAGCATTGCATGTGAAATTGTGATAAAAATATTCATGAGCAACATTTATGAATAACATTCTGGTTGACCAACTTATTCTCATAGTTTGACTCAATGAATATAATGTCATTACTACTAGCCGAGTAGTGCTACTCACTACTACGGTGAAGTAGTGAAATGTACTACTGTACTAGGCAAGTATATTTATAATGTCGAGACAACACCTTTTTTTCTGTAAATAGCTATATAAATCCTTATTATATCTTTGGCAGAGCTTTAAGATCCGACAGTTATACAATCCTTGATTTAAAACAGTAGAATATGTATAGATAACTATACAGTATTACTGTATTGTATAAATGTCTGCTTTTTAAGGTTCTAGCCAAGAATATGTTAACATGGTCACTTGTGCAATTGCATATTATTTTTCAAATTGATCTTTATGGTCACTAGGCCATTGAATGACTTGACATAATATGGGCTATAGGTTTGATATATTAATAAAAGAAATTAAAGCAGTAATCGATTTTAATTTCCATTTGATATTCATACAGGCAGAGAACATGGGTACTGTTTACCTGTGATTTGTTGATGCAAAGGGGAAGGGTATCTTTAAGATAATGTCTTTTGTGGTAATAAAACTTAAGACAATTAACAAACGGTGTTTGTGGAATAATAATTTTAAAAATTACTATTAGCCATTTTACACACAGATGTCTGCATAAAAAGAAAGATTTACAAATGTATCAATGTAGCTGATTAACATTAAGCTGCTTGGAATTTAAGCAAGAATGCAAACCAATACTAAACATTTTGCTGCCAATACATTTGAAACATGCACTGATTCTGATTTAAATGTAGTTAAAAACACTTGAACGGCTCTTTGCTTATATACAAATGCAGAAACATTTCTGATGAAAAAGTAAAAGATTAAATTATACTCAGAATTAACTCAAGATACTTAGTATGGTTCATGCGAGATAAGTTGGATAGCTTGTAAATGGCATTGTTCTTTAACTAGGCATGAAATTTAATAAGATAAGATTCATGTGAATTTCATAGTTAAATTGTATTCGTAGCATTTTCTAAGGAATGCCTAAAATTATTTAAATTGAAATGTCACTGAATACAGTAACTTTAATCTTATCAAATCTTGATTGTGTCCAATATATTACAATGATATAGTTGTCATTTGAGAAATACTACAATGATCTTAGAACCACTTATGTATAGACAAATTCATAGGCAACTTCCCATCAAAAGGACAGAATTTGGATAATTTCACTTGTAAATATAGTTATAAAACTTTCAAATTCACCATGCAGACTAAATTCAAATGTTATAAAGATTAGGTTTTGTATACTTGGTTTATAGAATTGTTAATCAACCCAGAGATTAGAAGATCATTAACAATTCCAAGCTAGCAGAGTTCATCAGTAGCTACCCCCGGTATTTACAATTTATGTACAAATCGCAACAATAATGTAATAAGTACATTCAATAAGACGTTTTAGGTTGCAACATAAAACTTGTAGTTATCAAATGGCGCCAAGCCTGGAAAACTATATAGCACCGTCTATGTCACAGAATATTAAAGTGTTCCTAAATATTATTAAGATGTCAATACGAGTAATATCAATGGATCAGTGAAAAAATTTTAATTTTGGATCATCCTGAAAATTGGAACATTCCACCTGATAAGTAACTTTAAGCAGAATGCTTCAGTTCTGACAATAAGTGGGTCTTTTTTTATTATTATTATAGTATTAGTTGCCTGTTAATCTTATGTGGCCATTACAGAACCCAGCTGGAGATGCTTCTTGCTTCCTATTTTTGTGCTGAAGGCAACAGGATTAGGTCACATCTGATGTTGCATAATTTGTCTCGAGGTAAATATCCATCTCTCCAATGATTGTAGAAGTTGATGCTCGTATAAGACAGAAATCAAAACTTGAGTAATCAATTATATCCTAAAGTTCCAATTACTGTAATTACAAAATTCGTGAGTAAAATAAAGCGTATAGTAAACAATCGCTAAATAATTGATTACATCCTAAATTATACTTTTTAAAATTAGAAAATGCATTTAGAATATTATAGTAATTATTGAAATATGTAGAGGATATTGATATACAGTGCAGTGTCTATCTGAATCTGTTGTAACAGCGGGTAATTAGAAAGTAACCAGTCTACTGAAAGTTAATTAAAAACCAGTTATTATATTCATGTGGTTCTTTTAATATACAGTGTGTATACACACATGAATGCCTGTATGCATTCACATTAACATGCATACAGACACATACATGCATGGAAGCATGTATAATCATACAACTTGGTAAGCACACAAATTAATATTTTCTTGTTTATGAGGTAATGTTTCATACAAATCTAACTAGATTTACATAAAACAATTGACAGACTTGCAACAAATGAAATACAGTAAATGGATATTGATATGATTGAACATTTAGGTGAACTCTGAAAGGAAGCGGCATTCTTACATCTATAATACAGTATCTGGCCAAATGTGTACCTTGCCTTCATTGAGATAAACACCCACACTACCAGTTTAAACCAACAGATTTTCCTATTTAATTTACAACTCTGCTTTCAACTGATTTAAACTGTGCTTTCTATTTCTTTAAAGTTTCTAATGTCAAATGGTTATTACAGAATATGGAAAACTTGTATTTTAGATATGCTGTATTTTTAATTCTCAAGTAAAAATACTGTATTATTATTTCATGTGGCCCCCCCAAAGCATAGTCTTGCAATACAAAGGCTGCATTTCTCTATTTACAATTGGCTTTATTTTCCTTTTATACTACAGTATGGACAAAATTTGTTTTCAATAAAGTTGAAATAAAAACATTTGTACAATATGGCTTAAAGACAAATTAAAATGTGGATTTCAGCAGCTCTACAGACTCAATTAACATTACATTCCTGCTATTACTATGTGTGTTTCTTCTCATTAAAAACAGAGTATACAAATTCCTATCTTTGATAAACTAGACTAGCACTCAATGCTTTGAATGTTTGTCTATATCTTTAACACTATTTAATATATTGTTTTTTTATTAAATATGACAAACAACTGCTTAAAAAAATATTAACTGTTCTTAGTAGTAGCCACTATTTTAATATATACCAACTATTTTGATTATGTCAGTCTATTTCTTTGAAATAAAATACATTAGTATTCTAATGAAAAATTAAACCCTCACATAATTTAAATAACTTTTTTTTAAAACAAAACCCACCCATATCAGTACACCTATACATATTCTGCACTTGAGCCCCTCTCATGTAAGAGAGGATTCAAAGCCAACACAAAGGTTCCTTTGTGGAATCACAGCCACTTAAGTATATCCCATATTATGAACATGTATTCTTAGCAATGCAGTAAAAACTTTGAAGCATTTACAGCAGGGGCTGCATAGACATATTCAGCCATTATAATGCTGCAAGTTATCAAATATAAGTACAGGATAGAACAGCATAATGATAAAAGGCCAAATTCTAAGGTGCTAAAACTGTCGATACCATAATTGTCACTCAATATAGGGAATTACTTTCCATACATAATATACTTCTGAATTAAAACCACTAAAGTTTAAATTGAGTACATCATAAAACTTAAAAGAAAATGGCAATCTAGGTCAAAATATTGATATGCTACATGTGGAGCTTATGGTAATGTTCAGACTACATGTCATGCACAGTAAGTCAAAATAAAAACAATTTAAATGAGGTTAGGCTATTCAAGCAAGCATTCATATTATTACTTATACAGTAATTTTACAGGCTATATATTATCTTGGCATATTCCAATAGGAAGATACAAATTGAAATGGCTATCATTAGGTTGATTTAAATACATATACTTATGAAAATGAGCTTCATTAACAAGAAAAAAGCTTATGGTTCCTTGGTCAATAAGACCATTATTTTATATTACTGACTGACTATATTTAACAGAATGCAAATGACACTATTTCTTCCCATTATGCACATTAAGACAATATGTATAACCATCTATTGTATAATACTTAACTTTCTTTCTATGACTGTCTAAATAATAATAATAAAATATATTACTGAATAGTAATGCCACTGACCTTAACCATGGTTAGTACAGTAATGCAATATTTACTCAAACCATCATTGTGTGGCATATTGACAATAATTCATCATTTACTGTGCTGTTTGAAAAAAATACACATGAAGGAATTTTAATATGAAATGACTTTCAGGCATTAGGATGTAGAAGAAATAAAATAAACAAAATACAGTACTTTGGTTATTTTACTGGTTAAATGATCTTATAATTACTGTAGTTAAGTCCTGATATATACTTGAAATTCTTATAATAATATAGAATCCAAATTCTTTCCATAGATGGGATGAAATAAGGTTGTGTATAAATATAATAAATAACTGTCACACTGTATAATTTCATTTGAAAGCTGCACCAGTAAGAATACAATACTGTATGAGTTCACAGTAATCATCTATGTAAACAAATCCACAAGTCTCATGATGAGGGTTTGAATCATCTATGTCCACACACATTAATTTACTTTTGGACCACTTACATTTAGAAAAATAATATTAAGCTATAACCTGACAAGAAACAATTCAGGAATCAAAGAAATTCATAACTTTTATGAGCCACATTATTTTACATTATTTCTCCTTTATTTATAAACTAAGGTCATTTAGAAAAATGTTGAAAAAAAAATTCAACATTGTGTAAAACCTTGGTTTGTGTCTCGGAGACTGCAGGATCCACGTGAGGTCAGTAGAACTCCCGGTTGCAATTTTTTACCATGTCGTGGCACAGTCGATTAAGAAGTGTCTGGAATCCTCTCAAATGTAGGTTCGAACCCTCATCACAGCCCTAGTGGATTTGTTCATTTGTGGCTTATTGAAATATTTAATCATATTTAAAGTGGAAAGCCACTTATTATGTTTAATGCATGATAGGATATTAATATATTAAATATTGTTGAGTTGTAAAGTGCAGAAAAGCAGGAGGCCTTTGGTGCAATACAGTATTTTGCAATGGCAATATCTTTGAAAATTTATCCTATAACATAAAACTTTGCCATATGTAGTTTCATTCAATTAAAAAGTTGCCTGACTTACATATAACAGTGCAACCACAGCCAAATTTATAATTTAATAATTTGCTACAGAAAACTAATTATTATACTATATAAAATTAAATAAAATAATTAAACATCTTTAAAAACATTCCTTAACACTACAACAAAAATGAGTACAGTGCTAATTGTATACATGCCTTATCTCAGAACCCGGGGGCTTCAAATATATAAACATCAAATTTCAATTCAACCGAGACAAACAATTTATAATTATTAAGATTAACTAAACACATGCATTTACTTGCATGTACACACACACACATGTATGTGCAGACCTCAAAATATAATTGTGACTTACTGAGAACCAATACAACTGACTCGAGCCTTTCCCTTCACAAATACACATTGTGACTGTTTTTATCAGTTGATATCATATACCATTATCAATACATAATTATATGTACAGTACATTATACAGTACATTATATTTGTTGAGTCTTCTAGATAAAACTATACATAAATTGGAATCCTATACTTATACACTTGACAACTCAGACACATTGCATATGACAAGTTTTAAAAGAACACATTACCAAAAAATTCTCTTCAAGCTTGAATGTAAATTACTCCAGCTTTATTAATATATATTTTTTACTATGGAACTTGGGCTTTCCAGAGTAAGAGTATAGCAAACAGGGAAGACGGGTTCCTCAGAGCAACATATTCTACCATTGGCTCTCATATTCAGATATATGTACACACTACTCATTATTATTATTATTATTGTTTTATTTTATCTATGTAGCTTGACTCTCATACAAATTGACTACGAAAATGATCTTTATAAGATCTTAACATACACGAGTTTATAAGCCTTCAAACTTGCTGGAAATTTTGTATTTAGTACGATAAATTATTGTCTTGATCTTGTACTTAATTTACAGCATCCAAATCTGTATACTTGTCAACTTTTTCTTCTAACCTTGAGCCCATTAGCCGGTATGGATATCAAAGTCATCTTAAAAACGATATAAAGAAGCAAAAGATAAAAATAATATATACTTGTATATATACAGTATTGTATATACATATATAAATGATCAACACAATATTTTGTGTATTTTAAAACTTGTCAAAAACATGACTACAATCTGAGTGAAATTACGATATAAATGTATAGCAAATATTTTTGTTGTATTGAAGAGCTTTTGATCTTATTTTATATAATAAAACACAGGCAGACACAGAAAATTGGGAACATGTGTAATGTTATTTCTTCTCAGCCTCAAAACTTGTTTCAATTCTGACATTTAATCCATGTCATTTTAAATACTATATTTCAATCATTTCAAATTGGCCACGTCTGATACAGTAATGAATAATATATGGCGACCAATATGCTAGGGAGTAAAGCAGGTACCACCCTGCATTTAATATCACAAACAATATATATTTCAACACTAGTCAACATTACAATTCAATCTCATCTTACATATCACTGCAAACATATAGACAACATCTGACACACCAAAGTATGTTTCCTCGGCTTAATACAATTTTAAGTTATTGGTTTATGCATTATCACACAACTCTTGAACAACAACTCCATCAGCATGCATGTTTAGTGGCCTTGCATAAGACAACACTGCTCTACAAGCTTGCATTAAATGTCAAAGGTGAATGTTATAAGGATTACTTACCGATATTCTTTTCCCGATTAAAAATATATTATAAATAAAATTACAAATACTTTAAAGTAAGCTATTATTTATTATTTGGTCACATGCTTAAAGGGACAAAGACATAGTATAATGTACACTGCTGATAATTATAATTAACAAGAGATACTGCATGTACAAACTTCAGTAAGTTTTGAAGCAGAGTTTTAGATGTAAGCAAGTTAAAGAGGTAGTGTTTAAAATTATAGTTTTGATATAAATTTTCAAAGGTTTATTTTTCCTTTACCTACCTGAAGACTTATTATGAAAATTTGCACTTCATAATTGACAGTTTACAGGTATTTCCCACACATTGAATACAATGTTGCTTTTATAGGAGTGCATTACTATCACTAAAACAAAACAGATCAATATAACTGGTTATAAAAACTAACTTTACTAATGACAGCAGCCATGAGGTGCTTCAGATAACTTGGCACATGTCATACAATACTCCCTAAGAGAACACAGCTGCACACTTCACTACACTGGTGTATACAATTTTGCAATACATTACATGATTCTTGATCATTTACTGTATAAATTTTGTAATGATAAATACAATAAATAGCTTCTACCAAATAAGTTCTTGGTCACTTTTAAGTATATTAATGCTACTGTATTATAGAACCTAAACCTACAATATACTATGTCTTTCTACACACCTGTACAACTATGTAACATTTTTACATTAAGGATTTCTTCATTGCTGAAATCCTCTGTGAGGTGAATGACTGATGACTGCATGAAATGGTAATTAACCAACATCAAAACAAGAGAAAATTCAAAATAAAAGCCAATATACATGATAAAATGCCTTTCTTAGCCAAACTCCAAAGAGTTCATATAAACAAAATAACTATAGGAGAATTTGTATAGCAAAGCACATGTAGTTTTAAAGCATTTAAATCATTATTAAGACAATATGATGATATAAATGCACTTCATTATACAAATTAAAGTTATAATGATTATTTACTACAATTATTATTTACTATGTGTTTTAAGTACTGTAAAGCACATATATTAAAGTTAATGAATAAAGATTGAGGAATATTACAAGGTCAATAATTTATACACCATAGCCTCCAAAAATGTTAGTACATCTAGTGACTTTGGAGTACAGTATAAATATGTACAAAATGTGAACTGCTGCATCTAAAAAACAGCATTGAATGTAATGAAACACCTCTTTCTGGAAGGTCCTCAGTGGCTCCCTAAAGCTATATCGCTGAGATAGCTTTCCCTACTAAATGATCAACCATAGGAATCTTGTATGGCCTACCAGGGGCCAGAGCCAAAACCTGACCCCCCCATCCCTTACAGAGGCATAGGGAGTGCCCACCCAACAAACAGGATGCCCACTAAAGTGGAGCATGTGGCATACAGGTAACAATGAACCTCTGCACCTGGACACAACAAATAATGCCCCTCCCCTCCCCCCCCCAGCCAAACAAATCAAGAATCAACCACCAAAGGACCCCTCCAGAAACCAATTGTCTCATTCTTCATTAGAAAATAAGGAGAAGGCTGCAAATGAAGAAACTGTCCACCAAGGCCGAAAGAAGAGAACCCACATTTCCAGAGGAGAGTACGAAGTTCCTCAAATCCGACAATCAGTGACGAGAGTCAACAAAAATAGAGCCCTAAGAAAATGACAAACCTGGACTGAAGCACATCCGTCATCCAAGGGAAGGAAAGAACCACCTACATCCTACTGAGAGACCAAGACAGCACAGGAGCATGATCTGAGTGAAAGTGAAAGAAATTTCAAAGCAATATGTGAAACAACTTTTGTGAGACCAAAGTTGGAATATGCAGCAGTTGTCTGGTGCCCATATCTCAAGGAGCACATCAATAAACTGATAAAAAGTGCAAAGACATGCAATTAAATGGTTTTTGGGATTGAAAAATAAGAGCTGCAAGGAGAAACTAAAGATAGAAGTAAAAAAAAAAGTTATCTTGAGATGATTTCAGGGCTTAGCGTCCCCGCGGCTCGCCTCTCGACCAGGCCTCCTTTTTGTTACACACACCCAGGAAGCAGCCCGTAGCAGCTGTCTAACTCCCAGGTACCTATTTACTGCTAGGTAACAGGGACATCAAGGTGAAAGAAACTTTTTGCCCATTTGTCTCCGCCTCCACCGGGGATTGAACCCAGAACCTCAGGACTACGAATCCGAAGTGCTGTCCACTCAGCTGTCAGGCGCCCAGGTGTAGTGACATCATGAGGTGATGTCACTACATGCAAAATAATTACAGGAATTGACAAAAAGAATAATTCTTAAAACTGCAAATTTAATAACAAGAGGTCATAGATTCAAATTAAGGAAACAAAGTTGCCAAAACAATATTAGAAAGTTCACTTTTACAAACAAGAGTGGTAGATAGCTGGAACAAGTTAAGTGAGAAGGTGGTGGTGGTCAAAACTATTATAGTAGTAGTTTCAAAGAGACATACGAAAAAAAGTACTAGTACTAGGAAGATGGGACCCCACAAGCATAGCTCTCATCCTGTAACTATACTTACGTAATTACACTCGGGTAATTATTGATGCCAAAAACAGTGGTTCAGCCAAAGCTGAGCAATAAAAGGCAACAGTATTAAGCATAAAATGCCAATCAACAAACATTCAAGACAAAAGACAAACCCACTGGAACAGACAATGAAAAGGGACAAAGGGGTGCCAGTAAACTTCATACTGATGCTGTAACAAAAGACATATGTGGAACACCAATAATTCAGCTAGCTACGCACCCACAAATGATGGTA
Source organism: Procambarus virginalis (assembly GCA_020271785.1). Classification (NCBI taxonomy): domain Eukaryota; kingdom Metazoa; phylum Arthropoda; class Malacostraca; order Decapoda; family Cambaridae; genus Procambarus; species Procambarus virginalis. The sequence goes on along the minus strand of WNGS01066681.1, from coordinate 6,033,734 downwards.
AGTGCGTCAAAAACTCCAGATGCGTAGGTCAAACCAGCAATTTATGTCGCTGAGCTGATCCACTGAAAGAGGCCATGGAAAAATGCCCGGGTTCAGACACCAGGCCAGAAGAGCAAGAGACCAATGCTGAGCTGGCTACTATGGACCCAGAAGCATCACCCACATCTCAAATCTGCACAACACCTGGAGCAGCAGCTGAACTCAAGAGATGAGCTACAGCCACCCTCACCTCAACAAGTTCAGCCAAAAAAACATACATTGAAAGGGAATCAATGTGTCAATGCATCACGATCAGGGAATGAAGCCACAGAAGGATGCATTGTCAATGGTCCACTTCGTGACAATAGGACAGAAATGAGAGAAACCATCCACAAGAATGTTGGACACACTTATCTTGAAAAAAAGTGGGACATACTACAGTTGGCTACTGAGGAACAGGGTGGGTGGCCAGGTTCTGGCTCTGGTCTCTGGTAGGCCATACAGGACTCCTATGGCTCAAATGAATCAGTAGGGAAAAATTATCTCAGAAAGATAGCTTCAAGAAGCCACCAAGAGGCTCTACCAGTAGAGTTCAAATTTTGTGCTATTGATTTTGTAGAGGGCCCATGAAAGAAGGCAACAATCTAACCTAAACTCCCCTAGGCCTAATTGTAAAAAATGTTGAATTTTTTTTATGCCACAGACCACATTTTGTACATATAAACCCCCACAGTCCTTATAAATACTGTACAGTACTATTATTTTTGGAGGATAGGTTGCAAAAAAATATGCTTTATACAGTGAAGGAAAAACAAACACTTATTGATAATAATTCTTCTAACAAAGCAGTATACAAGACGACCTGCTTCTGCTAGTCTGAATGACTTTTTTAAGAAAGTATGTTTAGTAGCTCAGAGTGACAACAATGAGCCACAGGTTCCTTCTATCCCTATTTACATTAACAGATCTCTCTTCAAATTACATATTTCATAAAATCCTCAGACTGCAGTACAAGCGTCACATTGCTTTTCTCTACCGTACATGTCTTGGGGACAAGGGCAGGGCTCTCTCCATTTGCTGAAGAAATAAAGAAAGTTAGTGTACAAAAATTCACATTGCAGATTCACTTTAGAATCCTCAGTGAGAGTCCATGACTTAGGACTGTTTAGTTTTATATGAGAACACTGGCTACAGCTAGATGTTCACCTTCAAAAATTATCTACATTCATACAGTACACTTGAAATAGTACATAGTAACAGTGTTCCATACAAGGACATACTAAACAGATATTCACCATCAAGTTTGATCTACATTCATAAAGTATATATTAAATCGTGCTCTAGATGTCTGTTAATAACACCCGCTTACCACTAACCTGTGGTTGTCTGTCATCATCATCATCTTCAATCAGTGGGTCAGCAGATATTAGCAGCTGGTCCCGCCCAACACTTGGCAGAAGGCTACGGCCACTAGTACGCTTCCGGCGAGAAAAAACCTTTGCTATCTGTGCAAATTTCTTTCTTGATGCTGAAAATGTAACAAGAATCTGGTGCATTGTGAATGGAATGTTACATATATGTCATTAATTATAAAATTTCCTGTCTTTATTGTCAAGTTTATATTATAAATGGGTGCCTGCATTATTTTACAGATCATAGCAAAGTCTATCTTCACTGTAATAAAAATAATTGCTTATAGTACAGTGTTTAATATCATGCATTATGACATGAGTATGATTAAAAACCAACATAAGGCAAAAATGTGTTGCTGTTCAAAGCTTACCAGATGCTTTATCTTACTCATTTATTCCAGAACTAGATTTTCTAATTGCTTTACAACCAGGTACCCAATTACTGCTGGGTAAACAAGAGCAAACAGTGTTTGAATCATCTGTATGTTTCTTAGGTACTTCACTTGGGAAGACAGTTGAAAAATTAAATCCAAAATTCATTTTACACCTATACAGGAAATATAATTGGCATGACAAATTTCACTAAGAACCAAAGAAATAGAGAGAAGATTTAAGAAGAACCAAAGAGAAGATTTATGCTAGAGTTAATTACCTATATCCTTTCTGGCATATGTAATAACACATGTCTACAAGAACAACTACTTCAAAACACACTAATGACAGAAAGCATGACCCGGAAGGAAGAAATCAAGCCTTCACCATAAAGTATGCATGCAACATGAGAAGAAGTTAATGATATCATCAAGAGTAGCTTAATGAAAGGGGCAGGTGACCAGCAGAGAGGGAACCTAAATTTTTTCAGATCTAAAATCCTGAGTCTCACATGTTTCTCACATGTGTACAGCTACTGTATTACAATACATCTAATGTAATACATGCTGCTCAACACCTATTCTCTTGCTAACCTTTTCCCATAGTGGCAATTCTCTCCCTGAGTGTAGCATCATCAAGCTGTGCTAGCTGGCCTTTGCTTTCTGCTCCCTCCAGTTCATCCTCATCCCCAGCTTCAGACTCATAATCTGCAATATAGTTTAACTCTTAACATACTGCAATTAACAAATATACTACAGTATGGTTATATTTTTAAACATATATGTATGTATCCATCCATCCTTCATTTTATATACCATGTGTACACACACACACACACACACACACACACACACACACACACACACACACACACACACACACACACACACACACACACACACACCACACATTTGCATGAATGCACAAGTTATATTTAACACACAGAACACTTCCCCTATGAGAAAATTGAACCTGGGCCAGCCAGGTGGCCAGTGTGCTAACCAATAGACCACCATCAGATCATTAAAAGGACTGAAAATCGGACAGCTTTTCCGCAAAACTCGGTCTCCAATGACGCCAGATGATGGTTACAAATCAGACACACATAATCTGATCAATCACACATGATTGTGCATGAGTATATGCATAACATGAGCATTGAGTACATGCACAACATAGGGGTTGAGTACATGAACAACATGGGGGTCGGGACTGGTGTCAAAGAAAAACAGTGCCAAGTGGCAATGTACTAACATCACCTCCACATGAAATCTCACAATACTAAATGACTCGACTGAATTATTATTTTATGTTGGTGTGAGATTACTGCATTAAACAATTTTCACTTGTCAAGATTGTAATGTGATGCTATGGTGAATGAACAAATGTATTTTGTTAACATCTTTAAACTTATTTATTATATTGCTCGACTTCTTTTCTTTAGGTTAGTACCTGCTAATCCCACAAGAGTGTGAAACAGAGTAATAATAATAATAATAATGATGATGATGAGGTGCTTCTAACCTTCTTGCAAAGCAGTCATAAATTCCCGATTAGTTCGTAGCTCATCCATAAACTCGTCATTCTGGAGGAAGAGGGCTATTCGTTCATCTTTCAGGTACTGGGCAAGTTCAGCATCACTCTCTCCAACTGCCTCCCGTGCCAGAGCATTTTCGTTGAGTCGTTGACTTAATCGTTGAGGAGATAGTACTCCTACACCCTGGAAGCACAAATTTAATCCTTTATAGAAGTGATTAGTATTTATGTACTGTACCACTATGCCTGTGTTATCACTTTCTGCAACAGTTCTGTCTAATTTCTAATTTTATCTAAGGGACTGGACGGTAGAGTGACGACCTCGCTTCATGCAGGTCAGCGTTCAATTCCTTCCTTCCATCCTATCCTAAATAGTTACTCCCATCCCTTCCGAGTGCTACTGTACTGTATATAGTTTTAATGGCTTAGTGCTTTCTCCTGATAATTACCTTTGTCTAATTTCTGTCAAATTTGGCATGTAGTAACAGATCTACAAAATGTAATGTCCTACAGATATTAGCCTTTTGTGTATCTGCACTATATAGACTGCAGTTTGCAACTTCTTTATGAACTGAAGAACTGAGCTAAAATAGATTTTAAAAGATCCCTTTTGAGCTTCCTTCCCAAAAGGGGATTTCAGCCAATTTCTGCTCTCTGCATACATGACAAAATGACTCATAAATATAAATGGCAATATAGTGTTTGAATGGCCTCTATAAAATTTGTCATGAAACTTATATTTTTCCCCTCAATTTTCTACATGGATTAGAATTTTCAAATATAATAGGATGAGACATGGTATTAATATTTCTACTAAATGCCATTTTAGTTGAATTTAACTTAATCTGCCATGCATCCTAAATGATTACCCCAAGAAGTATTTTTGGGGTCCTGTAAGTGATTATGCAACTGCAGTAATATTATTGCCTCTATATAAAGCCTGGATAATCTCATCATATTTAGCATGAAGCACTAGGGTTCCAAGCCAGTGACATAAAGCATGTAGTGTGTTTCCAGAACCCAGCTTCAAGGAGTGGAAACATCAGCCGTACCCTCAAAGTATAAAATGATCCATCATCTAATCTATGGCAGCTTAAATGTAATTTTTTCAAGCAATATACGAGAGTATGCTGCCCTTCAAGTGCAATACATAAAATAATGCCATGATGCTTAAGGATACAGAATTCCAATGGGAGGTTTTACTGTATATGGTAAAATAAAACTACAAAAAAGATGAGAGTAAACATTAGGAGCATGTCATTCCATATACTTATTTCTATACATAGATCTATTAGCATTACAGTGCTTTCCTGTAAAACACTGTTATATTGCAGTACCAAAGACAATAAAACATATACCAATTAAATAAATGCAGAGGTTTACTAAACATTTTGTTCACCTGTTCCATATCTGACTGAATTGAATCTTCATCATCGCTGTCTTCATCAGCATATGTTGTTGGCATGTATGGATGCTGTGGCTGGTGGATATTATGGGCAGAGGGTTAAATGCATTAAAATCATATTCACGATAGTTGGGCTTTGTGGCCACGGCTCCAAATTCGCGATGCATCCACGCTTCCTGGCTCGAAGTGCACGGAATTTATCCACTTGGTGGTTCAATCTAGCCTTAGTCTGCATTAAACATGCCCGTAGACAAGACCACAAAAATCCTAAACACTCGGGTAATTATCGATGCCAAAAACAGTGGTTCAGCCAAAGTTGAGCAAAAATAGGCAACAGTATTAAGCATAAATGCAATCAACAAACATTCAAGACAAAAGACAAACCCACTGGAACAGACAATGAAAAGGGACAAGGAAAGGGGTGCCAGTAAACTTCATACTGATGCTGTAACAAAAGACATATGTGGACACCAACTAACTTCAGCTAGCTACGCACCACACAAATGAGTGGTAAGTGCGTTCAAAAACTCCAGATGCGGTAGGTCAAACCAGCAATTTATGTTGCTGAGCTGATCCATTGAAAAGAGGCCATGGGAAAAATGCCCGGGTTCAGACACCAGGCCAGAAGAGCCAAGAGACCAATGCTGTGAGCTGGCTACTATGGACCAGAAGCGATCACCCACATCTCTAAATCGCACAACACCTTGGAGCAGCAGCTGAACTCAAGAGATGAGCTACAGCCACCCTCACCTCAACAAGTTCAGCCAAAAAAACATACATTGAAAGGGAATCAATGTGTCAATGCATCACGATCAGGGAATGAAGCCACAGAAGGAGCATTGTCAATGGTCCACTTCGTGACAATAGGACAGAAATGAGAGAAACCATCCACAAGAACGTTGGACACACTTATCTTGAAAAAAAGTGGGACATACTACAGTTGGCTACTGAGGAACAGGGTGGTGGCCAGGTTCTGGCTCTGGTCCTGGTAGGCCATACAGGACTCCTATGGCTCAAATGACTCAGTAGGGAAAATATCTCAGAAAGATAGCTCAAGAAGCCACCAAGAGGCTCTACCAGTAGAGTTCAAATTTTGTGCTATTGATTTTGTAGAGGGCCCATGAAAGAAGGCAACAATCTAACCTAAACCCCTCTAGGCCTAATTGTAAAAAATTTGATTTTTTTTATGCCACAGACCACATTTTGTACATATAAACCCCCACAGTTTATAATCTGTACAGTACTATTATTTTTGGAGGATAGGTTGCAAAAAAATATGCTTTATACAGTGAACGGAAAAACAAACACTTATTGATAATAATTCTTCTAACAAAGCAGTATACAAGACGAACCTGCTCCTGCTAGTCTGCACTGACTTTTTTAAGAAAGTATGTTTAGTAGCTCGAGAGTGACAACAATGAGCCACAGGTTCCTTCTATCCCTATTTACATTAACAGATCTCTCTTCAAATTACATATTCATAAAATCCTCAGACTGCAGTACAAGCGTCACATTGCTTTTCTCTACCGTACATGTCTTGGGGACAAGGGCAGGGCTCTCTCCATTTGCTGAGAAATAAAGAAAGTTAGTGTACAAAAATTCACATTGCAGATTCACTTTAGAATCCTCAGTGAGAGTCCATGACTTAGGACTGTTTAGTTTTATATGAGAACACTGGCTACAGCTAGATGTTCACCTTCAAAAATTATCTACATTCATACAGTACACTTGAAATAGTACATAGTAACAGTGTTCCATACAAAGGACATACTAAACAGATATTCACCATCAAGTTTGATCTACATTCATAAAGTATATATTAAATCGGCTCTAGATGTCTGTTAATAACACCCGCTACCACTAACCTGTGGTTTGTCTTCATCATCATCATCTTCAATCAGTGGGTCAGCAGATATTAGCAGCTGGTTCCCGCCCAACACTTGGCAGAAGGCTACGGCCACTAGTACGCTTCCGGCGAGAAAAAACCTTTGCTATCTGTGCAAATTTCTTTCTTGATGCTGAAATGTAACAAGAATCTGGTGCATTGTGAATGGAATGTTACATATATGTCATTAATTATAAAATTTCCTGTCTTATTGTCAAGTTTATATTATAATGGGTGCCTGCATTATTTTACAGATCATAGCAAAGTCTATCTTCACTGTAATAAAAATAATTGCTTATAGTACAGTGTTTAATATCATGCATTATGACATGAGTATGATTAAAACCAACATAAGGCAAAAATGTGTTGCTGTTCAAAGCTTACCAGATGCTTTATCTTACTCATTTATTCCAGAACTAGATTTTCTAATTGCTTTAGCAATACAGGTACCCAATTACTGCTGGGGTAAACAAGAGCAAACAGTGTTTGAATCATCTGTATGTTTCTTAGGTACTTCACTTGGGAAGACAGTTGAAAAATTAAATCCAAAATTCATTTTACACCTATACAGGAAATATAATTGGCATGACAAATTTCACTAAGAACCAAAGAAATAGAGAGAAGATTTAAGAAGAACCAAAAAGAGAAGATTTATGCTAGAGTTAATTACATATATCCTTTCTGGCATATGTAATAACACATGTCTACAAGAACAACTACTTCAAAACACACTAATGACAGAAAGCATGACCCGGAAGGAAGAAATCAAGCCTTCACCATAAAGTATGCATGCAACATGAGAAGAAGTTAATGATATCATCAAGAGTAGCTTAATGAAAGGGGCAGGTGACCAGCAGAGAGGGAACCTAAATTTTTTCAGATCTAAATCCTGAGTCTCACATGTTTCTCACATGTGTACAGCTACTGTATTACAATACATCTAATGTATACATGCTGCTCAACACCTATTCTCTTGCTAACCTTTTCCCATAGTGGCAATTCTCTCCCTGAGTGTAGCATCATCAAGCTGTGCTAGCTGGCCTTTGCTTTCTGCTCCCTCCAGTTCATCCTCATCCCCAGCTTCAGACTCATAATCTGCAATATAGTAGTTTCAAAGCGTTATACGACAAAGAGTACAGGGAAGACGGGACACCACGAGCGTAGCTCTCATCCTGTAACTACACTTAGGTAATTACACACACACACACACACACACACACACACACACACACACACACACACACACACACACACACACACACACACACACACACACACACACACTCTCTCCCCAGGATTCATCCCGACGCAGCTAACTCCTAGGTACCTATTACTGCTAGGTAAACAAAGCATTAGATAAAAGAAACAATACCCATTTGTTTCTGCCTCGGTCGGGAATCGAACCTGGGTCCTTTGGAGTACAACTCCCGTGCGTGCGCGTGCGTTCGTTCTTATCAAGTGACTCAGCGAGGAGCCGTGTTGTCCAGACTATGTCAATGCTGGCCTCCCACTACACAAACACAAATATTTACCAGAAATGATACGTAACGCATGCAGGTCACTCGCCATATTCACCGTCATGTTCTAACACAATATTCTCAACACTCACCAGTGGGGGGACGTCATGTCAGATAATACTGTACACCCAAAATACCAAGAGAGAGAGAGATACAGCACATATACACAACAAACCTCCCGTGCAAGTTACCTAGACATAAATATTCAATGACAGTCTGGAAATTAAGAATGGCTAGTGCCAGTGTCAACATGCAGTTGATATCATACAATATTCTGTGCTGAGTAAATATTTATGTGACTATGAAGGAAAGACAAGACAACTGAGGGAGGACGAGAGGAAGGATTGGGAGGGAGGACGAGAGGAAGGATTGGGAGGACGAGAGGAAGGATTGGGAGGGAGGACGAGAGGAAGGATTGGGAGGGAGGACGAGAGGAAGGATTGGCAGGGAGGACGAGAGGAAGGATTGGGAGGACGAGAGGAAGGATTGGGAGGGAGGACGAGAGGAAGGATTGGGAGGGAGGACGAGAGGAAGGATTGGGTGGGAGGGAGGACGAGAGGAAGGATTGGGTGGGAGGGAGGACGAGAGGAAGGATTGGGTGGGAGGGAGGACGAGAGGAAGGATTGGGTGGGAGGGAGGACGAGAGGAAGGATTGGGTGGGAGGGAGGACGAGAGGAAGGATTGGGAGGGAGGACGAGAGGAAGGACTGGGAGGGAGGACGAGAGAAATTATTATCTTGTTGACCAACCCACAAACTAGAAATTGAAAAGACGACGACCTTTGGTCATCTCTTCAGTTTTTATTTCCCCGCTATTTCAATGTCACACAATCGACTTTATAATGGTCCACGACGGACTGAAACGTCGTCGACTCTTCAATTTCTAGTGTGTGGTTTGGTCAACATTTTTCGCCCACGTTATTGTGACACTTCATCAGCAAATTATTATCTTCAGTGACAAAATTAATCGGAAATTTTGTCCAATCTGAGTAACCCAATTAGGTGTCATTATAGCGAGGATGATGCTGGTATTCACTGCCACACAGCACCGAGTATCATAAACAAACACACACACACATTTCACGAGGTTACATTCTACTACGGATGAGTGACCTAATGAATGCTTACCTAACATTGTTTACGGGGAAGTGAGTTTTTAGCTCTTTATGACCCGCCTACTGCCTTTGTTGTACCTGTTGCCTTATATTTAACTTTACTGACGTTCGAATTCTTTGTCGAACCTGGCTTTAAAGTTGTGCGTGGAGGTGGCTTCCACAACCCCCTCTTTCAGTGCCTTCCTCTTGTTGACCATCCGTGCAAGGTACGAGTTTTGTCCTTACATTTCATCATCAATGTTTCCAGCCTCTACATGTGTCCTCAACCTCTACTATATCTCAACCTATCCTTGTCCTACTTAATGAACCTATCCTTGTCCGACAGGGGTGCACTGATTCACGGTACTGTGATGGGTGCAGGGAGTGTGTGTGTGTGTGTTCAGGAACTGTGATGAGTACAGACTGGTATAATGAGTTGGCTACACAGGGCACAATGATGATACTAGGACACTACAATGACTACAGGGAGTGTGCCTGAGCATTGCTGGTGCAGTGGTGGTGTTTTCTTTAAAGGTGGTGGTTAGGTGGTCACTGTTAAGTCAATAACAGTGACTCTGTTGGTGGGTTGCAGGCGTAGTTGCAATGATGGTTGTAGTGGTAGTTGATTTATCGCTTACTTATCACTGACTATATACCCCGTTTTGTTTACATATTCCAGTCCTATATTTTGTGTTGTGTGCATTCACCTAGTTGTATTGACCTAGTTGTGCTTGCGGGGGTTCAGCTCTGCTCTTTCGGCCCGCCTCTCAACTGTCAATCTATCAATTCCCCCCCCCCACACACACACACTCCCAGAAAGCAGCCCGTAACAGCTGTCTAACTCCTAGGTAACAGGGGTATCAGGGTGAAAGAAACTCTGCCCATTTGTTTTCTGCCATCGCCGGGGATCGAATCCCGGTCCCCAAGACTACGAGTTTTGAGTGCTGTCCACTCAGCCACCAGGCGGTCGGTATCGGTGTGAGTGTGGGGGGGGGGATCAGTTGATTGATTGATAGTCAAGAGGCGGGCCTAACGAGAGAGCGCTCAACCCTCGCAAGCACAACTAGGTGAGTACTATCTAAGGCCTCCCCCCAATCTTACCAACCACTTGGGCTGGACGGTAGAGCGACGGTCTCGCTTCATGCAGGTCGGCGTTCAATCCCCGACCATCCAAGTGGTTGGGCACCATTCCTTCCCCCGTCCCATCCCAAATCCTTATCCTGACCCCTTCCCAGTGCTATATAGTCGTAATGGCTTGGCGCTTTCCCCCTGATAATTCCCTTCCCTTCCCCCCAATCTTTCCTCAGCACACTTTACCTTCCTTCCTCCCACCGCTCTCTACCAAGCGTGAACAACAACAAACCAGCCTCAGTGTACCCAGGCCTGACACCGAGGAGCTCTGAGATAAACCTGGTGACCACACTGACACATAAAAGGTGGTCGATGAGAAGGCCAGGGTTCATCCCCCTCTCTATAACTCTTCCTGTTTCAGCGTCAATACCAGCCACTTATGTGAGGCTGTCAAGGAAGTTTTCACGATATAATAGAACGCTCTCCGAATGTTAATTCCTTTCTTATCCGGTTTCAGTCATTCTATAGAAGAGCTCCAATAGGTTTATCAGACATGACTTTCCTCCTCTAAACCCGTGTTAATGATTTATTGTGAAATTAATATTCTCCATGATGTTGTTGTTGTTGTTTGAGATTCAGTTACTGGGGAACAAAAAGTTGCAAGTAGCACGGACTATGGTGAGCCCGTAGTGAACTTACTTGGCACAGGAGCGGGGCAGTAACTCTTCTCCATGCGTTCCATCGTTGTCTTCGTCATTAATCACTTCATGATATGACTGTTATGGACATTAAGCCGTAGCTGATTGTCTCCTATCTGTATGACACAACACATCGCCAATGGTTACCTTGAGGTGCTTCCGGGGCTTAGCGTCCCCGCGGCCCGGTCGTCGACCAGGCCTCCTGGTTGCTGGACTCATCAACCAGCCTGTTGGACGCGGCTGCTCGCAGCCTGACGTATGAGTCACAGCCTGGTTGATCAGGTATCCTTTGGAGGTGTTTGTCAAGTGCTCTCTTAAACACTGTGAGGGGTCGGCCAGTTATGTCCCTTATGAGTAGTGGAAGCGTGTTGAACAGTCTCGGGCCCCTGATGTTGATAGTTCTCTCTTAAACACTGTGAGGGGTCTGCCAGTTATGTCCCTTATGTGTAGTGGAAGTGTGTTGAACAGTCTCGGGGCCTCTGATGTTGATAGTTCTCTCTTGAACACTGTGAGGGGTCGGCCAGTTATGCCCCTTATGAGTAGTGGAAGCGTGTTGAACAGTCTCGGGCCTCTGATGTTGATAGAGTTCTCTCAGAGTACCTGTTGCACCTCTGCTCTTCAACGGGGTGTATTCTGCACATCCTGCCATTCCTCCTGGTCTCATGTGATGTTATTTCTGTGTGCAGGTTTGGGACCAGCCCCTCTATTATTTTCCACGTATAGATTATTACGTCTCTCTCCCGCCTAAGCTCAAGGGAATAGATTTAGGCTCTTTAGTCGGTCCCAGTAGTTTAGATGTTATGTAATGTAGTTGAGCATTACAAAAGGTTTGCTCAGGGTCTCAGCCAGGACGGGTTCCTAATAGCGGGTCGCATTTTGACATACTCAAAGGCCAAAAATTGTCGCACTGGAAAATGGTAGCGCCTGGCAAAATTAAAATACTGTCCCGTTTTCTGTTTGGGTCCTCTGGTAGGTTAGGATAAGGGGATTTAAGTACGACAGTTTCTTGACGTTGGGAAACCTTAAGAGGACGGGCTGCTCAGCCACTTTTTATAAAACCCATAGCGAGATGGTGTCAGTTGCAGCAGCCCTTGCATGTCTTGCCAATTAATCAATGTTCTCTCCACTCCTGGCAAGCTTCACAAACTGCTCGTGTATTGTGATCTTGTCGTCTGGTTGTATTAGAATCACCGGAGGATCTTCCGAGGCCCTAACGTTCCCGCACTTGTCTGCTATCCTTGTATATCCTCCTTCCTTGTCCTCCTCCTCCTCCTCCCCTCTCTTTTCACATGTCCTCAAGTATATTTTCCATATTTTCCTCCTCTCGACTTCAGCTGCCTTGTGTGGGCCAACTGTACCGTGGTGGGCTGTCTTCCTGCCTTGATACCTTGTGTACTTCCCTTCTGCCTTTAAACATTTACGTCATGTATTCAACACCTTGTTCTAATTTGCTTCCTATAAAACTTTAGTTAAGTACACACTTTTGCACAGCCCCTCCTCAGGGTATTTGGTAGTCTACCCTCTATATCTGCGCCCTTGTTAGTGAAGGTAAGTAATTATCAAAAGAACGCACCAAACCTGGAACGCTGTTTAGCATGGGTGGAGGTAAGATATAACCTCGAGGAAGCATCACAAACTCAGAAACTAGTTTTCATTAACGTGTGCCATTAGAAAGTTTATTTGACCTCAACGCATTTAGTGTTCAGCGCTGTTTCCATGGAGATTTCCCATTTTCCTTTGTGTGTTGAATCACCCATGACACATGGGGGACTGTGTCATCAAGAGGACCTACTCTTCTTCTACAAGCTATATCTGACACGCATTTATTCGGCTGCAGATGTCTTTTTCGTTGATGTTTGTCAGTTTATTCACTCACCGACCCTGTATACCCCAAAGAATTCAAGAGTGTGTACTCAGCAGGAAGGACTAGAAGCGGCATGGTCCGACGGTGCTAGCCCCTGCATTGTCTCTGGCTTATTACACAGTAATTACACTCGCTGGATGGCATAATGCAGCATCATCATTATGTGTAGCGTTGTCTTACACTAGGATGAGGACGGGGGGAGGGATGGTGAGGTTTCGCAACGTTAATCTGACCAAAAATCTAGTTATCATCGCGGTTCTGTATAAACCAAAGACTTGATATGCCACACACTAACCCAACGACGACATCCTTCTATCCTTCTTCAGAGATAATGAAATGGTGGGTAGAAAAAAATATATAAATATATATACTGTAAACAAAACTACGAAGGGATTATGTGCGTTGCGAAAGTTGCTGTTGCCTGCAGTAAGTAATGCATTGGCAGGGAGAGCTACCAGTTACAGCCAGATAAGTATTATAAAGGATAGCAAAGCAGAACTGTGGTTATCTTAAATGAGGTTATCTTGAGATGATTTCGGGGCTTAGCGACCCCGTGGCCGGTCCTTGACCAGGCCTCCTTTTTGTTACACACCCCCAGGAAGCAGCCCGTAGCAGCTGTCTAACTCCCAGGTATCCATTTACTGCTAGGTAACAGGGGCATCAGGATGAAAGAAACTCTGCCCATTTGTTTCCGCCTCCAATGGGGATCGAACCCAGAATCTCAGGACTACGAATAAGAAGCGCTGTCCACTCAGCTGTCAGGACCATCATCGGGTCAGGCTATCTCATGAGACCAGCACACGACTGACTCACAAGTTACAGCCCCGCTCCTGTACCAGGTAAGTCCACTACGGGCTCACCTTAGCCCGTGCTACATGGAACGTTTTGTTACCAGTAGCTGAATCTTAAACAACAACAAGACTAATACACTGACCACAGTGAGGGATGATTGATGATCATCTTCACATGTTCCGCTCACCAGCGGACTCGAAAAAACGTTTTGGGGAAATGGCGGGATTCTTGCAGGCAATCGCTATACCTGGCTTGATCCCATTAACTAGATATCTATACTATATAGATATCTATACTGTATACTTATCTATATACTGATTAACTTGTTTTTTTTATTGTTGGAAGGAAGAGAGTGAGGAAGACGGATTGACGTGGCCAATCCTTGCCTCGACTACCATTACACCGGCACAGGTTCGGTCCACCCTATACTCAAAACTTTGGGCCAGGCTAGACTTTTGGACTACAGAAACAAAAATGTGGTCTACAATAGCCTAGTTTACGGCAGCCAGCCTCACCCGACCACACTGCCGTACATCCTTTAACACCCCCCCCCCCCACACACACACACACATTGACAGTTGAGAGGCGTGCCGAAAGAGCAAAGCTCAGCCCCCCGCAAGCACAACTAGGTGAATACACACACACACACACACACACACACACACACACACACACACACACACACACACACACACACACACACACACACACACACACACACGCCAAAATTATGAGAAGGATTAAGACAGAGGAGGACAGCTTGAGACTTCAAGAAGACCTGGACAAGCTGCAGGAATGGTCGAACAAATGGCTGTTAGAGTTTAACCCAAGCAAATGTAATGTAATGAAGATAGGGGTAGGAAGCAGGAGACCAGATACAAGGTATCATTTGGGAGATGAAATACTTCAAGAGTCAGAGAGAGAGAAAGACCTGGGGGTTGATATCACGCCAGACCTGTCCCCTGAAGCTCATATCAAGAGGATAACATCAGCAGCATATGCCAGGTTGGCTAACATAAGAACGGCCTTTAGAAACTTGTGTAAGGAATCTTTCAGAACATTATATACCACATATGTCAGACCAATCCTGGAGTATGCGGCTCCAGCATGGAGTCCCTATCTAGTCAAGCATAAGACTAAACTGGAAAAGGTTCAAAGGTTTGCCACCAGACTAGTACCCGAGCTGAGAGGTATGAGCTACGAGGAGAGACTGCAGGAATTAAACCTCACTTCGTTGGAAGACAGAAGAGTTAGGGGGGACATGATCACCACATTCAAGATTCTCAGGGGAATCGACAGGGTTGATAAAGACAGGCTGTTTAACACAAGGGGCACACGCACTAGGGGACACAGGTGGAAGCTGAGTGCCCAAATGAGCCACAGAGATATTAGAAAGAACTTTTTTAGTGTCAGAGTGGTTGACAAATGGAATGCATTAGGAAGCGATGTGGTGGAGGCTGACTCCATACACAGTTTCAAGTGTAGATATGATAGAGCCCAATAGGCTCAGGAAACTGTACACCTGTTGATTGACGGTTGAGAGGCGGGACCAAAGAGCCAGAGCTCAACCCCCGCAAGCACAACTAGGTGAGTACAACTAGGTGAGTACACACACACACACACACACACACACACACACACACACTGTATAACATTAACGTAATGATCTTCAGAAAATAATCAACACAATAGCCTTTTACTAGGACACGCACTCTGGGGGAGGGCGAGATAAGACAAGGATGACACTGTGCCTTAAGAAGGAAGATATGCGGTATCTCGTGTTAGGGCTAGGCTCCTCCTAGCCTAGTGCTGCCGAGAAGTCAAGAAAATATTAAAAAGCCTACAAATGACGGAAGGTATTTTGGTTCCCCAATGTCGATATTTCTAGCCATATTGACACCATTATGAAATATTTAAGAATGCAAATACAGCTAATATAAAAAGATTAATTCATGCACAATAATATCATATTAACGTGATGTATCAATGAAAAAAATCAGTCGGAGCCATAAGGATTCGAACACTTGGTACTCGCAAGTAAACGCCCTCAAACGCACGCAAACGTACGCAAACGTTCAGAGCACGCAAATGCACTCTGACTTGTGATCCAGTAGTTGTAGTTATAAGCCAGAGTGCAAGGGGGGGGGAGGAGGGCCGGGGCGATGCGTGCAACCCCGACTGGGCCTCAGATGGAAGGCTCAGGACCCCTAGAGGATTCAGTGGAACCCCAGGTTGCATTGTTTTCATTATGTCGTGGTGTAGAGCGTTTGCTTGGGAGCACCAAGTGAGTGGGGTTCGAATCCTCCTCATGGCTCCTACTGATTTTATCATTGATACATGACGTTCATGTGATTTCATTGTGAGTAAATTAATCTTTTTTTATATTTGCATTCTAAAATATTTCATAATGCTATGAATATGGTATGGGGGCGCCTGACAGCTGGGTGGACAGCGCTTCGGATTCATAGTCCCGAGGTTCCGGGTTCGATCCCCAGTGGAGGCGGAGACAAATGGGCAAAAGTTTCTTTCACCCTGATGCCCCTGTGTGTTAGACAGCTGCTACGGGCTGCTTCTGGGGGTGTGTAACAAAAAGGAGGCCTGGTCGAGGATCGGGCCGCGGGGACGCTAAGCCCCGAAATCATTTGAAGATAACCTCAAGAAGATGGTAAGAAAGACCGGCATTCACAATGGCAACAACAACAGTAGGGAATCCGGTGTTGACCAAAGAATGCCTTATTGGACACTCATCCAAAGATGGTGTTTTAATAAAGCTCCTTTATAAAGCAAAATTCCACTGCTAACTAGTATATATTTTCGTCTGCATTAAGCCTAAGGAAAGGTTATCAATACAATTATGGATTATTCTATACTTAATTAATTGGATATCGTGTAAACGTCTATAATTTGAGAGGTGGAGGAGGTGAAGGCGTGAGCGACCCTTGTGTGGGGCAAGCGCGCCGCCGCAGGCAACCTCCCAGGACCAACATGCAGCTTAATGCGGACCACAGCCTCGTCCGCGTGTGTGCCCAGCTTCTCAAGCAATGTGTGTGTGTGCACCTACACAGCCAGATACTCCCACAAAAACTAGTACAGGGGCACATGCAAGGTAACATGCGACGAGTCTGTGCTTTTATCGCAACATTGATTGGTGGCTGGCTGCAGGTGTTGCAACTGCTCACCTCGACGTCTCTTGCGTCACTCACATATCATGGCTTATACATGATCGCCAGGTACATATACACGCACAAGGTACATATACACGCAGGTACATATACCGCACACAGTAACCAAGCGAAAATTACGAAGTGAAAACCAGATGCTCGAGCACGCATCGATAATCAGTAATAAGTAAGCACAACAACAAGACAGTTCAATGCGAGCACACCCAACCTCAGTGGAAGTTGACCAGACCACACACTAGAAGGTGAAGGGACGACGACGTTTCGCTCCGTCCTGGACCATTCTCAAGCCGAAACGTCGTCGTCCCTTCACCTTCTAGTGTGTGGTCTGGTCAACATACTTTAGCCACGTTATTGTGACTCATCGCCTTCAGTGGAAGCTTCTCAGGCATTTATATATCGTGAAACAAGAACAACAAATACGAATTTTCTGGTGAACAACGAAACTATTTCCTCTCATTAGCATGGACGAAACATTAAGCTGTATAGATCATGCGTTTTTACGGCTGTCCTTAATTACGGATGATAGCTCATACTTCTTCTATACTCTTATCTTATTCTTCGAATATAACAAAACCGCGAACAATATTAATAACTGTTAAAATTACTCGCTAACAAATGTACAAAATATAAGCCAAAAAGTCCCTTCAATTCCTAATGTTAAACAAGAGAAAAAAAGGTTAATAAGAAATACAATGTAATTAAT
Organism: Procambarus virginalis; assembly: GCA_020271785.1. Taxonomy (NCBI): domain Eukaryota; kingdom Metazoa; phylum Arthropoda; class Malacostraca; order Decapoda; family Cambaridae; genus Procambarus; species Procambarus virginalis. Next base: position 6,016,226 of record WNGS01066681.1, on the reverse strand, counting down.
GTAATGTAATAATTGTGTGTGTACTCCCCTTACACCGACTCTTCAGTATGAACAATAGCAAGAGTACACATATAACACACTCATAAGGCACTCTCAAACAATTCTTACTTCACAATGTATCAGCAGAGTACTTACTCCCTTTTAAGAACACTCTTAATAGTTTTACACACCAGTACTTACCTAGTTGTGAGTGCGGGAGTTGAGCTTGAGCTCCTGTGTCCCGTTAACTGTCACTCGACTGGCGTTCAGGTTCCCGAACAATTTATATCATATATCTACATATGAAGCTGTACATGGTGTCTGCCTCCACTTCACTCCTTAACAGTGCATTCTTATTGATTCACTACTAGACACTTAGAAAAACCAATTTAATGCCTGGCACATCCATGTACTCGCGTTTCCACCTGTGTTCCCATGACAGCTTGCCCGCTGCACCCATGCTAAATAGTCTGTGCACATCTTCGTTATTTGAGGTACTAATGCCCATACATCTTGACAATATACATAACGACAATTACTGTACGCAGCACAAGCAACATGCGGTGCGTCTCGCCGAATGCCTAGTTTTGCGACGAAGACGATCACCAACTCGGAGGGGACGAGACTAACTGGACGCAGAGAACCTACAGCTTCTCGCGGTAATGCTCCGGCCACTACTGGCACCCACACGTGTGGTGGTGAAGTTGGTCTCGGGACACTGCTAGATCGGGTCGCGCCTTGGTTGCCAGCACGCGTTATCCTCCATATTCCCTGGAGCCACTCCCACCCTTCATCCACTTCTCTACATCACTAACCTATCCACTAACCAGGAAATGTATATGTTTATCTCTGAGAATGTTTGGTAATATGTTTATTGTTTGTGATGTGTGTTATGTATGTATTAACACGATGTACTGAACGAGGTGAGAATAGCTTGAGCTACCTCATCCCTTTGTGTGTATTTTACCTCAATAAACTTATTTCAATGTCAAATCCACTCACCTTCATCCACTAACCTATCTTCACCATTCAATATGACAAAATACATATTCACATGTGAAATATTTCTATATAAGAATCGATATCACCTTCGGCGATGACAAAATGTAAAGGTAGGCAAATATTGAACTTGGCGGAAACCGCGCGGAAACCCTCGCTAAACAAGTTGACGGGAACTTGGTTTCCTCTTGTCGGGGACAGGAAGCCACAACTTGGGTTCCTGAGGTCCCCCCCCCCTAGGTCCCTATAGGTCCACTAGTGATCTTCCCCATAATGCAACCCACAACAGTTACCTAACTCCTCGTTACCTATTTACTGCTCTTAGTGAATAGAACATGACTTAAGTGACTACTGTGAATAGACTAAGTGAAAGGAAACCTCCCCAACCGTCTCGGTCCTGCTCGAGGATCGAGCCTGTGAGCCGACGACGTAGACCATTACGCTACAGGATCCTTTTAGTTGATTTGTTATATATTGGTTCACCACGCACCAAGTTACGTCACAGGTATACTGTATATAGTATAACCTCCGCGGTTATTCTATATACAGTATAGTTATTCTGTATATAACCGTATATATATATATATACACTATTCGGTTATTCTGAATTTGTATAGATTTCAGATAATACATCATTTTCGATGAAGCTTTTATTTTGCATTTTTTAGCGTTGTGGATAGTAATATCGTCACCGAATTCCAGGATCTTTTGATTCAAGCACTTAATATGGTTTGAAATTTAGTGTGAGATTGTAATTATGCTGACAGTATATATATTTGATCAGAGCTCCATCACCCGGCGGTGCAATATAAAACAATAAATTATTTGTAAGATCTATTATACACGGCAATTGTAAACTACAGTCAATTCGTAATAGACACTAAAATGCTGATAAATGTTTGGCAGCTCGTGCCTCCACGCCCAAGGCACGTGCCTCCACTCCCAAGGCTCGTGCCTCCACTCCCAAGGCTCGTGCCTCCACTCCCAGGGCTCGTGCCTCCACGCCCAAGGCATGTGCCTCCACTCCCAAGGTTCGTGCCTCCACTCCCAAGGCTCGTGCCTCCACTTCCAGGGCTCGTGCCTCCACTTCCAGGGCTCGTGCCTCCACTCCCAGGGCACGTGCCTCCACTCCCAAGGCTCGTGCCTTCACTCCCAAGGCTCGTGCCTCCACTCCCAAAGCTCGTGCCTCCACTCCCAAGGCTCGTGCCTCCACTCCCAAGGCTCGTGCCTCCACTCCCAGGGCTCGTGCCTCCACTCCCAGGGCTCGTGCCTCCACTCCCAGGGCTCGTGCCTCCACTCCCAGGGCTCGTGCCTCCACTCCCAAGGCTCGTGCCTCCACTTCCAAGGCTCGTGCCTCCACTCCCAAGGCTCGTGCCTCCACTCCCAAGGCTCGTGCCTCCACTCCCAAGGCTCGTGCCTCCACTCCCAAGGCTCGTGCCTCCACTCCCAAGGCTCGTGCCTCCACTCCCAAGGCTCGTGCCTCCATTCCAAAGGCACGTGTTTTCCGCTAATGTTTTCCTCTCCAGAGGCTCGTGCTTTTCACTGGTCGACTCACTCCCTCATTAAGGGAATGAGTCTTTTTTTTTTTTTTACTCAGAAGACTGATCACAGATCCCATACTGACTTTGCCTCTATAAGCACACCAGACTCTGGTCCTGATGTTCAATAGGCCTGTGCATGTCCAGAGGCCTGATAGTTTTATGGATGTCTTTGAGGTATTCATCACAATTCATCAAACCAATGATTAGCTATACAAAAGAATTTCCACTTATATTTTACTTGTCCAATAAGTATGACATTTTTAAGGCCAGTGTCATAAACTTGTATCTACATACCTGGTGGGGAGGGGGCGTGAGTCTCAGGAAGTCAGCTGGTAAAGGAAGCAGCATTGGAGGATTCCAGTTCCTCTGTGCTCGAAGTGATAAACATTCCTCCGACTGGGCTAGCACGCCACGGCTAAAGGAAGAAAAATACAACCTGAAATACCATTCACGTAAATGTGAATAAGACTGAACAAAATTGATCTGTATTAACATTTATTTTTCTCTAATACATTCAGAATTAATACCTTTGGTCTTCCTGAATACAGTTGAATATCTCCCACACTATAAATGTAGGAAATTATAATAATGTTGATGATAAGGACAACAATTAGGATGAGGACGATGAGGAGGGCAACAATGATGCTCTACAGTAAGAACTGTATTACATACCTTGATAACAAAATGGTGCAGAAAACCTGGCATGTGATGTACATTAATCTGTTTCTTGTTATGACTAAGTATGCTATTGTTTTGCTTTCCATTTGGTTAGGCCATAACACTCCCTGATAAGCAGGAAGACCATTATCCAATACTGTAGTGTAAAAAAAAAAAGCTAGATTGGTATGTTAAGACAGGTATGCCTGACGGTATCTCTCATAGTGAACTTCTCCAAAGAAAGTTCCTAGAGAGGGCAAAGCATTAAGAGATACAAATAGACCTGATCTAATTGAAGAATTGCATGACAAGAGACTGTAGTACTGTACAGCTGACTGATAAACAATAGATATAATCTACCTAAGGGGACTGCAAGGAATGAGCAAAGCAGAAAGTCATAGATTTAATTTAATTAATATAATTATATTGGAGCATTGTATACAACTGCTCACTCATCACAGTCTATAATAATTATCTTAATTCTTGAAACCAATGTTTATATTTATGCTGTTAAAAAGTCAACAACAATGTCAATAATAATTGTACATCCCAAAAATTTACAAAACCTTTCAGAATCAGTTAATGAAGATGATACCAAGACATTATGATATGTTAAACAGTTGGTATGCACTGACACCTCCAGAGCTCCAGCTATTGCTATGCCTTCATGTTGGGGTCCATGCCATCTGTGCACATCAACCACAAGCAATGACTGACCACAGCCAATTATATCCCCAGATCTCAGTATCTCAAAACACTGGCACATCCTCCAGCAGGCAGCATCCCCAGCCTTTGATGTTGTTAGACATCTGTACCCCTCAGCACCTGGTGCCCCAGTCATTATGCTGCACTGTCATTAACAAATTGTTACAATGCCTATTAGAACACAAGAATGAAGGTAACTGCAGAAGGCCCATTGGCCCATACAAAGCAGCTCCTATTTATATCCACCCATACTCATTCATATATATATGTCTAACCTACGCTTGAAACAATCAAGGGATCCTATTTCTATTATGTTACGTGGTAACGTGGTTCCACAAATCAACAACCCTGTTACCGAACCAGTATTTACCCCAGGTCTTTCTTAAATCTAAATTTATCCAATTTATATCCATTGCTTTGTGTTCTATTCTGTGGTGATACTGTATTTTTAATTCCTTATTAATATCCCCCTTTGTTATGCCCATTCATCCACTTATACACCTCTATCATGTTATCCCTAATTCTTCACTTTCTAGAGAATGTAAATTAAGCTGTCACTCTTTCTTCATATGACAGGTTTCTAATTTGTGGGATTAACTTTGTCATCCTACGTTTTAGTGAATTTATTTCCATTCTATTGTATGGCGACCAAAACTGAACTGCATAATCTAAATTGGACCTAAGAAGAGCAAGCTATAGCTTAAGAATAACACCAGGTGTTTTATTACTAACGCTTCGAGAAATAAATCTCAGTGTCCTATATACCTTATTACAAACATCTATGCATTGATTTTTTTAGTTTTAAATTCTTACCAACCATAATTCCAAGATTCCCTTCGCATTCTGACTTTGCAATCTCAACACCATCTAGCTTGTACAGTATCTTCTAAGTCCATCATCATTACCTAACTTCAAAACCTTACAATTGTCAGCATTAAACTGCATCTGCCAATCTTTTGAGCATTTCAAAACCGTATTTAGATCGTCGTAAAGTGATAGCGAGCCTTTTTCCGTGTTTATTTCTCTCCCAATTTTTGTATCAGTAAATTTGCAAACATTGCTGCTAAAACCAGAATCTAAATTATTTACAGTATATACGGTACATTATGAATAACAGAGGGCCCAGTACAGAGCCTTGAGGCACCCCACTTACATTATTTTCCCACTAACTTAACTCCATTTATACTAACTCTGAGTTAGTATAACTCTGGGGCTATTATAAAGTCCCCAGCTTCCAACTTTCCCTATAGGATATCATCTTCAACTCGAGTCAATGCACATACATTCACGTTTTTCTTTTTCTGAAGATATTTCTTAAAATGGTTTTCTAACAGTGTGACCCAGCAAGATTTTTACGACAGTACAGTGCAGTATTAATGTCTCGAAGTAAAGTTGGTTTTATTCTTGCCTTACAATTGGGGGTCCTGGGTTCAATTCACAGGCTGGACAGAAATGGTTGGACACTTTTCCTTTCATCTAATGCGTCTGTTAACCTAGCAGTAAATAGGTACCCGAGAGTTAGGCAACTGTTGTGGGTTGCATCCTGGGAGGGTCAGTAGTTCAACCTTGTGGGACTTCAATATACAGTAAGACTAAAGTTTATAAATACACAGAATTCTTGTCCCTGACAAAATGAATTACTGTATTATTATACCCCCAAAGGCAGTCAGTATTTTTATCCTCCAACAAATATGCACACGTACAGTCCCCTCCATGAAATCTACTAGTTTTCCATCTAGGATAGCACAGCAACCATTTCTGAATTGAATTAATATCATTTTATTACAGATTTAAAGTAAGTTATTATTATAACACAATTTCCAAGGTACTGTATGATCATGAAAATAAGAAAAAAAGTCACTGAATTTAAGCTAATGAAGTTAACTAGTTTTAGAAAAGCATGCATCAACAATAAATAAGAAGTAAAAGGTATTGGGAAAGGGCAATGATGGGGAGGACTGAGAAAACCAAATACTGTAAGTGTGGGGTCACAGTCTGTGTCAGGAGACATATTCTGCAGTAGCTTTTACATATGTGGATGAGAAAAGACAATTAGAATTGCAAATCTGCTGCACAAAAATGAGGTACAACAGAGTACTGGAAGGCAACCAGCACCATGATAGTAAAAAGCTGATTAAGGGAGTGCATGAACACTGCACCACAGAAGGAAAATGTGAGTAGAGTCATTTGGAATAGTGTGTCATTAGGATATTAGAGGAATATAATATGGAAGATGTGAAACTTTGCATCTGGAAACACTGGAAACTTTACTTTTTTGGGCCCCTGAACATGGACTAAAACAGAAGACATGAAAACAAGATTTTTTATTGATGTTATTCTGACTGTCCCATGGATTAAACTAACATACATACATACAGAATGTTGGTAAACACTGTGAGTCAAGTAATCAAACATTATGAACTTGTTGCATGAACTATGCATAAATTTACAAGATAATTTTTATGACTGTTCAATCTAAAAATGAAAAATCATCTCGAGTTTACAATTCAGAGTACTGTACGTAATTAACTGATCAAAACTGTCAAAATAAAGTTCTTGTGTCATCTGCTCAACAAGCTTAAAAAAATACACAATGTTTTTACAACATATATATGCAGTCAGATTGCTAGGGACTAACAGTGGAGAACGATGTGGCGAGGGAACAGCTTGGTGATAACTTGGAGGTGGCGTCGCAGAGAGGGCATATGATGGTGGCAGTTCACTGCTGGCACCTCCCCCTCCACTTCCTCCATGTGGCACTAGCTGATTGCCAACACCTTCACTCTGACCTTCAGTGTCTGTAGTCATTGTCAACAGCTGGTCAATGGTCTCATGAACAGCTCCTTGGTTAGCTCGTAACACTGCCTGATGAAGAGGAAGGTCCTTATAGAATAGAAAAGAGCAGAACTGGCTAAAAGAATATGTTAATCATAGAAAGGGGAAGCCTCAAGGTTTTCCTGTCATGGCCCCCCCATCAGAGGATAGTTAAATGGGGGTAGCAAAGCTTCCAAGATCCACAGTAGAAAGAGATACAGAGCTAACAGCTAACATACCCACTACCAGTAATGCACTGAAAAATAGAAATGCTCACTCACATAACTTGAGACACAGAGTATTAAAAAATAGGATTCGTGTCGAAATGTGAAGCTCATTTCTGAATAGACTCGTTTGCTGTCAATGGAAGAAAAAAATCAGTCAGCCAAGACTGATTTTGAAGAACAGTAGTAGTGCTATATTAGGGCCCATACTATGGAATGACATTAGCATTAATCTCCAATCAGACATTGTTCTATGACCCAGATTTGTCTCGCCATTCTCTCGAATATAATTTCTTGTTTCCTTCCCAAGTTTAGGCTTCTCTCAATGAGAAACCTTGTGGGATGGCTCAGAAAAATAGGCTTTAATTAGAGTGTGCAGTACTGTACAGCATATGAAATGGACATTTCTGAGCACATTAACAAGGTTACCAGTGGTCCCTCCTTCATTCACAACCTTCCCTATACCCACAATTTACTTACACAGAATAATGTACGAAGGTATGGTGAGGTGGACTGAGTTGTTTCAAGTGCTGCTACCAGGACTGAAAACCTTCTGATGTCATCCTAATCTTAGAAATTAGTGATAGTGTAGAACAAAGCTACTATTGTAATTAATCAATTGCATATTTAAAAGCTCCTCAATAGAATTCCAAGGCAAGAAATTATCAACCATGCTGCCATATACAGTACAGTACAATCTCGTCAAGGAATCACATTAAGGATTTTATATAAAACATATCTTCCTTACTTCCTCACCTTTTATAAAATATCAGCCAACTTCACACACTAGGGTTTTCATTTAATGTGCTCTTCGTCTAAAGCCTTTAATAAAGTGCCACAATAAAAAAAATCCAAGCATAAGGAATCATTGGCAGAACACAATACAGTACTTTTGAAGGTTGTTTAAATTTAGCAGATTGATGAACTCTTGTGGTAAATAAAAACCAATGAGCAAAGAGCCTTATTGAGAGTTACCTTAGATACTACATTAAATAATATTGTAATTAAAACATTATTGCCTTTGTTCTTTTGTATGCTATATTATATGTTTGGGTCATTGAATGGTTATGCAAACTGATACAATTACTCAAAATTTAATAATGATTTATATTTCGTTTTTATGGTTCTTTTAAACATGCCAATGATTGTTGGATACTGTATTCTTCAAGCCAGCCAATAATTTTTTGACTTGACTGCACAGTGCTACACTTAGCACTGTGCAATCAACTTAGTGGATGAAATATTAACATGAAGGCTACATCCATAATTCCAATGCTTAACGTGTTCACTACTTCCCTTCTCAGCAGCCAACCTGATACAACACAGTTTTTGTTCTCACTCTACCCAACATACATTGAAAGACCCCCAGCTTGCATAGAGGTAACATTCTATTAAAGTATTTGTGAACAAATTGTCTGATTGTAAACAGCCTTTGAGATATTTTCATTTAACAATGTATTTACTATGTGTATCTGCAGAATTGAGCTATTAGCTCTTGGACCCTGCCTTTCTAAACAATTTATTTTTCCAATGTATATTTACAACAGGAGTAAAAATATATGCTAACCTCAATAACATCAGCATCAACATCTGGGAACATGGTTTTGAAATCTTCCATAGCTTGATGGAAATCCAGCTGGGTGGCCTGACCCTCAACTGCCGCCATCTTTGCTCTGTGGCGGCTACGGTGAGGGCGGAATTTTCTTCCACGGAGAATTCTGGCTTTCTAACTAGCCGATAGCTATAAATGTCTCCTTGTAGACTTAATGATTTAAAATATAAATACCCAAATCAACCATACAGTAAAATTACTTAAAATATTGTTTGACAATGATGAAGATTGATGTTAGTTTATGCTTAATAATTGGTAGTGCCTATTGCAGTTAAAAATCTCTATCCTCTACCTTATTAATGGGAATTCTGATTAACTGCTCTCTTTCTCTCTCTCTCTCTATATATATATATTTATAATTTGTAAGTGTATTTTGAGCAGCACTGATATAGATTTCAGTAATAAATAAATAAATAATGTATGAGCAATCTGTGTTCTAGCTATTATGCTTTTTTCTAAGGAACTTTTTAAATACAACTACAGTATTGTGAAAAGTTGTCAACAAAAGTGAAGATTAACTATATCTCCTATTTCTATATTATCTTCAGATCCTTTATTATCACAGCCTTATCTCTTGAGATTCTGGAGTTTGCAGTTAGCTGTCACATTCTCCCATGCCAAGTGGGCTCATGTGCCACACTGCTCTACACTGTAGCTACCCTACATGCTCCACTGCCAGTCTGGGAGGTCACCTGAAAAACAAAAACAGAAATGCCATATAAAGTACAGGTACTGAATATCATGTTGCTTCATTTTCAATAAAATATGGATGTTAAACATTGTACTATGTGATTTATAAAAGATGTTATACATTACAATCTTCTTAAGTTACTTACTAACATGCAGCATCATCACATAGCATCATGCTATGTGATAAGAATATACTGTACATTACTGTATTTTATAAAACAAGCTGTTATACACACATTATTGTCTTTTAAATGCTCCTTCTCATATGCCAAACACCTCCCCACAATTCACACCTCAAACCCATATGACCCATATGACCCTCCTATAATAATTTCCTCCCACAGTACTCCCCACATGCCTTACATTACCCACAAAATCCACACTAACACCACACACCCTTCTTTCCATGCCACACCTCCCCCTCATGCCACACCCCCCTCCCCTTGTGCTGCACCCCCCTCCCTAGTGCCACATCCCCTCCCCTCATGCCACACCCCTCCCTTGTGCCACACCCCCCTCCCCTTGTGCACACCCCCTCCCCTAGTGCCATGACCCCTTCCCTAGTGCCACGCCCCTCCCCTCATGCCAAACCCCTTTCCCTTGTGCCACTCCCTTCCCTAGTGCCACAACCCCTCCCCTAGTGCCACAATCCCTCCCCTAGTGCCACAATCCCTCCCCTAGTGCCATGCCCCCTCCCCTAGTGCCACACCCTCTCTCCCCTAGTGCCATGCCTCTTCCCCATCTTGCCAAACCCCCCTCCCCTTGTGCCACTCCCCTTCCTCTAGTGCCACACCCCCTCCCCTAGTGCCACACCCCCTCCCCTCATTCCACACCCCTACCCTTCTATGAAGGCCACACCCTTCCCCACAGGCCCCACATTTCACCAAATGTTTCAGTATCTCCGAAAACCACCTCTCTGCCCACATCCTACCCCCCTTACATGCAATTCCCACCTGTAAAATAAAATTTGGCCCATACAGCACATCAACCAATTTAGTTTTGTCTACATCAGCAGTAGTGTAAACTCTTTTTTAGTATGTCAAAACTATCTCACACAAGGGCTAACACAATGTTAAACTTGCATAGGCATAAAGCAATGTAAAGAAAGCCTCACACAGACCCGAGGCAATAAGGAACTAGCTTAACAGGTAGATTGGCCTCGAAGCTACGTCAGTCTGGTCCCACTTTTTTTTTTTATACAAGAGTTCTTACATTCTTGTAAAGCCACTAGCATGCATAGCATTTCGGGCAGGTCCTTAATCCTAATTTTCCCTGGAATACGACCTGCCAAATTGTATAACAACCAGGTACCCATTCACTGCTGGGTGAACAGAGACTAGTGTTAAGGATTGGCGCCTAGTCAATCTTCCCGGTCAGGATATGAACCCTGGCCAAATCATTCTCAAAGCACCAGGCAAGTGTTTTACCACTGCGCCTTGGGAACTGCTCACTTACCTGATGGCAATCTTGGCTTCACTAAAGCTTGGACGGGTGAATTTTTTCCCCTGTAAAATGCCACCATATCACACTATTAAGTGTTCCAAACTAAGTTTTATCAAGTAATCCTTAATTATAATAGGATAACAATGCCATACTATGAGCAATAAATGTAATACAGCCAGTACTGTTCATATTTTTTCTTTATAAATAAATATAATAAATAATTATACTGTAATTATTCATACAATAAATATACATTGGATATGCTATAATATTTACATTTATGGTACAGCATTATACTATGTTTTATAAAGCTACAAACTACACAGCATTTTGGTGTATCTTAAAACTAACAAATGGGTTTACATCATGTGAATCAACTTAATAAATTTTAATGGTATTACAATACATTAAACTTAGAAACTTTATTCGCAACAACTTATACAAATCATAAGGAAAGTTGGAACAGCAAATATCATCAGTTTATTTAGGATAAAGCTCTATGGAAACGTTTTATGAAAAGTGATTGATGTATCATTTAGTTACCAGAATATCACTTACTCTCAGTGCTTCTTTGTTTCTTTTAAATTGGTTAAATTATGCACTATTAAACCTTTTATGACATTTGCAAGACTGCTCTGACGATTTAGGAATCTCTGTGCAAGGGTTTTCCATGAACACTCGATGTATATACTTTTTGCGTTTTATCTCAAAGTTCAGCTGCAGTCCTTTAGAAAGTGCTTGGGGTCAGAACTGGTATGACAATTTAGCAATTTAATATAGCATACACATGAGAATGAGGAGTGCTTTTCTGTTTCATCAGAAGCTAAAGATAACTGAAGAGAGAAACTTGTCAGCTGCAGCACTTGATGCTAGGTGCTTTATACCAGTTTTGGGCCCATTTTGACAGCTTGCATCATGCACTTGGTCATACTGACACCCCGTGATAAAAAAAAACTCCCCACTTTCTCACTTAAGCCCTAAAATGCTAAAATACTGATGAATTTCAAAATCCAGCTCGATAAATTCATCAGGATATATGGGAGGATCTTTGACAAGCCACTAGCTTCCTGTCCTCGTCGAGGCCACTGGAGAGATAGAGGCTCTCAGGTAAATTCTCAGGTAAACGTTTCTCTCACTATGTTTGTAATTCACACAACTTTTACTTTCCTTCCGCGAGCTTGTGTAGTTCAGGTGTGCCATAGAGGGAGCATGACAGTCAGTGCCAGTCATATATAGGCTTCCTGTCCCCGACAACGGGTATTATTATATTGTCTGACACAAGAGTGACATAATTCCACAAGTCACGCTATGTCACACACACACAATGACGCACCAACCAAATTCCTCCCTCCCTCCCTCCCTCACACACACACACACCAACACTGCTGCCCTCCACCCCCGCGGCTGTCACAGTCCTCCGGGGGTAGAAGAAAAACTTGAGAGAAGAGAGTAATACCTCCACCTCCTGTCAGCGTCGTCTGCTGCTCCTGTGTTGTCAAATATTGATATTTTACCAGCAAGTCGGAAACTAGTGTGCTCCCCCGACCCTCCTCTCCCATTTTGCTGCCTTCATCTCCACAGCCAGATGTATCTGCCGATTTCTCTGTATGGTCCTATTTACATTCTGGTAAACTAATCTTACCTTGATGGCAATGTTAACAGTTTCTCAAGAAGATATTCTGAAGACTAGAAATATTTACACTATTCAATAAAAATGTTTATGAAAGAAATGAAATATTAGGAGTGGCTTTAGTATTTTGATATTGTCATGTGTTCCGGAGTTGATTATTAATTAATAACTTCCATTGTCGGGGACTGGTTGTTTGTGTGTGTGTGTGGTGTGTGTGTGTGTGTGTGTGTGTGTGTGTGTTTTCACTTAGTTGTGCTCACCTAAACATACATNTATTCTGCACATCCTGCCATTCCTGGTCTCATGTGATGTATTCTGTGTGCAGGTTTGGGACCAGCCCTCTATTATTTTCCACGTATAGATTATTACGTCTCTCTCCGCCTAAGCTCAAGGGAATAGATTTAGGCTCTTTAGTCGGTCCCAGTAGTTTAGATTTATGTAATGTAGTTGAGCATTATAAAAGGTTTGCTCAGGGTCTCAGCCAGGACGGGTTCCTAATAGCGGGTCGCATTTTGACATACTCAAAGGCCAAAAATTGTCGCACTGGAAAATGGTAGCGCCTGGCAAAATTAAATACTGTCCCGTTTTCTGTTTGGGTCCTCTGGTAGGTTAGGATAAGGGATTTAAGTACGACAGTTTCTTGACGTTGGGAAACCTTAAGAGGACGGGCTGCTCAGCCACTTTTTATAAAACCCATAGCGAGATGGTGTCAGTTGCAGCAGCCCTTGCATGTCTTGCCAATTAATCAATGTTCTCTCCACTCCTGGCAAGCTTCACAACTGCTCGTGTATTGTGATCTTGTCGTCTGGTTGTATTAGAATCACCGGAGGATCTTCCGAGGCCTAACGTTCCCGCACTTGTCTGCTATCCTTGTATATCCTCCTTCCTTGTCCTCCTCCTCCTCCCCTCTCTTTTCACATGTCCTCAAGTATATTTTCATATTTTCCTCCTCTCGACTTCAGCTGCCTTGTGTGGGCCAACTGTACCGTGGGGGCTGTCTTCCTGCCTTGATACCTTGTGTACTTCCCTTCTGCCTTTAAACATTTACGTCATGTATTCAACACCTTGTTCTAATTTGCTTCCTATAAAACTTTAGTTAAGTACACACTTTTGCACAGCCCCTCCCCAGGGTATTTGGTAGTCTACCCTCTATATCTGCGCCCTTGTTAGTGAAGGTAAGTAATTATCAAAAGAACGCACCAAACCTGGAACGCTGTTTAGCATGGGTGGAGGTAAGATATAACCTCGAGGAAGCATCACAAACTCAGAAACTAGTTTTCATTAACGTGTGCCATTAGAAAGTTTATTTGACCTCAACGCATTTAGTGTTGAGCGCTGTTTCCATGGAGATTTCCCATTTTCCTTTGTGTGTTGAATCACCCATGACACATGGGGGACTGTGTCATCAAGAGGACCTACTCTTCTTCTACAAGCTATATCTGACACGCATTTATTCGGCTGCAGATGTCTTTTTCGTTGATGTTTGTCAGTTTATTCACTCACCGACCCTGTATACCCCAAAGAATTCAAGAGTGTGTACTCAGCAGGAAGGACTAGAAGCGGCATGGTCCGACGGTGCTAGCCCCTGCATTGTCTCTGGCTTATTACACAGTAATTACACTCGCTGGATGGCATAATGCAGCATCATCATTATGTGTAGCGTTGTCTTACACTAGGATGAGGACGGGGGGAGGGATGGTGAGGTTTCGCAACGTTAATCTGACCAAAAATCTAGTTATCATCGCGGTTGTGTATAAACCAAAGACTTGATATGCCACACACTAACCCAACGGCGACATCCTTCTATCCTTCTTCAGAGATGATGAAATGGTGGGTAGAAAAAAATATATAAATATATATACTGTAAACAAAACTATGAAGGGATTGTGTGCGTTGCGAAAGTTGCTGTTGCCTGCAGTAAGTAATGCATTGGCAGGGAGAGCTACCAGTTACAGCCAGATAAGTATTATAAAGGATAGCAAAGCAGAACTGTGGTTATCTTGAAATGAGGTTATCTTGAGATGATTTCGGGGCTTAGCGACCCCGTGGCCGGTCCTTGACCAGGCCTCCTTTTTGTTACACACCCCCAGGAAGCAGCCCGTAGCAGCTGTCTAACTCCCAGGTATCCATTTACTGCTAGGTAACAGGGGCATCAGGATGAAAGAAACTCTGCCCATTTGTTTCCGCCTCCAATGGGGATCGAACCCAGAACCTCAGGACTACGAATAAGAAGCGCTGTCCACTCAGCTGTCAGGACCATCATCGGGTCAGGCTATCTCATGAGACCAGCACACGACTGACTCACAAGTTACAGCCCCGCTCCTGTACCAGGTAAGTCCACTACGGGCTCACCTTAGCCCGTGCTACTTGGAACGTTTTGTTACCAGTGGCTGAATCTTAAACAACAACAAGACTAATACACTGACCACAGTGAGGGATGATTGATGATCATCTTCACATGTTCCGCTCACCAGCGGACTCGAAAAAACGTTTTAGGGAAATGGCGGGATTCTTGCAGGCAATCGCTATACCTGGCTTGATCCCATTAACTAGATATCTATACTATATAGATATATATACTGTATACTTATCTATATACTGATTAACTTTTTTTTATTGTTGGAAGGAAGAGAGTGAGGAAGACGGATTGACGTGGCCAATCCTTGCCTCGACTACCATTACACCGGCACAGGTTCGGTCCACCCTATACTCAAAACTTTGGGCCAGGCTAGACTTTTGGACTACAGAAACAAAAATGTGGTCTACAATAGCCTAGTTTACGGCAGCCAGCCTCACCCGACCACACTGCCGTACATCCTTTAACGCCCCCCCCCCAAACATTGACAGTTGAGACCAAAGAGCGAGAGCTCAACCCCCACAAGCACATCTAGGTGAATACACACACACACACACACACACACACACACACACACACACACACACCACACACACACACACACACACACACACACTGTATAGCATTAACGTAATGATCTTCAGAAAATAATCAACACAATAGCCTTTTACTAGGACACGCACTCTGGGGGAGGGCGAGATAAGACAAGGATGACACTGTGCCTTAAGAAGGAAGATATGCGGTATCTCGTGTTAGGGCTAGGCTCCTAGCCTAGTGCTGCCGAGAAGTCAAGAAAATATTAAAAAGCCTACAAATGACGGAAGGTATTTTGGTGCCCCAATGTCGATATTTTTTGCCATATTGACACCATTATGAAATATTTAAGAATGTAAATACAGCTAATATAAAAAGATTAATTCATGCACAATGATATCATATTAACGTGATATATCAATGAAAAAAATCAGTCGGAGCCATAAGGATTCGAACACTTGGTACTCGCAAGTAAACGCCCTCAAACGCACGCAAACGTACGCAAACGTTCAAAGCACGCAAATGCACTCTGACTTGTGATCCAGTAGTTGTAGTTATAAGCCAGAGTGCAAGGGGGGGGGGACGAGGGCCGGGGCGATGCGTGCAACCCCGACTGGGCCTCAGATGGAAGGCTCAGGACCCCTAGAGGATTCAGTGGAACCCCAGGTTGCATTGTTTTCATTATGTCGTATTGTAGAGCGTTTGCTTGGGAGCACCAAGTGAGTGGGGTTCGAATCTTCCTCATGGCTCCTACTGATTTTATCATTGATACATGACGTTCATGTGATTTCATTGTGCGTAAATTATTTTTTTATATTTGCATTCTAAAATATTTCATAATGCTATGAATATGGTATGGGGGCGCCTGACAGCTGGGTGGACAGCGCTTCGGATTCATAGTCCCGACGTTCCGGGTTCGATCCCCAGTGGAGGCGGAGACAAATGGGCAAAAGTTTCTTTCACCCTGATGCCCCTGTGTGTTAGACAGCTGCTACGGGCTGCTTCCTGGGGGTGTGTAACAAAAAGGAGGCCTGGTCGAGGACCGGGCCGCGGGGACGCTAAGCCCCGAAATCATTTGAAGATAACTTCAAGAAGATGGTAAGAAAGACCGGCATTCACAATGGCAACAACAATAGTAGGGAATCCGGTGTTGACCGAAGAATGCCTTATTGGACACTCATCCAAAGATGGTGTTTTAACTAAAGCTCCTTTATAATGCAAAATTCCACTGCTAACTAGTATATATT
Organism: Procambarus virginalis; assembly: GCA_020271785.1. Taxonomy (NCBI): domain Eukaryota; kingdom Metazoa; phylum Arthropoda; class Malacostraca; order Decapoda; family Cambaridae; genus Procambarus; species Procambarus virginalis. Next base: position 5,999,795 of record WNGS01066681.1, on the reverse strand, counting down.
TTCGTCTGCATTAAGCCTAAGGAAAGGTTATCAATACAATTATGGATTATTCTATACTTAATTAATTGGATATCGTGTAAACGTCTATAATTTGAGAGGTGGAGGAGGTGAAGGCTCGTGAGCGACCCTTGTGTGGGGCCAAGCGCGCCGCCGCAGGCAACCTCCCAGGACCAACATGCAGCTTAATGCGGACCACAGCCTCGTCCGCGTGTGTGCCCAGCTTCTCAAGCAATGTGTGTGTGTGCACCTACACAGCCAGATACTCCCACAAAAACTAGTACAGGGGCACATGCAAGGTAACATGCGACGAGTCTGTGCTTTTATCGCAACATTGATTGGTGGCTGGCTGCAGGTGTTGCAACTGCTCACCTCGACGTCTCTTGCGTCACTCACATATCATGGCTTATACATGATCGCCAGGTACATATACACGCACAAGGTACATATACACGCACAAGGTACATATACACGCACACAGTAACCAAGCGAAAATTACGAAGTGAAAACCAGATGCTCGAGGACGCATCGATAATCAGTAATAAGTAAGCACAACAACAAGACAGTTCAATGCGAGCACAACTTCAGTGGAAGTTGACCAGACCACACACTAGAAGGTGAAGGGACGACGACGTTTCGCTCCGTCCTGGACCATTCTCAAGTCGAAACGTCGTCGTCCCTTCACCTTCTAGTGTGTGGTCTGGTCAACATACTTTACCCACGTTATTGTGACTCATCGCCTTCAGTGGAAGCTTCTCAGGCATATATATCGTGAAACAAGAACAACAAATACGAATTTTCTGGTGAACAACGAAACTATTTCCTCTCATTAGCATGGACGAAACATTAAGCTGTATAGATCATGCGTTTTACGGCTGTCCTTAATTACGGATGATAGCTCATATACTTCTTCTATACTCTTATCTTATTCTTCGAATATAACAAAACCGCGAACAATATTAATAACTGTTAAAATTACTCGCTAACAAATGTACAAAATATAAGCCAAAAAGTCCCTTCAATTCCTAATGTTAAACAAGAGAAAAAAAGGTTAATAAGAAATACAATGTAATTAATGTAATGTAATAATTGTGTGTGTACTCCCCTTACACCGACTCTTCAGTATGAACAATAGCAAGAGTACACACTATAACACACTCGTAAGGTACTCTCAAACAATTCTTACTTTACAATGTATCAGCAGAGTACTTACTCCCTTTTAAGAACACTCTTAATAGTTTTACACACCAGTACTTACCTAGTTGTGAGTGCGGGAGTTGAGCTTGAGCTCCTGTGTCCCGTTAACTGTCACTCGACTGGCGTTCAGGTTCCCGAACAATTTATGTCATATATCTACATATGAAACTGTACATGGTGTCTGCCTCCACTTCACTCCTAATAGTGCATTCTTATTGATTCACTACTAGACACTTAGAAAAACCAATTTAATGCCTGGCACATCCATGTACTCGCGTTTCCACCTGTGTTCCCATGACAGCTTGCCCGCTGCACCCATGCTAAATAGTCTGTGCACATCTTCGTTATTTGAGGTACTAATGCCCATACATCTTGACAATATACATAACGACAATTACTGTACGCAGCACAAGCAACATGCGGTGCGTCTCGCCGAATGCCTAGTTTTGCGATGATGGCGATCACCAACTCGGAGGGGACGAGACTAACTGGACGCAGAGAACCTACAGCTTCTCGCGGTAATGCTCCGGCCACTACTGGCACCCACACGTGTGGTGGTGAAGTTGGTCTCGGGACACTGCTAGATCGGGTCGCGCCTTGGTTGCCAGCACGCGTTATCCTCCATATTCCCTGGAGCCACTCCCACCCTTCATCCACTTTCTACATCACTAACCTATCCACTAACAGGAAATGTATATGTTTATCTCTGAGAATGTTTGGTAATATGTTTATGTTGTGATGTGTGTCTGTGTAGTATTAACACGATGTACTGAACGGGGTGAGAATAGTTGAGTACCTCATCCCTTGTGTGTATTTTACCTCAATAAACTTATTTCAATGTCAAATCCACTCACCTTCATCCACTAACCTATCTTC
>WNGS01066681.1:5964458-5981071 GCA_020271785.1 Procambarus virginalis | reverse complement strand
GCTCTTAAATAGGTAATCCAGGTCTGCTAGTTGACTATAAAATGTGTGTAGCACACTTGAATAACTAAATATGAAATTACAGTGTTACAGTTAGGCAAATACCGTAGTTAATTAGAACAGTAATCAAGAAAAACGTTCTAAGCCAATATGACTATATAGAATTTAATTGCAACTAATTCAAAGTAATTTAAATAACTTTTAAAGATGCCTTTACAGAGTATGATCTTCTTGAGGTTATCTTGAGATGATTTCGGGGCTTTTTAGTGTCCCCGCGGCCCGGTCCTCGACCAGGCCTCCACCCCCAGGAAGCAGCCCGTGACAGCTGACTAACACCCAGGTATCTATTTACTGCTAGGTAACAGGGGCATAGGGTGAAAGAAACTCTGCCTATTGTTTCTCGCCGGCGCCTGGGATCGAACCCAGGACCAAAGGATCACAAGTCCCGCGTGCTGTCCCCTCGGCCGACCGGCTCCCCTATGATATGAGAATATCTACTCTACAGGAGTCAAATTCACACAGCAGCTTATCTTATAGCATTTGGTGCAGAGGCATTGGAGGAAAGTAACTCTTCTAAAATTCTGGAAATCATAGTACTCGACCAAAAGATGCACAACAGTAAACGGAAAAAGAAAATTTCAACAGAAACACAACGTCCTTACATCAAGTGGCCATGGGTTAATCTGGTGTGGTGAAAACATAATCTGGCTAATGAAGTGTCCCAGTTCTTATTCATGTAATATGTGAAAGATAAATAATTTTTCATGTCTCTTAATTTATTGCAGGTTGTTAACCACCTTTCCTTCCAACCAATGTGTACAGCATGAATAATATTTGGGTAAAAATTTGAATATGAAATAGACTTTTGGAGCAACAGGACAAATGTTAATGGCCTATTTAGCTGCTGAATCTACTAGTTTATGTTGCCTACAGTATATGAATGGGTAACCAACAAACCTCTTGATTTTTGTGTCTTCTGAAGAGATGATGTACTCTATGTTTAATTTCTATTACTATGGAATTAGAAGGGTAAAAGGGGCAACAACCATTAGTAAACAACCATAACATAGATTGCCAATTAATTAACGAAGAGCAGCATTTGGAATAAGGTACAGTATATGAGAAGGGTCTCTTGACAAAGGCATCACTGAAAATGCCTACAAATCATTCTGCTGTTAACCTATTATAAACAACCTATTATATCAAGTTCAGACTTGTTATTAGCTTTATTCACAATAAGTCAGATTCAGAAAAGTATGTACAGTTCTGTAATAAGAGATTTCATGAGCTGACTGCCAGAAGAGCTCTTCTTTTGTTCTGATCTAGCAGTTGCATCAACTGGTGAACGAGATGAATTCAGTCTGTATTTAGGTTATATATGTGAGAGTCAATGCCTTCATAATGATTGACGAGAGCACTATCTTAGCTTTGCCAAGTTCTACAGCAGGTGCAAAATAAAGGTTGAAAGGTACTCAAAATTTAACAAAATGAGTAAACTATATAAAATGTATTGAAATGTTAGACGAACAGCAAAGATATGTTCAGTTAAATATGGGAAGGTCAACTTTATGTGACATTTAATTTTTGTTTATTTTATATTGTTAGAGAAAGTGCTAATATCATGAGAGCAAAGTGCTTGGCACAAACAACTTGTTAAATTAAACTAGGTTATGTTTAAATGGTACGAGCACACACACAGTTGCAGCTGTTAAAAGCATGCAAGTAGTTATCCAAAGAAGACACCAAGCCGGGAAATCTATGTAGCAGCAGTTTTTAAGATTATATAAAGCTAACACATTAAATTGTTGTACAGTATATTACTCTATTCTGATAATTTTGTAATGTCAATTCTACTAAAGAACATCAAAGTCCAAAGATATTTGGATAATATATACAGTAGTTTACTGTATCTTCCAATGAAATGAAGCAAATGAAAAAAAAATGAGGTCTACTCTAGCATCTAAGATTTTAATACAGTATTTTATAGTTTTAATGCTGAAGCATTTGCCTTGAACTCTACCCTTTGTTTTTTCAATGTGTTGCTTTAACTCTGAAGACTTCATATGAAAATGTTAAAAAATATCAAGTTTAATCTGGGATAGAAAGGAATGATCCCAAATATCGTGAATTTAATTTCTGGTTTAGATCTATGAATATGCAGAATAAATTAAACTGTGAAACAAAATTAAGTTCCACATTGGAGATAATTTAATCACCTAAAAATAAAATTAATACAAACGCAAACAGGACTTAAATTACAATGTAATGAAGAAATTTTATTTCACTTAATCTCAATACAGTACTAGTTTATAATGTTCTTGTATAGCCTATTCTTTCAGCGGGGTTTGGTAATTCTTGATAAAAGTCAATATGCCACTACCAAATCTTCCATCCAGTTATATACTTGAATAAGCAGCCATCTAGCTGCCTGCATTTACTGAAACCAGTGCAGACTGTAGCTGCTACTGTGTGATAACCTAATCAAAATGCTGAACTCTGCAAGTATTTAGTTATCTGTCATTGGGCCTTCATCAGAATGCATGGAAATGTTTGGTAGATTGAAGACTTGAGATACTCTGGAAGGATCTCACACACTACAGTATTATCTTCAGAGAAAAAAGTGTAAACACCAAAAATAAAGATCCTCATGGAATATTTCTCAATGGACTGTACACATTTGTGTTGCTCATGTGGCCCCACAAAATGAGGTGATTTGATGAAATAACTATGCCCAAGCTCACCACCAAGTGCCGTCGGGACTGTGGGGGGAATAGCCTCGGCTACCATCGTCTTTTATACGGTCACAGTTGGTCAAGTGGTTAAGGTACCAGATACGCCAGTTGCATAGTGTCCCTGGCTGTCAGGGTTCGAGTCACTTCTGGGGTGTGGAGTTTTCATTCGCATATATGCTTCGGGACCATTCAAGCTTGCTCACATTTGTATTGCTCACGTGGCTCCACTAAAATGAAGTGATTTGATGAAATAGATATGACCAAGATTACCATCAAAATGCTGCCGGGGGTAGGGGGGGGGGGGTTCAAATAGCTTTGGCTATCACCTCCTTATGTGCGGTCACTGATGGTTGAGTGGTTTAAGGCACCGTGACACCAGTTGCAATATGCTCCTGGCGGTCTGGGTTCGAGTCACTTCTGGGTGTGGAGTTTTCATTCATTCATTCATTCATTCATATATATATATATATATATATATATATATATATATATATATATATATATATATATATATATATATATATATATATATATATATGTCGTACCTAGTAGCCAGAACTCACTTTTTGGCCTACTATGCAAGGCCCGATTTGCCTAATAAGCCAAGTTTTCCTGAATTAATAAATTTTCTATAATTTTTTTCTTATGAAATGATAAAGCTACCCATTTCGTTATGTATGAGGTCAATGTTTTTTTATTGGAGTTAAACTTAATATAGATATATGACCGAACCTAACCAACCCTACCTAACCTAACCTAACCTAGCTTTATAGGTTAGGTTAGGTTAGGTAGCCGAAAAAGTTAGGTTAGGTTAGGTTAGGTTAGGTAGTCGAAAAACAATTAATTCATGAAAACTTGGCCTATTAGGCAAATCGGGCCTTGCATAGTAGGCTGAGAAGTGCGTTCTGGCTACTAGGTACGACATATATATATATATATATATATATATATATATATATATATATATATATATATATATATATATATATACAGTATGTATATATACAGTATGTATATATATATATATATATATATATATATATATATATATATATATATATATATATATATATATATATATATATATATATATATATACACACAATTTATTATTTTTTACACAAAGAAATCCCATTAGCATAATGAATCAATGAGAAAAGCAACTGGAGCCATGAGGATTCAAACCTGCAACCTGGGTACTCTCAAGCACATGCCTTCAGCACTGAACCATCCTACACTAATAAATAACGTAACCTGGTCACCATACAATCCACTCAATCCACTTAGGGGTCTTGAGGCATAAAACTGGTTTCGGGCTCAATGCCTCAAGACCCGTTATGTAATTTTATGATGTGTAATTTTAGTGCAGCTATGTCAATTCACTAAAGAGATATTGTTCAAAGACTTTGCCCTCTCCCCTCCAAACGGAAGTGATAAAATGCTTCTAATATCCACCACCAGGGTCTACGCAATCCAATGACAACAGGGACCTCCCTTGTCCTATCATATAAAAAACTGGAAGTTTCAATCTGACATTCAACATCATTCCCCTTTTACAGTATTTACAAGGGTACCAATCAAATAAACATAAAAACCATAAGATTTTCATATGAAAACCATAAGATTTTCATATGAAAACCATAAGATTTTCATATGTTTATTATGAAATATATTATTATGAAATATATTATTATGAAATATATTCTTATGAAAACCATAAGGTTTTCATATGAAAACCAATTAAACCCATCCTTATGGGGATACCTAATAAAACTGATAATAGCATAATACTGCTGGTAACAATGACTAACAATGCCATGCAAATTCAAGAAGAACAAAAATTTTACTACCAAAAATATTTTAATTCCAGTACAATACTGTATCCGTGTTTTTGCCCCATGTAATACGGCAAAATGCATAAAATAAAGCTGCAACAGTGAAAATTTACTGTGTATGCTGTATTCACATTTCAACTAGTTAAGAGTAGATTAACATTTGCAGAATGTTATTTATTTATAGCAACCTTTTTCTACCAAGTTATATTTTTCATAACAGTCCACTCGGTGTAATAACTTCCTCAATGCTGTAGTATACTGGAACTCTGGCTATTGAATATTTATATATTTTTATCACATTTATATAGAAGTACCGAGTTCATCAATCCATTACAAAATCCAGTAATTTATACGTTTTTTTTTCTCCATACATTTGAAATGAAGGCCCAAGAACAATGATATAACACTTACCGAAAATGCCAGCATGTTGATGTGAATATTGCATGAGTGAAGCAACTGCCTTCTGCATGCACTAAAAAAAAAAGTGTGAAAAGAATAAAGACTGCCTTTGGATGTGAAAGAGCCATAAAATATTGCATTGAAGATATAAACTAAAATACAATACTGAAAACAGAAATACCTTTAAGACCCTGAAACACCCAAGTAGATCAAATTATTTCTGTCTGATAGTTATAAAAAGGATTCGAAAGACTGAGACAGAGCAAAACCTTACATGTTATTACGAAGCATCCTAAAAGCATAATAGGAACATGGCTTTTAAACTCTTTTAAAACTTCCAAAAACTTTCCATGTGGTATTATATGTTAATGAATCTATTACATATTACAGTATATACAAAAAGTACATAATAGCACACTGACTCTAGCACACTTGGTAAACATTCTCTGCTGAATGTTTTACATTCTTCTTCAAGTAAACAAAATTATAATATGTATCATAGTAGAAACAAATGATCAAATGAATTAGACAGCATATTTTTCGTCCAGTGTGGCCTTCTCCCACAGCACATCACAAATCAGCAGCAAACATGCCAAACTAGTTCTTTGAGAGTGGAGTTTTGGAGCATAACTTGGCACTTTCGCTTGTTAACGACACAGTATGGCGTCCAAAATTTAGTAGACGAACGTTCGGTAATGACGCAGTATGACGACAAAAATTCTAAAATTTGGCCAGCTTTCGGCTTGGCTTTGGGAAGGGCACGCCGCGGTGTTGAACTTTATATGCATATACTCCTGTAGGGAATTTTATTGCGAACACATTGCAATAAAAGACCTAGGACAAGAATTGAGGTAACAAAGTTAAAAAAAAAGAGTTTACCCATTTTATTGCTCTTGAGCACTCACTGCTAACGTGCTGTCACTTTCTCTGTTTGCTGCGGGTGGTATGCCTCGCTTTTGGACTTTATATGTTAAAAGAGTACCTGTAGGGAATTTTATTGTGAATACATTGATACAAAAATGAAAGACCTAGGACAAGAATTGACGTAACAAAATTGAAAAAAGAGAGTGAAAACCAAGATTCAAAAACCGTGCGCTACCACAGAATGCGAGGTGCACTTTGGGGTGGCCTGGCACTCGATCGCCCCGTGAGCAAAAGTGATAAGTCTTGTTACAGTTGAACAGTTTTTCTTTGGTAGACTAGTCCTTTGTATAAGACTTATCACACTTGTGTTCAGTGGTCAGCCCTCCAACATATATGTACTGTAACGCATACACGACTACAACTGACTGCCATAAACAATTTAATTAGGGTGTTAAAACAAGGAATAAAGTGAGAAAATGAGGTAAGAATTGGATATGTTTTGACTGCAGTGGACTGAGGAAAGTAACCCTGTCAGGCACATGTCACAATACAAACAATATTATAAATATCATTTGCATACATTCATCTTTTTTTTTTTTTGCGTGTATGCGTGTGTGTGTGTGTAATTACCTCAGCTGTAACAGGATGAGAGCTACGCTCGTGGTGTCTCATCTACCCAGCACTCTGTCATATAACGCTTTGAAACTAATGACGGGTTTTGGCATCCACCCGTGCGTGCGTGTGTGTCTTCACACAAACATACATGCTTACCTAGGCCTAATTGTTTTGTGCTTCACATGGTTGGGATTTTATACTAGTGCTATATATTTTAGAACTGGCCTGACATATGCTATGTACAATGTTCAGAATGATTTCTTGCTTACGTTTCTAAATGTTTCAATAAAGTCTAATTATGCTTTGTAGTTATAAGAAAATAAAAACCACTGGCTATTTTCAGCACTGCACACCTTGCCTACCAAGCCTAGTAGTGTAGTTCTGGCTGTTAGGAATGACACAAGTACTGTATTTTAATATCCCTTTGTCTTACCATGCCTGCAGCCATTTGCTGTCCTTTCTTCTTGTTATTCTCCTCAACAGCTTAGCACCATCTACAAATAATGACTAATGAAACCACATTCTCAGGAAGGCTATTTATGTAGATCATGAACAGAGAGACATCCAGTACTGATCCTTGTTTGACTCTGTCATCTTTTTGAGAGATAGGTTTCCCCTACAATACCAAGTTATCACTTCATTACAAAGTTTGTTTTCTTAGGGTGCCCTACCATTCTCTTCCTGATAAATTTCTCTAGTTATTTGCATGGAATGTATGTTTGTAGGACCAGTTTGCAGTTTAGAACTTCTTGTCCACATCGTTTCTTGAATATTGATAGTGCATTTGCCTTTTTTCAGACTTCTGAGACTACCCCAAGATTCTAATGTCTAATGCAAAGCAGACAACTACAAGGTTCACAGAAAGTAAATAAAATGATAACATGAAGCAAATGATCCACCCTGCAGTTAAGTCATACACTCACTAGTAACAATTGACCATCACCAGGTTGAAACACACCCCTGGAAACACAACCGAAACCGTCTGTGTTTTCCGCTTGTTACAACTTGTAATAAAGGTGTTACATTTTGGCTTAACGTATTTATGACGTATTAGAACTTTATTACAACTTGCTATATTTGGTTGTTATAACTGGTTAGGAAGTGTTGAAACTTGTTCGAACCGTTGACCAACGTCGTAGCTTTCGGTGTGTGTTTGGTGGGACGGGAGCTGCAGGCTCCAAATGTAACAAAAAAAAAAAACTGATATAAATGTGGAGGTTCAGGAAACCACTGAACTTCTCCAGAAAGAGGTGTTTCATTACATTCAATAGTGGTTTTCTGGATGGGGCTGAATAGTGTCTTTGGGCTTCAGACATGAAACCCTACCCAGGGCAACACAAGCCTGATGGGAACCAGAGACACTGATCAGGTAACAAGCCACCAGGATCCTACAAGACCTCCAACATCTGTAAGCCTCAGATATCAGCTCAAGACTAATTACAATAGTACAGTACACACACAAATCACAATAGCGTGATGCATCAAATGAACAAATCCACAAGGACCGTGACGAGGATTCGAACCTACGTCCGAGATCATCCCAGACGCTGCCTTTATCAACTGAGCTACGACATGGTCAAAAAGAGTTGAAACCAAATTCTACTGAAATTACTGGATCCTGCAGCCTCTCCGAGACACAAACCAGGGTTTTACATAACTCCCCCCTGCACTCGAGCTATGTCAATAGGCCGTTCTCCCTTACTTCATTACACACACAAATCACAATAGCGTGATGCATCAAATGAACAAATCCACAAGGGCCGTGATGAGGATTCTCTAAGTGGTTGGAGCCATAAACTTTTAAACATCATGGGGTTATGGAAAGACCACAGGCTGACCTAGATCCAATGATGCTGCAAACAACCCGAAACAAATGAACCTCTGGAACAGGGGACTTAAAGAGACTGGATCAACAAACAAATGCATCCCCCACAGCAGGCCAGGTCTTGAACAAGGACAGACAAATAGCTCCAACTGGATATGACAAATGCTGCACCTTAAGCTTTAACAAACCAAGAAACAAGAACTAAAGGACCCCTCAGAAGCAAACTGTCTTATTCTTCACCTGAAAAGAAGAAGGCTGCAGACAAAGAACTGCCTACCAGGCCNCTAGGGATACAAATTAAAGAAACAAGCTTATGGTAGTTATTCAAAGTTGTAAAGGTAAACAAATAATGAATAAATCAACCCAATCTAATCAAGATCAAAAGTTTATGAAAGTTGCAAAGTTACCTTCAAAATAGCTAAATTTAAAACCGAGAATAAAAATGAATGACTATATTGCAAAAACCCAAAATGAACACATGCTGGGGAAAAACCTAATGAGAATGACGATTATCAAACCACACATCAGAATATGGAGAAATTATAATGTTTCAGGCCATCCTGGACCATTATCGTGTCGAAAAGTATAGAGAAGCTGAAGCAGAGATAAGGTGACAAGCTTCTGTATGTAATGGTTGACTTGACAAGTAGCACATTAGGGTAACAGATTAATGAGGTTAGTAGTAACAGACAAGCAGTGTGAAATTATAAGAATATCATGTCAAAGACTACCTATAATGGCAGAACGAGTAAAGAATATTGATAAAGAACAGGAGAAAGATGTGGTAATGAAGCAGAGGCAAAAGAAAGCTTGAAACTGAGAAATAGAACAAGTTACAGAAAATGGTTAAACTGCATTGAATATTGTGACTGACACGACTAAGACCAAAGAAAGTAAAGCTGCAATGGTAGGTGGTGTCCCAGAAAACAAGCAGAGGGGCAGTCGGCAAACTGCTAGAAAAAAGGAGTAGCAACTCGTTCCTTGTACAATCACAATCCCTTAGAAAATCCAGTTTCCTTGATTATACCCGAGTATACCTGGAGTGGATTCTGGAAATTCTACTTCCAAAGCCTAGTTTGGGGGCCAGGCTTGACTTGTAACTTGGTCCATGGGATTATACAAGATATTTACTAACACACCAGGCTCAGCACCATTAAAAACAAAAAAAAATTGTCAAAGTTTTCCTACTTTCAAAATACCACAGTAACCATAAGCACTTTTTATTTTTTATTTTTTGTTAAGTTAAAGCAAGTAATGCAATTACATGTTAGTATAATTAAATTATTTCAAGTAAAATACATTTTGAAAGAGAAAATGCTGATGGGATTTTTTACAGATTGCACACCCAATGACACCATACCCAACTCAATAAATAATTAATAATGCAAAAACTATTAAAGATATCTTGATAATTTTCATGTATGCTTAAGTTAAACAGTAAGAAGAGAAAAAATGAACACTTACATATAGGAGACAAGCATTCATCATCATCTAGCAGGTCACTGTCGTCATTTCTGATCTTCCTTGTTTCAACATTTGCAGTTTCACATTAGATAAGAAAAACTGCTAGAAGTATCCTCTGTGTTGGGTTGGTATGTATGACAGGAGGGCATACTATTCTTTGAGCTTGTCCTGGTTAAGTTACCAGGAGGCGGGATACTCAGGTCGGGGATTTTCAACACAAGTGTTTGCCTTCTCGTTCAAGTACTGTATTATGACCTGACAAAAGTGAGGATTGGAGGAATACATTTGTTCATATGAATATTTTGGCCATGGTGGCTTTTAGCTAGGTATGTTAGTAAATGCCTGCTTTGGGAAATTATGGATTAAGGTTTTATAAAGAACTGGGATGATATGAGTGATTGTGGTTATATGATATATGAGGTCATTTGCAGGAGAGTGAGTAAGTAATTAGCAAAAGAAGGCACCAAGCTGGGAAGACTATGTATCACAGTCTGTGTCGTTAGATATTCAAAAGGTGCTAAATATCATTCAGGATGCCAATATGAGAACAAAATGACATAAGGCATGAGATACCAAAGGTATCTGATTCACCAAGGATTCTATCATGGGACAAGTGACTCGGAGACATTAGGAAAGCAAGACATAAGATCATCCTGAAAATTGGAAAATTCTATAGAGAGATGCATGATGCAGTTTGGACAATAAGGAACAGGGTGGAGTTCCATAAAGTGCTTTGAGTTAAGTGAATGGGGCCAATATGCAACCTAGCCAGAGCTATTTCCCACATCTATTACAGTGGCAGGAAGGTCAAGGGGGTTAAGTCACCTTTAAGATTGCCCAGTTTGTTACCTGTAATGCCAGACTAATGACCCTGCTAACAATCATGGATCACAGAATTAATAACTGGGCAGTGGTTTTAGGAAGTATAGTGTTATATACAATCTGGAATCTTGTATGGAATGGTTATTAGTGGGAGAAAAGCTATGAGATTGGATTTAATATGAACTGATCATACAATAGAACTGATTTTACAAGACTGAATGATTGACAAATGATTGTGTCAATCACCATTGACACAATGATGATTTGACTTCCCTAAAAATGCAATGATTCAGTTTCTGCATATTCTTTTTTACTCTTTAAGTAGTCCCATTACAAAACATTCAACACTTACCATTCGTCTGTGACAAAACTAATGACATGGCCAACCGGCAACAGACCTTATTAGTAGTCTCAAAAAATGCTTTGGAAGCCAGGGAATAAAGATGTCTCTTACTAGCATTATGATGAAAAACAAATCTTTAGTATAAATAATACCGGGTAAGAAGGTCAATGGCTGAAGAGAGCAAAGGGATGACAACAATGTTGAGAAACACAAAGTTGCGAAGTAGACTGGAAATACTGTTTTACCTATACACTGAAACATTATCTCCAAATGAACTTTAATTTAGCTTTTATGCATACCAGGTCTAATGTTTGAGGATGCTACACAAAGGTGAAAAGAAACACCACAATTAGAAATAAAGTAAAATATTTATTTGTACCTGCATTTTTCAGTACTGGTTTAATTCTTAACTAAAAACTGGAGTGTAAACTGAAGACTGTGAAGAGCAGCATTTTCCTGACCACCACAAAGTAGTAACAGCATCATTCAACTAATCATTCGTGGCAAAAACACGTTCTTCAACTGCAGACCATAGCTTAACCTTCTTGTGTTCCCATTCAACCATTACTGATGTCAGCTACTTTAATTTATTTATTCATATAATATATATATATATATATATATATATATATATCTATTCTATATTATATATATATTTTATATCTATATATAATATATATATATATATCATATATATATATATATATCTATCTCTATATATATATATAATATATCTATTATATTATATAATATACATATATATATATATATATATATATATATATATATAATATATATATATATGCAGTATATATATATGCAGTATATATATATATATATATATATATATAATATATATATATATAATATATATATATCTACGTACATATCTAATATATATATATATGTTATATATATACAATTATATATATATATATTATATACCCAATATAAAATATTATATTTTATATGTTTTCAGACTCCACTGCAGCACTGCAGCATTTTAAAAGATGCATCCCATGTCATTGCTACACTCTTCAGAAAACAACAATTTTTAGTGAACTACAAATGTATTCATTATAATGGCCAGTCTCTAACTTCAAACACAACTCATTCACAAAAGAAATCCATTGTGTAATTTAGTTTCATTTTGAAGATTACCTTTTAAAGAACATTTGTAAAATATATATATTTTGCTACCTTTATACACTATATGAAAATCACATAATGGACACAAATATTTAATTTTAAATATGAACACCAGATTTTACAACAAAATTTACAAATTTATTATAAAGATAGAAATCCATTGTTGGGGAAGGCAGGTGAAGGAATAGGCATGAGAGAGAGAGATGAAGTGGGAGGTTTGGGCTGTGACAGTCATCTTGGCAGTAATAGAAAATGCCACAGTAGTATTAATGTGTGTGAGATGAAGTTGGAAACAAGAAGGAAAGAGAAAGGATAGAAGGTTGTGGAGAAGGTAAAGTAGGCAAAGAAAAGAGGAGGAAGAGGCAGAGGGAAAGGAAATAAGATTAGGTGAGAAAGCACCAAAGGAAGTGGATACAAAGTTAACATAAGGAATAAGAGGAGTGAATGGAGATAGAAGTTGAACAAAAGAGAAAAATTTGTACAAGTTGAAGTAGAATTCACATAAATAATAAAGGGATGAGAGCATACCAACAAAAATATAAAGGAAAGGGTCATACCAACATGTCCTCACGAACACACACACACACACACAGTCCTCACAGCCATGATGAAAGTTCCTGATCAAACAACTCTTCCTAGTATCATTTGCGACTACAGATAATAAAAAAATAAATGGAATTGAAAATAAACACGAAAGGTCTAATATTTTTTACAAATATTTTTTATAAGAATATGAGATTTATTGCAGTTATATTAGCATTTACAACCAAACAATTCCCAAGTCTATGCAAGTCACCAATATAAGTGGATAAGGCTAGTATCAATGATGTTGGAATTACACATTTCAAATATTGAAAATATCTACAGTACTGTACTTGTATTTTCATTGCTAAATTTACATACTAAAAAATTCTTACACCACAGATATCATGAGTACATGCTGTCATTAATAGTTATAACAATTATAAATATAAAAAACAATAAACCTAGAAAACCAAGCACATATTTATTATAATAAGAATATATTCAGCAAACTCATTCAGCCTGCATTCTTTCCCAAACTGTACATCAAATATCAGCAGAGCAAAATTAGAAGTATTTATATACCCTGTGGTAGAATTAAAATAAAAATCTCAACATCAAGAATTGTGAACCTCATAATTTAACTAAACAGCTTTGACATTGATATTGGGAACAAATGGTTTTGATGCTGGAGCCAGACATGTGCATCTTAAAAGACTTTTTATCAACACATTACTGGGAATTAAAAGGTGTTTATGATAGACAATCTCGTCAAGAAGATGAGAGGCCCAGCTGTATCAGTAAATGTCCCAACTCCTCTCTACTTCCCCCATCAAGATCATACCTATTTACTCTACAGTTATCTTGCAATTGGCTGTACCGTATAGGACGGAGGAAATATAGTCATTTTACTCAGTGAAGCTTTTTCTAGCACAAGAAATTAAATTGTGAGGACTTTTAGACATCAAGTAGTATTATACTTCTAGCCTGCTGTAAATGACATGGATCAGCTGGATATGGAGTAACAGATAATCACAGATGATAAAGGCATCAAGCTAGTGATGTATTCTATTTGAAATTACAAAAAATGGAATAAGCAACATATAGGATCATGGCCTAGAATATCAAATCCACAAAGCACTTGTTTCTGACTGAAAAATTGATAGCACATTAAAATTAGTGGGACCTGACATGAAACTATGGAAAAGGTGAAGAAAATTATGCTTTTATTACATAACATTCTGCATAGCATTGAGTGGAACATCTTTAAAACTTGAAAGGCATGAATATTGTGTGGGACTTTATCTACATGAGGATGTGAAATGTGTTGTGGAGGAAGATAAAGACTGGGCACACTAGTTAACAGCTGAACCCTCAATATTATTGTCTGCAGTGTGTATGAATTTCAAATATAGAGATCTGGCCCCATAGCAGCCTATAGTGTACAACATGGCTGCCAAGGTAATTCAAGAGACCAAGAATGCCTATGAATGTTTTTGCCACCAGATATTTAATTAGAATTACCTATACAAAAATGAGACTTGTCTGTACAAAATTTGGACAGTAACTGTGGTGCACATTAAAGACCACTGGGCCTGGGAGGCAGACTACAGTGAGCCAGCATGACTTACCACACAGGTCATGAGCAAGAGCTCCTGCTGGGAGCCCTGTCTTCCTTTGGTGAACTTACACACTCCACCAATTCCCTACAAGAGAACAATGCAAGCAATGCCACCTGCATATCCTACTCTGATTCTAATACACCATTCTCCACTACCGGTACTGTACTCTCCTCTCCTCCTACAATCTCCTCCTCACCATCAGTTCTGGTCCGTTTCTGTGGTGGTGGTACACCCTCAGCCCCACTAATAATCTCTCCAGTGTCCGTAACCCCCTCAGTTAATTCTGCCCCTTCCTCAATTTCACTCTGCGTCCGTTTGCGACCATTGGTTAGTGGAGTTGCTGCTGTAGTGTCTAAATCTGAGGATTCACTATTTATTTGAGGCTCATCATGTGAAGCGTCTCCATTTGGCTGAGGCACCAATGTCGTTTCTTCTGTCTGTTCTGCCTCATTATTTAGTTCACTGCCTACATCTGAAATAACCTGGGCACTACTGTCATCAGTTGGTTGTGTGTCTGGAGTCTGAGTGAGTGCTAACTGAGCATTCAGTTGAGTAATGCGCTCCTTAGCTTGTCGTAGCTGCTGCTGGAGGTAGTAAATGGTCCCCTGCATACCCTCTGTATCTTCATCCATCTCCAGCAAGAACTCGTCCAATTCTGCAAAATTTACGAAGAAGTACTACTAGCACTACATTAAGTTTTCCATGAGCACTGAAGCACTACCCAAGCCATAACACATATTCACAGATTAACAAGAGTTAATTTGATTGAGGTAGTGCAAAATATAAGAATGAATGACAAAACTGATAGCTCACTAGTTGTGGGGGATCAAATGAAAATATTTATTGAGAAATCTGTAGTGTCTGTGATACAATATGACATAGGAAACACAAATTATTAAATCATTTAGAAGTTACAAGGACAGTTCTATACAAGAGAATGCACCGAAGCATTAAAAACTTTACATACGGGCTATCTGTGTGGATGTCTGGAATTTGGGGGTAGGTGGTGATAGAGGGGGGAAGGGGGGTTTATTCACCTAGTTGTGCTTGCGGGGGTTGAGCTCTGCTCTTTCGGCCAGCCTCTCAACTGTCAACCAGCGATCAATTTTTTTTCACCCCCCCCCAGGAAGCAGCCTGTAACAGTTGTCTAACTCCCAGGTACCTATTTCTGCTAGATAACAAGGGCATCAGGGTGAAAGAAACTCTGCCCATTTATCTCCACCACTGCTAGGGATTGAACCCCAGTCCCCAGGATTACAAGTCCTGAGTGCTGTCCACTCAACCACCAGGCGCCCCTGTAATTACCCAAGTGTAATTACAGGATGAGAGCTACGCTCGTGGTGTCCCGTCTTCCCATTACTCTGTTATATGATGCTTTGAAACCACTGACAGTTTTAACATTCGCCGCCACCTCATTTGTTCCAAATGTCTACCACTGTTAGCAAAAAGAGAACCTTATAATCTTTTTTTTGCACCTTCATATCCTTAGCTTGTATTTATGACCTCTTGCTCTTGAAGTTGCAGGTTTAAAGAATTCCTCATTGTCAATTTTTGTCAATTCCTGTTACTATTTTGCATATAGTGATCATATCACCTCTTTTTCTTCCATCTTGTAGCTTTGGCCTGTTTAACACTTCTAGCCTCTCTTCGTAGCTCTCATTTTTCAGTTCCTGAAGTCATTTGGCAGCATGTCTTTACTCCTTTTCCAGTTTACTGATGTGTTTCTTGAGATATGGGCACCATACAACTACTGCTTATTCCATCCAATTTTAGTCTCGCAAAGGTCATGAACGGTTTCTATATTTCACCATCCATGTAATTAACACTTTCACGTCCCCGGTGGGCAGGCCGCTGCACACCCCAAGGCAGCCCAAGCGATGTTTATACTCTTTGTCAGCTTTCTTACCTAAATTTTCATTCTATGTCGTTCAATTTGGTATCAAATTGTTCGCAATATAATTCTCTAAAGGAATATTTACATATAAGAATAAACAACATTACCAATACCATAAGATAAAGTACATAAAGTAAAGAAGAGTGGCCACCTCACACCTGATGGTCCAAGTGGTGCAACATTGTCACTAGTAGAATTCATCCTCATCACCATCATGTATGATGTCATCCTCATCACCAGCATGTATGATGTAATTTTTGAGAGGCCAATCCTTATACTCAAAGCACATTAGTGACCAAATGACTACTTCATGGAACTGGAGAAATGTGAGTTTCTTGTATCAATTGTGTAGTACTTGTATAACACGAAAGCATTATGTATAATCATGTAAAGCCACAGAGAATGGGAAGACGTTGGCGTGCATTTTTAAAACAAACAGCATAATAATCGGATAATAAATGGAATTTTTAAATACAGTATGTTAATTTTGGACGGTACTGACGTCCTTCGGATACTGTAACTACGATTAT
>WNGS01066681.1:5926574-5953490 GCA_020271785.1 Procambarus virginalis | reverse complement strand
CTGGTTGCTTACAACTTAAATATTGATTTACTAAAAACTCTTTACACTAACCAATAGTTTACATTTTCAATTTAGTCGTGTTCAAACAAAATTCGTCAGTGAAGCACTTGTTCCGGAAGTGTTCGAACGTCATCAGTTGTGAGTCGTGTATAACAGCCCGTCCTCCAAACAAAGACCCAAAAGTGATTCTATGCACCCGCCAAACCCCTGTTTATGCATGAAAAACGGTTTACACACGACTCACAACTGATTTCGTTCGAACACTTCCGGAACAAGTGCTTCACTGACGAATCTTGTTCGAACCACAACGCTATAAATGCTTCACCCACGTACCGCAAATACAAATAATCGCCAACAGAACCTAAACACCTAACCTAACCTAAGTTATGCCTATATATGCACAATATGCTAATATATTATAATATTAATTTATATTTTAGAAAATTCCCGTTTTGAATGAACAGCATGTAAAAATGTGTGAATGCGTCTGTGGGGTCGACCGCTGGATGTAATGGATGGGTTGTGTATAAACCTGTTTCATTCATAAACGGGGTTTGGCGGGTGCACGGAACCACTTTTAGGTCTTTGTTTGGAGGACGGGCTGTGCATTGTTCAACCCGTCCTCACACCAACCAGTCCTCGACTCAAGTCCATTCCATCCAGCGGTCGACCCCAAAGACACATTCATCAATATTAACATGCTGTTCATTCAAAACATGAATATTCTCATATATAAATTAATGTTATTTTATATTATCATATTGTGTATATTTAGGCACTGGTTAGGTTAGGTTAGGTGTTTAAGGTGCTTCACTGACGAATTTTGTTCGATCTTTACGCTGTAAATTCTTCACCCATGTACTACAAATACAAATAATCGTCAACAGAACCTAAACACGTAACTTAACCTAACCTATGCTTATATATGCACAATATGCTAATATATTATAAAATTAATTTATATTTGAGAAAATTCCAGTTTTGAATGAACAGCATGTAAAAATTTATGAATGTGTCTGTGAGGTCGACCGCTAGATGTAATGGACTTGAGTCGAGGACGGGTTGATTAGTTGTGAGTCGTGTGTAAAGTGTTTTTTATTCTTAAACATGGGTTTAGTGGAAGGATTAACGAACATTTGACGTTTGTTGAGGAGGACGGGTTGCACTTATTTGTATTTGCAGTACGCGGGTGAAACATTTGAAAAGAGGTGTGATTCGAACACAGGAAGAGAGCGAAGCACTGCTTAAGAAAAGTTCGAACATAATAAATTTTAAGTGTTCTTCATTGCTGAGAATGGTTGCATAAACACGGGATTTAGCTGATGGATTAATGAGCATTTAGCCTTTGTTTATGAGGTCGTTCTGTGCTAGAAGTTGCTGTTCATTCAATAATGGCGGACGAGGCATCTCACCTCACTGATAACATCCGTGTACTGGAGTAACCGGCAACTCTTAACGCGTCCAGATGACACCTGGGGAACACCGCCAGTCTGACTTCAGCAGTGACTGAGTAAGGCTGTGCCGCTCAGAGTCCTGGGACTCTCTGAGTCTTTAATTATTCTAATACGACCTGATGGAATAACGTACGCCACGATGTCCGATAGGTTTCATAGGTAAGAAGTAATATTTTATGGTGAAATGCTATTAATGTTAAAACAATTAGGAGATAAGAGCTATCTGTAAACACCAACAGATAACGTACAAGGCTGATCGAGTTTCAGTTTTTAGATATTTGCTGTAGTATTTTAAATCAAGCAAAAGTATCTGCTGTATTTTATACATGCAAATAGCGAAAATGATCGGTGTTAGCACTAAGCTAACATGTAATTACATGGCTACTGTAGTGCCAGGGGGATAAATCACAGCATTACCTAATTAGCCTAGGTTCTGTGTTCCTAATATATATAATTATTACGTAGTTAATACTTATCTGGAAAGCGTTTAGATTGTTATGCTTTGACTGTCGATAAGTAACATCAGGTTCAACTAAGCAGCCCTTTGGATAGATGGAATTTTTTGTTTACCTTTACTAGAATTAAGAATATAACAGTTACCTGGTAGTTTTGTAGTAAGGAGAGGACCTCATCTCGCCCCGACTTCTGCGTGCTAATATCACAATATTCAGCCCGTTCTCACGAGCGTTCCCAACGTCAAGAAGTATCGTACTAACGTGCCTTATCTTAACCTACCAGAGGACCCAGGAAGAGAAAACGGGACAGTGTTAGATTCGCGAGCCGCTATCATTTTCTAGTACGACAATTTTTGACCTTAGGTAGAGTATACGTCAAAGTACGACGTGTTATTAGGAGGTGGGGTTCAGTCCCTGAGCCCATTACGTGCCTCTGTAACCCTTTCCACTACCGCCCACGGGATGGGTATGGGGTGCATAATAAATGAACTAAACTAACTAAACTATTAGGAGGACTGGTTGCAATATAAATATTTTGTACTGAATAGGTTACAGTTCAGAGACCAGCCTAAAAGAGCCCACCTTCGGGTAATCCAAACTGTTTTCTTCAAGGATCATATTTACTGCGTTATCAAAGACTTACTAATGCAAATGAGCACATGACACGGTATCTAAAGCTGACACAGTGTAATATCTGAGGCAAGTGAGTGAATGTATTTAAACCTGAGAGGTGCACGTACTTGGCTTACATCTCAGACCTCGTCTATTTGGGTTTTCCATTATCGAGGAGAGGAAGCCTGTTAGGCTTGTTAACCTAGGTTAACAAAATAACCTTCCATAAGGTGCAATCTACAACAGTCTCATCTCCCATGTACCTAATTACTGCTGGGTGAACACAAGAATCAGGTGTATTAAACACCTTAACGTCTCCGTCCTGTGTGAGAATTGAACCCCGGACCTTCGAATGTGATTGAACGCGAAAGATGTTTTACTATCCTGCACAGGTTATTCTAAGCAGTTTCTCAGTAATAAGCACCATTCATTATTAGAAATCCTAATTTAGGATTCCCAGGTATTTCCGGTTTCAAGAGAGATTTGCCTTTTCCTTAGTATTTCTATGATAAGCAGTGATAATTTTTTGTCAGCTATTCATAATATTTTTGTCAGCTTATCCTAATCTTTTAGAAATAGGAAGAAAACAAATTAGTCTCAACGTTCGAATGGGTATTGGCGTTATCTTGTACGTACTCCAAAGGCTGGTCAAGGACGAAGAAGATAGGCAGCCGATTTGTGTAATTGTCCTTCTTTTGATAGGTGATGTTAGGGATAGCCTAGGTTTGGTTCTAGACAGGACTGAATAGTAACATATTACTTGGTAATTGTAAGCCAGGTCACTTTTAAGGGACGAGCTTTGTGTTTCCATGGCGCCAGATACTGCTACTGGATGTATGTACAGGTAGGCCCTACTGAACTATTTGCTGTTCTTCCAAACCATTTCTAAAAATAAAAGAGAATGCCTGTCTGTTCAAGGGAGACTTTTGGTGCTAGTCTCGCCCATTTTTCAAGATGACACATGGGTGATATGGGAGTGTCATACGCCATTTCGAGTCGGCTTCAGTGCCACCCTTTACAAAATATCGGCATCTATGGCGAACCCTCTGATTGTCATGGTCTGAAATCGAGTTTTAGTTTTCCGTAGAGTTATATTAGTTTTTCAATTGTCTGCAATATTAAATATGCTGAGTGTGGAGAGGGGGAAGGGGGGGAGAGAGAGAGGAGGGGGAAAGGGAAATATTGCAGGTCAAGGAGTGAGAGGGAAAGGAAGGAGGTGTGGTAATGGAGGAAGGAAGGAATTATCAGGGGACAGTGCCAAGCCATTACGACTATATAGCACTTGAAAGGGGTCGGGTTAAGGATTTGGGGTGGGACGGGGGAAATGAGAGAAACCCGGAAACAGCCGGATACTCCATCTAGTAAGTTCATGTGCCGGATAATTATTCTATAAAGGCCTGCTTGTAAAGTTTATTCAACACAACACATAAGCTCTTCTACGAAGAGGTTTTTTATAAGTCAAGAAGATTGCGGTGTGTAATTAAAGAAAGGTTTTAAAAGGACTTTATATGTATTACCGTAAAAGACAAATTTGCATGACACTTTCGTAAACCAGTGACGTCATTCGCACACACTGATTTATATATCATATATTTAAGTGGTTAGATTGTCAAGTTCATAGGAATGATACAAATACATAAAGGTGTAACCTTTTGAATATTATTTAATATATATATCTACATATTAGAGACTTGAACGCAGCTTTGCTCAAACATAAAAGTTCCTATATAAAGATATTTTTGAGTTGATTTAGTGAGTAGTAGGCACTTGTGTCATATTTATTGTTGACTTTAGAATCATACAGAACTCGCCTTCACATGATTGCATTTTTTTTATTATTGTTGCCGCCTGAGGCGGCTAGTTTATTGTGCACCCCATACTCATCCTGTGAGCGGTAGTGCAAAAAAGATTACAGAGGGCACAAAAGGTCTTTATCAGACCTCATCGGAGATTATTACATAAACAATTTCATCTATCTTCACACCTTATAATTACAATGTCAGCTAGTTACAGAGAATGTTCTATTTAAAGAACTGTATATTTACAGTAAGTCATTATACATTAATGGTAGGTCTTATCGCTAATACTTGTTTGAGCAATTTGGAGATATTACAGAGTCATAGAGGAGTTGCTGTTTGTTATTAGTCTTCACAATACACTACTTGTTTCTTTATATCGTATGTCGTTTATCTACTGGGAGCGAAATATTGTAAGGGATACAAGGTATTCGGTTTTATTTGGAAGATCTGATTTTGGAGTTTAATACTGCTTCTATAGAGTTTTTGTTTTTTACAAACTTCGACATGGTACTGTATTTTTAAATAGTTGAGATTAAAATCTAAAATAATTTTGTTTGTATCTACCCAATGTACAATTTCTACCCAATAAAGCGGTTGATTCGTGATTTAATGGAAAGAAATGTGTATTTGTTCTAATTTTGGTGTGGATATTGCGCACGATGTCAGTACTTCACCTTGACTGCATAGAGTTGAGGGGAAGTGCGTCAGCTGCCCTTGAGAAATTGGAGGGGGAGAGGTGGCCGCTGTTTCCCGCCA
The DNA here is from genome assembly GCA_020271785.1 of Procambarus virginalis. NCBI lineage: Eukaryota > Metazoa > Arthropoda > Malacostraca > Decapoda > Cambaridae > Procambarus > Procambarus virginalis. Next base: position 5,948,414 of record WNGS01066681.1, on the reverse strand, counting down.
CCCACCTGCCCTCGACTACTATCTGGACTCTGATGTATGTAATGAGACTTAGTGAGAACTTATTTTTTGTTGTTGGCAATGAAGATTTCTATATTATAGGGCAAATGCAGTGAACTTTGTTTCCTCTTAGGCTCCTCTCTGATAAGGATGTGAAAAGGTATCATTGTAAATTTTGTTGAAACCATAATCTGTGTATCGAATCATTGCTCATTTGCGACAGAATTCATAGCATATAGCTGCATTTATTTACTAAGACGAGAGGTCATATATAAGCCATGTTAAATTTAGGCAGTTATGATATGCTGATAATATCTCATCGTGTTTACATATTTAATGAATAGTGTGTCTGAACAATAGAACTTTATTTTCATTATTATCTTAAAACGAAATCATAAGCATTGATATCAATCTTTTTGAATTGTTACCTTCGTATTTTGAAGCCTAGTCAGTACTATTACTAGGTGTAATTACTCTACCGATACTGTATCTAGTTCTGTTGCAGGATAATTTATATAAATTTAGTAATGATCAGCTGGTGACTGAATTTAATGAAATATTTAACATGACGCGTTATAAGGTAATACATGTAGTTGTATAGTGGCTGTGAGGGTGTGGCTGATCTGCCCCGGGAAGCCTTGTGGGGGACAGCTTCCGCCCAGGTAATGACTAACCCACGATGTTGGGAGACCCACCTGCCGCTGATCCTGACGTGCTCGTTACACATTCCTTTGTCCTGCTTACTTGCCACATTACTCTGAAGCTATTCCACACGCGTGCTAGAATGTAAGCATAGTTTGGGTCAATATTAGCTTTCATTATCACTAATATACATCGTTCTTTTCTGCAACCGAATTAGTAAACATGTATAATGAACCATCTCGATTTGGTTTCCGTTTTTAGATATTTTTTTTTACCTGTATTTTAGGGTTTCTAGCTATTATTTGTAATCATTTTATAATGATCTGAAGAAACGTTATGTCACTAATTGTGCCTCTGATGAAACACCGCTAAGCTTAGCTTAAACCTTCTGTGTATTGTTATTAATGTATTCATTATTGTGATATGTTTAGCATTCCTGCTGGGTCCCCGGAACAGGCATGCTGGGGAAAAAATATTATTACTGTTAAGTGATGTGTAGTGTTTGTATAGGTTTTCCAAGTACATTGTCATGTCACAAAAAAATAATAATTTATCATATTTAAAAGTATATAAAACATATGTTGTAGAATGCTGCAGTCCCTGTAGGGAGAAGAGCGGGACTTCCGCAACCCCTCAACCGTTCTCTTAAACAAAGGTTAGGTTCCTGACTCCAGCCTAGTGTGATGTGACGTGTTCGTGATATTTTAATATCTTCCCCTTACCAGGTAAGCGTAGCTATATGCTGATGGAGACTCATTATTAGGTGTAGATTTTAGAAGTAAAATATAAAACAAATTTGAAAGCAAATTGTGCTAGAGGCTACGCATTTCCACTTTTTTTTTTACCCGAATTTGCCAAGAGGGGTAAAATTCCATAATTCAGTATTCTGCCGTATCTTGTGGCCTCAATGAAGACAGGAAGCTGACGGCTTGTCAAAGGTTCTCCCATTTATTCGAATGTTTTTATCCAGTTGGATTTTGAACAGCAATGTTTTGGTATTTACGGCTTCGGCGGGTAAGCGGTTCCATTGGTTTATAACTATGGGTGAAAAAGCTTGTATTCGTTGCTCCCTTTATGTGTGCCATTTGACGATTTAAAGAAGTGGTCTTGATCCTCTAAATTGTTCAGTATCTTAAGTTTCGATCAGATCAGCCGTGTCATGTCTTGGTTTGCAGTGTTGTTAACTCTGTGGCCCTCAATCGTTCCTGGTATGAGCCAAATTAGTTCTGGGATGATTTTTGTCACCCGGTGTTGAACTTTCTCCAACGCAGATATGTCGTTCTGAACATGAGGTCTCCATGATTGGATACAGTAGTCCACGTATGTTGTGGAAGGCAATAGAGATTTGTACAGTTGAATAAGTTACCGTCTTTTCCTAGAAGTCAAAGGTTCGTTTGACTATTCCGATTTGGAAGTTTTTTTTTACTGAAGCTCCCACTTGTGCAACTCAATGATTGGTGGATTCTGACTCCAAGGTCCTTTTCTTCATCAATCTGCTGCAAGGTAATGATTTGGTAGTTGTGCATAGTTATGCCCCACATGCATGGTCTTGCATTTTTTTTTATTAAACAGCATTTGCCAGTCTTCCGACCATTGTAGATATCTTTGTATGGCCTCAGTATCATCTTCACTTCCAATTTTGCAATAAATCTTGGTGTCATCTGTAGATTTGATGATGTGGTTTGTAATATTCTCAACGTTCTGAATACATCGTCATTGATGTATATGACAAAAGGCTCAGTCTCAAGATGTGGAACCTTGTGGTACCCCACTTACCACTTTTCTCCAATCAGATTCATTTTCATTTAGGACGTCCCTTTGCTTTCATTGTTTTATCCATTGTTATATCCATTCTAGTACGTTCACTTTACAAATTAACAACTCACCTTAATGAGAAAATTGGCGAAAATAAAATAAAAAGAATTGTATCCTCTTTGAGGAATCCTCTTCGACGCTGATACCGAAGTATGAAATACTTTATCGCCAATAATTCAGTATTTTGGGATTATTGTATATTGTCATGTATTTTAACGCTCGTTTTTCACACCTGCAGCTTAATTTTGTAATCAGCGGGTGTTCGCTGTAAATTGCAGTGACATCATACCAGGAGTCAAACGACGGTGTGCTCGTATAATTCCGTGTTAAGAATGGCCGATCGAGATGATGTACAGGTCATTATTATGATATTGACAATTATTATTCTCAATTCTAGAATCCCTGATACAATTGGGTAGTCATATTTGACATTGTAATTATATAATATGGACACGGCAGTATTTGACCTTATACAGATGGTCGCGTTACACCATGTACAAACTATAAATACATTTTGAGTAAATTATTTTCGCTACTCTATATGACAAAGCTGTTCTTAAAACATTCCAAGATATTCGCATCACCGACCCAGCCAGATTATTCCACTCGCCTCAATTGCCAACTTTTCTTTTTAAAATTGTCCTATTTGAATCCATTATTAAACGTTCCTCATTGCGAGGTCATTGATACGATCTGTATATATTTCTTCATATTGTATAGGATAACAAATACCAGCTTGCAGATCATAAATGTGTTACCGAAGGCCTAATATACTACAGACGTTTTCGAACATAATATAATGATCCTAGTCACAAAGACACGACTGTATGTACTATAGGGAAAAGCCATCACTATAAAAAAAAAGAAATTGCATGATAAAAGACAATCTGCATAACAATTACAGGACAAAAGGGAGTGTGTGGGGGTGAAGGACACGAGTTTGGCCAGGAAGCAGTGATCCACCTTCCCTTTTGTCTGGGCGGAAGAGACATGACGCGGGACGAGAGGTAATCCCCCTTCTACAGGGGCGGTTAGGGTGTATGTCTATATGTTTGCTTTTAAGTAAGTAACGTTTGTATACGTTAATATTTACGAGTATCTGTTGTTCATGTTACAATTATTGGTTTGTTAATTAATTTATTTGTCTATATTTGTGTACAGTGCATTTAACTATGGTTACAAATGCAGGAAGAACAAAAGCGAATTAGTAACCAACTCCGGCTAGAGGTGCAGCAGGCCCGTTACTCTGTCATGGTGACTGCCTGACCCGGGTGGGGGGAGATGTTATGGTGGTGCTGGCCTGCTGTAGTAGTGTTGTGGAAGCTTAGTGAAGTGACCGGGAAAGAATGCAGAAACCCTAACCCTCTCCAAGACCTAGCATGATGCATATATGTTGTACACATTAGGCATAAGATTGCATATATTAGGCTAAATTTGCTTCTATCAAGCTTAAGAGTGGTTAGGTTGTTGCGGTTTTTTCAAATCCTCTTTAGGAAATCAATAGTATAGCCTCTCAGTCGTATATGTTCGGACGATGATTGAATTTTTGAACAAGTCTAGAAATACAAAATAAAAATTGCTTAGTGGTAGGTTGTTTTTTTTTTTGGCCATTACAACAGTTAATCATTCCGGTGGTGTCAGAGTGTGGCACCTTGTAGTGTTCAAGTATATAATATATTATATATTATATATTATGATATAATAATATTATATATATATATATATAATATACTATATATATTCATGTAGCCTAGAGTAGCAGAGCAATTCTCAGCCTACTCTGATGCCGACCGATCCGATTTGCCTAATAAGCCAAGTTTCATGGACTTAATTGTTTTTCGACACCCTAACCTATACCAACCTACCTAACCTAACTTTTCGGCTACCTAACCTAACCTAACTATAAGATAGGTTAGGTGTAGGGTTAGGTAGGGCGTTCTGGTTAGGTGTCGTCATATATCTACGTTAATTTTAACTCCAATGAAAAAAAATTTGACCTACTACATAATGAAATGGGTAGCTATCATTTCATAAGAAAAAAATTAGAAAAAATATATTAATTTCAGAAAAACTTGGCTATTAGGCAAATCGGGCATTGCATAGTAGCAAAAGTGATTCTGGCTACTAGGTACGACCATATATATAATATATATATATATATATATATATATATATATATATATATAATATATATATATATACCATAAAAAAGGGGGGTGGTAGGAGAAGCAAACACCCTTAGTATTCAGATTAAATGACAAGTTTTTCCCTGAATACTCTGTGTTCCCTTCTCTGAGGCTGTGGGTCCCTTAATTGCACCAGAGGTGGACCCCCTATATATATATATATATATATATATATATATATATATATATATATATATAATATAATATTAATATGTTGTACCTAGTAGCCAGAACGTGTACTCGGCCTACTATGTAAGACCAGATTTGCCTAATAAGCCAAGTTTTCCTGAATTTATTAATTTTCTCAATTTTTTTTCTTATTAAATAATAAAGCTGTCTATTTCATTATGTATCAGTTCATTTTTATTAAATTGGAGTTAAAAGTAATGTAGATGTATGACCCTGTATGACTAATCATCCTGCAAGATGGGTAATTTCTTAGCATTTCGTAGCTAGCTCATTGACATACAGAATTGTTTAACCCTTCCATACAGTCTAAGGTAGCTGCATAATGCATATGTACTTAATTATCATACAATTATTATTCAAACGCAACGTCATGGATATGAAATCGTCGGATTAATTTACTTGTTGCATGGATGTTGGTTTATAGTATTTAACAAACATTTGAAAACAAAACTAATGAACCCCTTATCATAAATCATAACACAGAGTAACAATGTAGAATTAAATAACTAAATGTTTTACAGTGGGTAAAGTCAAGGTTCCAGTGACCAAGATCAGGGTCAATGTGATTTAAACCTGTTTAGTCATTTGAACACCGTAATAGGTGATCTTGTCGCTTTATTTTAGATAGTTTATGAATGCTCATACTTTAACCCCTGAAATATGCATTAACAATAAATTGTTTATAAAATAACTAATATGTCTTGAGGTGTTCTTGTGAGTAAGGCGCTAAGACAGTAATGGACTTGAGTAAGGCGCTGAGACACTTGAGCCAAAACAACTGGAAATCATCATTGGATTATATGTAGCCCCGAAGACTTGAGAGAATTGGTCAAGAAGTGCGAATATGTCCACGCATGAGAATGGCCGGGTTGGGAAAGTGAGGGGGAAAGTGCAGTCAGTGAGGAATGTTAGGCTACACGCGCACCCATATTAACCGAGTAGGGGTTCAAAAAAGGCCCCAAATCTAGTCGTGCTACGGTATTAGTACACTTTAAACAAACCTGACATAACGAGAATAATATAAATGTGTTTATTGTTTTATATATATTGTGTGGGGGTGTGATATGTCACGTATTGTGGTTGGACCTGAGGATCTTTTTGGATCCTACTGGACTCGCTGATCTACATCCACCAGGCTCTGGACGGGTTGATTGAACCTAAATAATTCGAACTTTATTGGCTTCAGAATTTAGGCCTGGAGCCAGTTCTGAAACCGATTAGATTATTTAGTACTGTGTGTATTATTTATATTGGTGTGTGTGTTAAGGTATCGCGTGAGGTATGTAAAGTGCCGGTTTTACGTGGTGACGGTAGGACTTGCTACCATATTTACTTTACTGAAACTAAATAATATGTGCATATTTTGAAGATAATTAAAGAACCCTAATGAAGTTGGTTCTGCACCCATGTAAAAAATGTTTGCTGATGTGTTTGTTATATGCTAAACGTGAAATTTAATTAGCAGCTTGCTTATATACTCAAAATATGATAGACACGAGTGATAAGAAATGGTGTAAATATAACCTGATTTGCACGAGCCAGTAGGCCTGCTGCAGAGTTGCTTTTTTCTTAGGTTCTTATAATTTAAAATAATCCATTGCTTATAAAAAGACAAAGTTTTCGAAATATGGCAGTAATGGTGCAAATGAATGAGTTAATGCTGAGATGGTACGTTAGCATTCTTACCTGAAGAAATACGATTTTTGTATCTGTGCAAACGTAGTGCGAATGACATGAGTGTGGTCAGTTCACACACAGTAGACCGTTGGTGGTTGCCACACGTGATGGTGGAGTTGTGTAAGTGTGCTGGAGAGCCCGCTTCAGCTCCGTATCTGGCTTGCTCATATCACGGAACGAGTCACGTGCTCAAGGTTGGCTCATCGTGCACATTTGTCTTATTTATTGGTCAAAACAAATATGTAACACACATGTTTTTCGAATGTAAATTACGTTATAACTTTGGCAAATAAACTTTAATATTTCATTACTACACAAAGCTAATTATATTCCTTAAAGTGTGTTGCAGATAATTTTTTCCCGTCCTGGGAATACCTGCTGTTTAATGACCCTTTCAGCTACTTATAGAGGAAAGCCCGGTGATTATTACCGTCATATTACTCTGCTCTCAACTATCATAATTAAAGACATTACTTTATAGTTAACATTTTGTTAAGAAGTGCCATTGTTTTAATAAGATGTAGGTTACTCTCTCCGGAAATATAGCGCCACCTGTTCCGAAGATGACCAACTAACCTAAACAAAACCTCGCAAAACGTGCACCATAATTGTTTCATTTGTGTTAAAATTAGACACTTTATCTTGAGACATCCCATTAACACAAAGGAACCCTTTTCGTTCATAGTATCTTAAAATATTGGGAGTATTGAACATCGTGTCGGGCAGTGTCTCAAAAACATGTTCAATTCATTCAATTTAAGGTAATCAGTGCGGCGAGAGTTTACGTTTTGTAAGGTCCACGGTCCAAGTTATTGAGCATAATTCCTTACCTCCGTCCTCGTATTCCAGCTGTCTTAATATTGCTTCCATCACAGAAAATAGTATTATTTAATTTTATTACTGAATTTGGACAAACCGGAAACTTAAAAGCAGCATAACTATAAGACCTAATATCTCCTAGCAATGGGGTCTGCCCTAGGCCTAATACATATTGTCTTAGACGTAATACACGCTATCTTATGCCTAATATGTGCGATACCAGGCCAAGGAATATTTAAGTTTGGTTTTTAGCTTAATTTTTCCGGACTATCTGCTGGTTCATCACGTCATGTTGGTATTTTTGGCCCCATTAGTTACAAAAAAGTATTATCGTTTCTGGAGGACGGGTTGGGTTTTTAATAGGGGTTTGTCCATGTAAAGAAACCTGCATGCTTTAACGGTATACAACATAAAAGTATTACTGATTTGTACTTCATTATATAAATGTATGATGCAGATTTAAGCTTGTAATCAGCAGTGCGGGTTGCTTTCTTCTCTTGTGGGTAATAAAACGTGAAAATATGTGGTGTGTGTGTGTGTGTGTGTGTGTGTGTGTGTGTGTGTGTGTGTGTGTGTGTGTGTGTGTGTGTGTGTGTGTGTGTGTATGTGTATGTATGTGTGTACTCCACTAGTGTAACGCGCTGGGAACGGCAGTTGTCATGGTTGGAGCAATCGTGACTGTACACCTTGTCGTCTTGTGACCATAAAAAACATGTGTAGCGCATCATTACACTACAAGCACGCTCGACAGTAAAGCAAAAGCACATTTGTTTTCACCCTATTTTTCGTAGATTTTAATAATGTATGATTATAGATGAATTTATGCGGGCGTCATTTTTTTGTCTTTCGTGCGACAACAGATAATTTGTGAGTGTAAAAATCTATTGTACTGTAATTATTAACATAAATTTATAATAGTGCCAGTGTATGTATATATATTATATATATATATATATATATATATATATATATATATATATATATATATATATATATATATATGTCGTACCTAGTAGCCAGAACTCACTTTTTGGCCAACTATGCAAGGCCCGATTTGCCTAATAAGCCAGTTTTCCTGAATTAATTATTTTCTCTATTTTTTTCTTATGAAATGATAAAGCTACCCATTTCATTATGTATGAGGTCAATTTTTTTTATTGGAGTTAAAATTAACGTAGATATATGACCGAACCTAACCAACCTACCTAACCTAACCTAACCTATCTTTGTAGTTAGGTTAGGTTAGGTAGCCGAAAAAGTTAGTTAGTTAGGTTAGGTTAGGTAGGTTAGGTAGTCGAAAAACCATTAATTCATGAAAACTTGGCATATTAGGCAAATCGGGCCTTGCATAGTAGGCTGAGAAGTGAGTTCTGGCTACTAGGTACGACATATATATATATATATGTCGTACCTAGTAGCCAGAACTCACTTTTTGGCCAACTATGCAAGGCCCGATTTGCCTAATAAACCAAGTTTTCCTGAATTAATATATTTTCTCAAATTTTTTTCTTATGAAATGATAAAGCTACCCATTTCATTATGTATGAGGTCAATTTTTCTTATTGGAGTTAAAATGAACGTAGATATATGACCGAACCTAACCAACCCTACCTAACCTAACCTAACCTATCTTTATAGGTTAGGTTAGGTTAGGTAGCCAAAAAAGTTAGGTTAGGTTAGGTTAGGTAGGTTAGGTCGTCGAAAAACAATTAATTCATGAAACTTGTCTTATTAGGCAAATCGGGCCTTGCATAGTAGGCTGAGAAGTGCGTTCTGGCTACTAGGTACGACATATATATATATATATATATAGATATATATATATATATTATATATATATAATATATATATATATATAACTGAAAACTCACACCCCAGAAGTGACTCGAACCCATACTGCCAGGAGCACTCTGCTGGCGTACAGGATCCCTTAACCGCTCACCTGTTAATAGTCCTGGGGACCATTCAGGCTTGTTCGCGCATATATATATATATATATATATATATATATATATATATATATATATATATATATATATAATAGAATGTGTGTCCAAAGTAGGATACCCTCACCCAACTTTCCAAAATGAAAAATGAAACATGAAAATATACACATTTGCATGTTATAGGCCAGATGGGGTCTGCCCTAGGCCACCCTTTAAGAAATATCGGCATCTTTCGCGATCCCCTGCGATTTCATAGTCAAATCGGGTATGTGTTTCCCATAGAGTTTCATCATTTTCAGCCCTTCATAATATTTAATTTTCTGAGAGAGCGAGAGAGGAGGAAAAGAGTGGGGTGGCGAGGAGATGGAGGAAAAGGGAATAGATGGGGGAGAGATGAGGAAGGAGAGAATGTTGGGGGGGGGAGGGAGAAAGGTGGAGTGGGTGGTTCGCAAAAAAATGTTCAAGATATACAGCGGACTTATCATTGAAATTGCACTTTGTGGCCACCATATAACATCCAGGAGAGTGTTTAGCTGGCGGAACGAATGTCTTTATATATATATATATATAATATATTATATATATATAATATATATATATATATATATATATATATATATGACCGAGAAAGTAAGATTAATAATTCTAACACGAATTTTCTCAATATATCTTATGTTTCTTTTTACTGTCGATGGTAATTGAAAAATCAATTCTCCAAAATTCATTTTTATTTCTAGTCTGACGCGACGCTTGAACGCGTTTCGTAATAACGTATTACATTTTCAAAAACTTTAGTTTACACACACACAACTTGTAACCTGAAAACACTTAACAGAGTTTTACTAAATTCTAACGCTTAACAGCTTGTCTTATATACTCGCATTTGGGTGAGGTGATATGTTGAAACAGTTTTGGATGAGGTGAACAAACTTTTGATCAACACAAGATAGAACACAGTTCAAGGGGTCTAAATCGGTCATATTTAACAACATATGCTTACAAGAAAGACTGCTACCAAAATATACTTATATATATATATATATATATATATATATATATATATATATATATATATATATATATATATATATATAGTAAATATTAAATATTGAGAATCATATATGGAAAGGTCTAAGAGGTGGGAAGGTGAGAGAGGAGTTAAGAGGAAAAGAGAATGTTTGAAATACAGTGCGTGCTGGGTGAAATTAACATGAATATGCTGGAGGGGAAAAACAATACTGGATATGAAAACAGCATGTGCAGTGTTAATTGAAATTTAGTAGAAAAGGTCAGGTTCAAGATGAGGTAGAACACCACAAGAGGCCACTGAGGGAACTTAACAGTGCTTATGAGCCAAAAAGATGTCACGAAGAAATTAATCATTATCATTTGTATTTATACAATATACATTTGAACATTTTATAGTAGAGTATTGGTAGGCACACAAAATGTAAATTATATAAAGCCACTAATAAGCAGAGCGTTGCGTGCCTAACTTCATGAGTGCAAGAGTCGTAATCAAATGTGGTACCGGTAAGAGTGAGAAACTGTAGAGGCAAATTACATAGTTCCCTTCAGAAGTAGTACTACAGGGAATATGATGAAATCGTAATGGCCCACTATAAAATCCAGTTGCCAGACCTCCTTTTCTGTCCTTTTTATCATTAGTCATGGAGTGTTTCTTGTGATGGAAAAGCAACCCAATGTGGATAAGAATAAGAGCTGCCTTAGGGGAATGGTAATGTAAGCACAGTCAGTGAGCCTCAACCATGAAGAAGCAGTATAGATAACCGCAGTCAAGCTCTTCATGAAACAATGAAGGAAAAACACGGAGGGGGGAATAGGGATGTAAACTCGGTGAGCCATGCAGGAGCAGACATGGAGTGTCAGAACATCCTCCTCCCTCCTGTCCATTTGCTGCTGCACGGACAAGGCATAAAAACAATGAACACGCGTACGTTTCCGGTATACTGGCCTCAATATTGCATTGTGACCCAAATCTTGCACATTGACCAAAACATACTATTTGTAAATTAACTGTTACTATTCACTGTATTAAGTTTTTTTAATAGTAAAGAAAATTACTAAATGACCATCTAGCACCCACACACGAATATATATATATATATATATATATATATATATATATATATATATATATATATATATATATATATATATATATATATATATATATATCTTTCAACACATGTTTAATCTCGTGTCGTTCTAACCCTCTTTAGTTTCGCGCATAATAATTTGTTTCATTTTCTATTGCATTTGCTATTGTTGATCTAATAATTTTATGATAGCAGTTTCCAAAATATTTTTAGTCTATGAAAGACATGTATAGAAAACTTGTTATATTTCTCTGTCAGCATGTACAACGGCAGATTATGACGATTGGAGCGGTGATGATGTTTTTATTTTTCTCCAGGGCCCAGTCTTAACCAAGTAAATGAACTGAATTAATTTCTTACTTAAAGGAAATTTATATAAAAAAAACTTCCTTTCAAAATAAACTAATCAAAAGCTATCTACTTCCGGAGAACTGATAAATGTACGACTGAATCGGCATAATATTCACACCTGCAGCAGCAGAGTAGGCTACGAGTAGTAATTACACGGCCACTTGTCTGGCACTTGGGGCCAGGGGAAGCACTAGTAAGATTTAAATCCGCTGTCGCTCTTTGCACCTTTTGGTAATTAAATACACACTGACATTTCAGCATTGACGACAAACTATTCTGTGCACTGCAGGAAAGTGAAGAGGCTACGTGGGAACAAATTATGTAAAAAAAGACTTACCGGTACGTTGAATTACATTGAATATCTTTATTCATAGATGCATAAGTGCTTAAATTCATACAAATTCAAATAATCTTAATTCGTAAAGTAAAAACGCTAAATATTAGCGAACATTTTGTGAGGGATAGATAAGCGTTCAGGTAGAAAGAGTTGAAGTGAACAAAGAGCTTTAATGAAAACCTGATGGAGGGAGGGGTGTGGCGTTCTGAAAGTGAGAGTAAATTTTAATAGCAAATTTAAGAGGGATGTGACAAAACCTTTCCCGCTCTACCGACAGTTAGTGGGAAAGGTTTTTGAAAGTGAGTGTTTGTTGTTGTGTGTGGCCGCCCATGAGTGTTGGCCACAGGACACTGACGCTAGCAACAAGGCGGTAAAGTACTCGCACTCCAGCTGTTCTGAGCCCATTATGTGCCTCTATATCTTTCTTTCCACTTCCGCCCACACGATGGGTATGGGGTGCATAATATATGAACTATACTAAACTCTAGCTGTCCTCGACTGGCTTTGATAGAGGAAAGAACGAACACATCTCATCATCCTCACACTCTCACGAGTTATCAGTAATTGTCTTTGCCTTGAGTTGAGCAGGTGTGGAGCATCCCCTACGTTGGCTAGGGTAAGGAAGCACGCGCTGCTACCCACGCATCCCACTTTCCGCTACACGGCTGTCCTGCTGACGGAGGAAGGGACTGTGGGTGAGGGATGTAAGGGGATAGGGAGTGGGTTTTGGGTATGAGAGGCGTTTGGTGCTGGATGTGAGTGGCAGAAGCATGTAAGTGTTTTTAAAGGAAACAAAAGGGGAAAAAGGTTTGGTGGAGAATTATTTCGGGGGCGCGGGTTTAGGAAGAGGGCGAGAATGTATAGGAAAGGATGAAATCAGAAGAGAACGGATGGAGATGAGGGTGATACATGAGCGTGATTGAGATATAATGCATGTGCATAAACTGTACGAGATTAGTGTTACTACAACATTACATGAAAGTGATCACCCAGCAGCAACAGAGGACTCATCGCTAGATGGATGCACCTTGCTTTCTACAATATATTTCTTCTATTTTGCGTACTTACTCGTCTCCCCCAGCCCTCTCCACTATTCAAAGTGGAGGGGGGGCTGGTGGAGGTGAATAGGAATAACATATTCCTATTCTCCCTTATATATTCTTCTGCTAACTCGTGGTACCTCAAGAAGATAATCCTTACTCTTGTGTTTATTTCAGGGCAGCGCGGGACGGATACCTGGAGGTGCTGAAGGAGGCCACCCGAAGGGACTGTAACCATCCTGACGAAGACGGCCTTACGCCCACTCTCTGGGCCTCATACGAGGGTAATTTGGACGCCCTTAGACTCATCGTCGGCAGGGGTATGTAAGATGAGCTGGTTGCCGACAGCAGCGGCTAGTTTATTGTACTCCCCATACTCATCCTGTGAGCAGTAGTGCAAGCTGATTACAATGGGTACAAAAGGCTTTTATCAAACTCCAATGGATTTATGTGCGCACCTTAAATTTAATAATAATAATAACTTTGCGGGTAATAGAACTACTGCTTGCACAGCAACTGCCTCGTGTAACAATGAAACATTGCACATTCTAGCTAATTCATTTGGTAACTACATATAGTAATTTTTCAATATTGGATATAACAATGGGATATTACTAGGTAATAGAAGTATTGCTGTTACATGTAGGGAGTGAGAGTGAGAAAGTGTGTGTGTGTGTGCTCACCTAGTTGTACTCACCTAGTTGTGCTTGCGGGGGTTGAGCTCTGGCTCTTTGGTCCCGTCAATCAACAGGTGTACAGTTTCCTGAGCCTATTGGGCTCTATCGTAGCTAAACTTGAAACTGTGTATGGAGTCAGCATCCACCACATCGCTTCCTAATGCATTCCATTTGTCAACCACTCTGACACTAAAAAAGTTCTTTCTAATATCTCTGTGGCTCATTTGGGCACTCAGTTTCCACCTGTGTCCCCTAGTGCGTGTGCCCCTTGTGTTAAACAGCCTGTCTTTATCAACCCTGTCGATTCCCCTGAGAATCTTGAATGTGGTGATCATGTCCCCCTAATTCTTCTGTCTTCCAACGAAGTGAGGTTTAATTCCTGTAGTCTCTCCTCGTAGCTCATACCTCTCAGCTCGGGTACTAGTCTGGTGGCAAACCTTTGAACCTTTTCCAGTTTAGTCTTATGCTTGACTAGATATGGACTCCATGCTGGAGCCGCATACTCCACATACTCCGCATGTGTGGTGTGTGTGTGTGTGTGTGTACTCACCTAGTTGTACTCACCTAGTTGTGCTTGCGGGGGTTGAGCTCTGGCTCTTTGGTCCCGCCTCTCAACCGTCAATCAACAGGTGTACAGTTTCCTGAGCCTAATGGGCTCTATCATATCTACATTTGAAACTGTGTATGGAGTCAGCCTCCACCACATCGCTTCCTAATGCATTCCATTTGTCAACCACTCTGACACTAAAAAAGTTCTTTCTAATATCTCTGTGGCTCATTTGGGCACTCAGCTTCCACCTGTGTCCCCTAGTGCGTGTGCCCCTTGTGTTAAACAGCCTGTCTTTATCAACCCTGTCGATTCCCCTGAGAATCTTGAATGTGGTGATCATGTCCCCCCTAACTCTTCTGTCTTCCAACGAAGTGAGGTTTAATTCCTGCAGTCGCTCCTCGTAGCTCATACCTCTCAGCTCGGGTACTAGTCTGGTGGCAAACCTTTGAACCTTTTCCAGTTTAGTCTTATGCTTGACTAGATAGGGACTCCATGCTGGAGCCGCATACTCCAGGATTGGTCTGACATATGTGGTATATAATGTTCTGAAAGATTCCTTACACAATTGTGATTGTGTGTGTGTGTGTGTGTGTGTGTGTGTGTGTGTGTGTGTGTTGTGTGTGTGGTGTGTGTGTGTGTGTGTGTGTGGGACATTTTATGGTCCACAGCTTGTGATTTCCTTACAAATATTTTCCTTTATTTACTATAGGCAAATATGGATACATTGCACGAATTTGAGGTTTTATTAATTGTCAACAGTGATATGTCATTTCATATCGGTACATAATCTGATTTATATATCGTTTACCCCGTCGAACCCTTGCCTTGCCGTTTACCTCGTAGAGCCTTTTCCCCACAGTTTATCCGTTGCGAGTTGGTATGAAGAGCGCTCAGTGGCTTACCCTGATATGCCCCGTCATACTTGTGCTCGACGGCACAAGATCGCCAACATGCTGGTATGGCGACTTTGTACAGTTCCCCATTGTCAGGGGACACGAAGTAGGTTAAGATAACACATAATAGAACGCGAAACAAATGGATATAAGTTGGAAATAGTTTAGATTTAAGAAAACCTGGGGTAAATAGTGGTTGGTAACAGGGTTGTCCATTTGTGGAACTACCGGGTAACATAATAGATGTAGGATCCCTGGGTTGTTTCAAACGTGGGTTAGACATATATATGAACGCGTTTGGGTGGATATAAATAAGAGCTGCCACGTATGGGCCAATAAGCCTTTTGCAGTTTTCTTGATTCTTATTTCTTATTTTCTTAAGATTATCCAGTCCCCCCCTAGCCAACGGCGAGGCTGTCCGCGCGGTTACCAACCAGTACTGGGCAAACCCAACGGGGGATTTAACTGACTGACCAAGTGACTGGCATATCATTCACAGCGCCACACACTGCTACGTTGCATTTCCTCCTGTTACTTGAAACTTGAGCAAATATTCAATACTTTTTCTTGTATGGCAACTTGTTACGCAAAATAAAGTTTATTCGAGGATTGAGAAAAACCATGAAACTTTGAAAGCTGCAGTGAATATGTGTAGCATCCTGGGTCTGGCATACTCTATTACTTTACATGTTGAGAGGAAGAAAGCTCAGACTTTTATGGCATAACCTCACGTTTATTTGACATCACAGGTAAATTAGCCTAGTGTGAAGTGTAAGTAGAGTGTACGTCACTGCCTGGGTAATATGTTGAGGGGTATGAGCGCACACGGAGGTGCCTGGCTGGGAATACACCGCCACTGGTGACCACCCACTGGACCAGGGCACTGGTCTAGCTAGTAATGGTGTTGAGACGGGGCCGGGGCAGTGTTAGTCTCCAGCACACTAACACCACACAACATAGATGCGTGTTCACCATACGGTTGCAAATATATGGGTCTAGATAAATATATTAGTATAGGTTTTAAACATTAGTGTATTTATGTCGTACCCAATAGCCAGAACCGCACTACTTTGCTTAATATGCAAGAGTGATTTTCCTAATTTTACCCGTTAGGCAAAGTTTTATTTGCCTAACAGGCAGAGTGATTTCTTTCCAAAATGGTTTCCTCCAATAATATTATTATATTATATTAATAACATAACTTACTGACTTAGTTATGTTAGGATAGGTTAGGTTTGATAAATTTCAATATTGTTTTATAATTCAACTGAAAAAAATCAAATTATATATAACGCAACTGAAAGCTTCATTAGTCCATAAGATTTTTTTTAAATATGTCATTTCAGGAAAATTCGGTTTGTTAGGTAACTTGGTCTATTATCATAGAAAATAAGATCATCATAGGAAAAATGTCGGATTTTTGAGTGTGGAATTTAAATTTTGTATAGTCATCTCCTTGCCTGTCCTCGGCTGCATTACGACTAGCCATTTTTTTCAATACGTAAACATAATATAATGAAATTTATTGTGTAACTTTATAGGAAATGTAGTTATGCCGTATCTAATTTGACGAAGTTTTGAATACTTCAGAAAGGTTTTGTTACATTTTATTGAGGCTTTTATTGTCTGAAAATGTTGTTATTAAATACCGGTATTATAATACTTTGTCATAAAAATAGTCTAGCCATTTAAATTATAATTTGTTGAATAGTTAGGTTAATACATTTATATCACATGAACTGGTATCAAAGAAACAATGACAGAGGTTCATACAATGTACGCATGTGCACAATGCCTCTGTCCACAATTAATATCATTGAACCAAATATGGGCCTAGGATTTTCTGAGGCTTGTGTATCTTAGTAAAGCATCCTTCAATGTTACTCTTTAGCAGTTGTATATATGTCATTGAAACGTGGAACGTATTGGAGGTGCAG
This sequence comes from Procambarus virginalis, assembly GCA_020271785.1. NCBI lineage: Eukaryota > Metazoa > Arthropoda > Malacostraca > Decapoda > Cambaridae > Procambarus > Procambarus virginalis. Next base: position 5,931,238 of record WNGS01066681.1, on the reverse strand, counting down.
GTATGAGGTAATGATGCTGGAGAGTAGTTAGGAGTGGTGGTGGCTGTAACTGATAAGATATGATTCTACGGCCCACATAGAGTGAGGTTCGGTGCCTTAACCCATTGTGTCCTTTAACCTGCTTTCACACTACTGACCACAAAATGGGTATAGGGTGCATAATTAAAATGAACTAAACTTAAAAAAAAGTACAAACATGACGTTTTCAGATAGTGTTTTGTTTTATAAATTGCGTATTTCCCCGACTATACACCAACTCTTTCAAGAGTGACACTGATTTTATGAACGTCAGTCAGCTAATTTATATGTGCAGGTCAATGGAATAGTAATTTATATATTTGCTTGTCAGAAAAAGTTCTATCTTTAATAAGACTTCAGAGAATGGTTAGGCATATTGCATATGTAGGCGTATGTTGTAAACGTTAGGTAGAAACCATATTTGTGCTAGTGTTGGTGTTCCTGCTTGTTCTTTAGTTATCAAGTACCAGAGACAGTATCTTCTCCCAGTAGATAGGTCCTATACAGTTGCACCCGTTTAAAGTACACAGTAATTTCTGTACATGTACAGAACTTCCATGATGTGTTGATTTATCTCTTGTTAATGTGACTAAAACGTAAAATGATATAAAAGAAAATTAAATAAGCGATGATTTAAAACTGGAACACTTCATTTACCATGTATGATATGTACTAATAAAATCGTCAGTGATTTGGTCAGCCAGTCATTACGTCAGTTCCTGTCTGGAAATTCAAGGAGTCATTTCCCAAGAAAATAATTGCCCTTGGTTTTGTTTACTTCTTGTAAGTCATGATCTAATCGATTATCTAATTCTTATTCTGTTATCTAATTCTGCACCGTGTTCTGTAACGCCGTTTTTTACACTGGATTAAATAGGGTTCATCTAAAGCAGGAAACTCATTGATCCATAATGAGGTTATCTGTATAAGACGAATAGCTCGTATAGCTTTGTGTGGCGCTATTCATATTTGAGTGTCCTCTACATCTGGTTTTTTAGGTTCCCTGTGACCGCTTGTTTCTACCTTAATTTTGACGTTGATGAATTATTAATAGGTAATAGGCACTTGTGTCGTAAATGTTCATCGTTATTCCACATTTGTACAAAATGCTTCGATTACTAGAAAATGGCTGTACGAACACCTTAAGCACTTCGTGTGTTTGGCCATAATTAGATGGGGGGACCGGCCAGCCTCGCCCATAGTACAGTGGACCCGATTAGCCTGACACGTTTCTAGCCCTTGACATGTGATATACAATATGTCAATCAATCAATAACTTATTCATAAAGGTGTACATTCATTACCGATTTACAGTTCTTGAAATATGAGTAGGTGTTGACATCTTGTGTTGATAAGCAGGTGGCGCCAGCACCGTTGTGGAGCGTTACGGGGGGCCTTGCGCGCGGAAGCGGTCTTCAGCACGAGCTCGTCTCCAGAGGTTGACTGCTCTCGTTCTAGGTGGGTGGATGTGAATGAAGATGGGATGGCGAATTTAACTAGGAGGTCGATGTGCTTTGTGGTGAGGTCGGAGGTGTGGAGAGAATGAAAACGGATGATTTCATTTAGTGACAAATGTGCTTTGAGGGGGTCGTGATTTACTAAGAGGAAGAGTTGAGCTTGAAAGCATAATGTTTTACAGTGGGCGAATGTACTGCAGGAGTAGATGGACGGTATTGAATAGATGAGTGAAGGTGCCGGCTGACCCATAAACTACCCGGCAGGCTACCTTCAGACTTTCATTTGACTCTCATTCAGCCTTCATATTACTATATTATCCCCTCCACAGCAATCCCTTGACAAAGACGCGAAGCAAAGGTTTATATAAGAAAAACATAAGTTTGTTTGTAGAGGCACATGCCTAGACCCAAGCACGGGAGAGGGTAATTTTTTCTCCGTACCTTGGGCATGGTGGCTTGTGTTATAAAATCAGGTACCCACAAAGACCGTGGTTTTAAGGGCTCGCTGTAAGGTTAACCCGGCCCTGCTCCTGACAAAGAAGGCAGGTATTGATCAGCCTGGTGGGGGTAACTTTCTGCCATTTCGGGACAAACTACTCACTCCCAGGCTCAATACACGAAGAGCTTTGTTTTATATATATATATAGATATATATATATATATATATGTATATATATATATATATATAGATTATATATATATATATATAAAATACCCTCTGCAGGTGGGTCCTATAGCATGTGTCTATGCAAAATAATAGGGTTTTCTACACAAACTCTTGGCTCCGTGTTTGTCAAGGGTCAAAAGATGTGTTTTACGTATTGCAAATTTTCAGGCGTTTCTAGTGTTTGTCTAATTCTTAACTGTGCATAACTTCTGGGCATGATGGCATGTATAATTGTTTGGATACACTTACTGTACATAAGTGTAACACCAGCAAAAGCCAATAAACTAGCCTATTAATATGGCTATTTGTTTACATTGTTTGATATTGCCATTTCTGAATGTTCAGCTGACGTACTGACAAATCAATGACACTCCCGGGGAGCAGATTGCGGTGAGTAGTGGGCGTTCAGTGCCGGTCGTATCAGGACAGGTGGGGGGTGGGGTGGGGAGACGGGCATTCAGGTGAGTTTTTTTTTTTGGGGGGGGGGGAGTAATGGAGAGGAGAGGCATAGGGGAAGGGAAGTATAGAAGTGGGAAATACGTGAGAGGTATGAAAGCGCGGCGGGGGCCTGTCCGCCTTGCTGACATGGGTGAGTCGAGCGCTGGGGGCGTTTACACCAGGTGAGTCGAGCGCTGGGGGCGTTACACCTTACTCCATTAATTATCGATCGAAGAGATGTTTTCCGCTTCTCTGTGTATGGTAAACACAGCTGCTACTTGAGCCTTGAACTATGTAGGTATTAAGTATAATTGTTGTTTGATCAAATAAGTTTGTGGTGGCCTTAACCGTCAGAGGTGATAGGCTTAAGCCAAATACCAGACTAAACCGAACAATTTGGGCATCTGGGGCAGGTTGGAATCTTGCTTTATTACTCTTCAACATTTGGAGGGGGAAAGGACTGGACAATAATGAACTTTTAAAAGAGTTATTAGTTTAAAATCACTTTAAATATTTTTATACGGTTAATATCGTTATTGCATAATGGTAATATAAGATTGGTATAATTTCAACAAATATTAACAAAGTTCTGTTCATTTCCGCGCAGAAGACAGCCCGACCTCGTAAACAAAGACCAAAGTCATTCCATGCACCCGCCAAACTCCTGTTTTGAATGAAAAACGGTTTACACACGACTCGTACAATGATGAGTTCGAAACTTCCTGAACAAGTGCTTCGGTGACGATTTGTTCGAACCACAAACGCTATCTCTCACCCACGTACTACAAATACAAATAATCGCCAACAGACCTAAACACCTAACAAACTATGCCTATATATCAATATGCTAAAATATAATAATAATTTATATTTAAAATATAAATTAAAAATTCTTTTTGAATGAACAGAATGTTAAATTTATGAATGTCTTTGGGGTCGACTGTGGATGGATGGACTTGGTTGAGGACGTGTTGCAGAAGAGAGGCGGGAACAACACTAAGGGTTTTGGGGCAGATTGAAGATTTGGCAGAGTTTGGCAAGGATGTTATGCTGTTCTTGTTAGTTTAGTCCTTGTTTAATTTAGTTCACCTTGTGCACCCCATACCACATGCTATGGGCGATATTGGGAAACGTCACACACACATAATTCCCGGGAATACATTGCACGCCTACACGTAGTTCAAGTTCAGTATGTTATTGAGACAAGAAGAAATACATCTCAAAGGGATAGAGTAGCTTAGGCTATTTCTACCCCCCCTTACTTCAAGTCCCTCAAGGGGCGCACAAATTCAATGAGTACAAATACACAAATAACAGTCCAAGAATCCCAATTAACATTACAGGTTAATATAGTAAGCACAGCATATAAGTGTTACACTCATTGGGGGCAAAATTCTTGTAGCTCCTAAGTATACTGTCTATCATACCATTATCACACATCCAAACAATTTGATGTGGTACACTACTATTTTTCCTAATTTCTATAGTTATCAATAAGTTGACACTCTATACATAAGTTCTAAGGTGTGGACGTGCGGCATACTACTAATTTACACTCCTTATCTTTTTCACTGAATCAACACTAGTGAAAAAGTATTATTGTATGAGTATTAACGTATACATACGTGAATTTCTCTAAGGCGATGTTCGTTGCACTTTACTGGAAATGTAGTGTTATGCATTACAGGTTCATTATTATTAGATAAGATTACAATAAAACATTTGAACATCCTAATCCATTATAAAAATAATCCACAGCAAAGTTGAGAATGAGTCCTTGGGTATTTCCTTGTGTGGGGTCCCACGGTCTCGAAAATGTCACGCCCATTGGTCCTTTGGCTCGTGACGAGAGCTCATTGGAAATTGGTAGATTATTACTGTGTATATAGATATAAATGGCCTTGTAATTATTTTATATTCACGAATTTACGAAAGTTTGAAAGTGTATATGTGTGAGTGTGTTATAGTGAGGACAGTACCTGTTGCTCTCGTCATGAATGGACAGTGTGATTAACGCAAAGGAGTAGGCCTCACCTTTGCTGTTTGCCGTGTGGTCCAACACACACACCACACTGTAGCTAATG